>CM051272.1:37232581-37547581 GCA_027921565.1 Artemia sinica
GGTTAAATATGTCACTGAGCTATGGCCTTTGCAAAACAAAAGTTATCCGTTTATCTGGCCTCCCCCAGGCCATTCAGCGTGTCCCCAGGTGGCGATAGGGGAACGCTCTACAAATATGTAGGGTACCTCCATAGGAGGCACGGACCTAGGGGGGACCTTGTACCTGGGGGTCCATAATAGAATCTGGGGCACCCTTGCCCGGGGTCATAAATACAGGCGGAGGAGGAAGAAGGCCCCTCAAATGTACACTCAAAAGGGCCCACTGGATTGTCCACAAGTTCCATGAGTTGCAAACCTTCTCCCAGCAATGGGTTAAATTGCATGGTGATGCAGAACACCATCGCGGGAGGATCCTCTATAGGAGGACAACTGTGGCAGGGCGTAAGATCCAGATCTATGGACAACGGCCTCTGCAAAGGGCTGCCTCGACCTTTTCGGGGTACCTGCAAGACTAGGGACCTTGCGGTCAACTCTATTCCCACTTGAGGAGTGGCACCCCTCGAGGAAATTATAGCCTAGTAAACGACACAGCATTCGCACGGGATTCTGACTAATGGACAATTCTTCTGGGATTGGTATGTTTTGATGGGCGTCTTTGGGCTGAAAAACCTCTTCCTAGCTAATTTATCTATTACGGGTTGCCTCCCCGTAGTAGCATAATATTTGTAGGCATGAATATATAATGAGTCGGAGGTAATAGGCTTGAGATTGTCTGTGCAGGATTTCGACTCTTGTTGATAGAAGAGCTTCGCCAAGTGCTGAAAACCATGTTGTGACCAAGATGGGCCCAGGATTGCACAAAGCTTCCATTCATGGAGGTCCCAGGGACTTCTTGCTGTCCGGTTCTAAGCCGGCTTAAGCACTTCGGTGTAGACTTGAGAAGATATGTGATCCCCGTCCTGCACTGGTATCCGGGATCATTGCTTTTCCTGAGGCGAAAAAAATTTCAATGATTTAAAGAACATGAAAATTGGAACTTGGAATGTTACGACATTAAAAAATGACTATCGTATCGACATTTTGACTGACGAATTCAGACGATTCGAACTGGATTTATTAGGAGTTTCAGAAACTCATATCCCAGGGGTAGGAAGCATGAAATTAGGTGATATAGAATTTGTTTACTCAGGCAGGAAGGATGGGGTACATAGACAGGGAGTAGGGCTCATGATGAATAAGGAAGCTGCTAAGTCTTGTTTAGGCTGGGAAGGTATTAATAATAGAATACTAATTGCTCGTTTTATAACTAGAAAGTTCAGGGTATCAGTTATAGTAGTATAAGGCCCTGTAGAACCGACTGATGGAGATACTAGTGACTCAGATGAATTTTACTTACAGTTACAGGAGCAAATAGACAAGGTCCCAGGTAGAAATATGATGTTATTACTGGGAGATTTTAACGCCCAGGTTGGTAGAAATAAGGATAGATGGTATCCCAGCTTAGGTAAATTTGGTGTAGGAAAAGAAAACAGTAATGGATACAGACTTTTGCAATTTTGTAGGTATAACAATCTAGTTATAACCAATACGGTGTTTGGTCATAAAATGGCTCATAAGCTAACATGGTATTCACGTGATGGTAAGACAGCAAACCTTATTGATTATGTTATAGTAAACCGAAGACTGGCAGGATCAATACAAGATACTAGGGTATATAGGAGTGCTGTTATTGATGTTAAAAGTAAAGATCACCATCTAGTAGTGTCAAGGGTTAATTTAAAGCTGAAATATCGGAAGGGTAATTACCTCCTGGGAAGTTATGATGTTAGTAGACTCCAGGATGAGAATTTGAGAGAAACTTTCCAGGAACAGTTAAATACTAAACTTGAGAGTTTAAAATTTGATAATGTGGAAGATGGTTGGAATAATTTTAGAAAAATAATTTGTGAAGTTGCTGAAGGTGTATTAGGGAAGAAAGCTAGAACTGCAGCTAAGAATATTAGTGAAAAAGCTTTATGTTTAATAGAAAGGAGAAAGGACTTGTACAAGAATTATCTGAGTGATAGATCGCATGAAAAAAAAAGAAATGTAAAGAAAGTGGAAAAAGCATTGAAATATGAACTAAGGAGATGTGAAGTGGAGGCCATGGATAAAATTGCCGAGGATTTAGAAGATGCAGCTAGACGGCATAATAGTAAAATATTGTACTGGCACGTTAACAAACTGAGAGGTAGTAGTCAATCCGGACTTGTCCCAGTTAAAGATAGGAATGGGGTGGCAATTAGTGATAAGGAAAAAGCTAAAGCGAGATGGGCCGAACATTTTGAGAACTTGCTTAACCGAGATAGAGTTGCAGGAAAAAATATAGAGGAAAATGAAAAAGTTTGTGATACCTTGGATGTGAAGGAAGATTTGTTTTGTGAGGAGGAATTAGCAACAGTACTAAAAGGATTAAAGAATAATAAGGCTCCAGGTGCTGATAGGGTAGTAAATGAGTTTCTTAAATATGGTGGCTCTGAGGTTAGAAATAAGTTATTGAAGATTATGAATATGATTTTTGAAAAAGGGGAAGTACCTAACGATTTTAGGAAAACCTTAATTAAGCCACTTTATAAGAAAGGTGATAAAAGTGAGTGTGGTAATTATCGAGGCATTAGTCTGGTCTCTGTAGGTAGCAAATTGCTTAGTAATATGATACTTTTTAGACTGAGAGATGCTGTAGACAAAGTTTTAAGAGAAGAGCAGTGCGGTTTTAGAAAAGGTAGAGGATGTGTTGACCAAATTTTCACTCTTAGGTTAATAATTGAGAAGTGCCTAAGTTTTCAAACACCTTTGGTCCTCAGTTATATAGATTATGAGCAAGCGTTCGATTCTGTCGATAGAGGAGCTTTAGTAAAGGTTTTATCCTTGTATGGTATACCAGACAAATACATTAAAGTGATTAGTGCTATGTACGAGAATAACACTGCTGCGGTTAAGGTAGGAAATGAGGTTAGCAGCTGGTTTTGTATTAAATCAGGAGTTAAGCAGGGTTGTGTTCTATCCCCCTTTATATGGATTATTTTGATGGACTTTGTTTTAAGGAGCACAGGAAAGGCAATGGGAGACCACGGAATCAAATGGGGAGGAAAAAGTCTCCTAGACTTGGATTATGCTGATGATTTAAGCATCCTAGATGAAAGTGTGAGCAAAATGAATGAAGTTTTAGAGGTTTTGCGAGTTCAGGGTGCTAGTATTGGTTTGAAAATTAATGTTAGGAAGACTAAGTCACTAAGGCTAGGAATAAGTGAAGATAAAAAGGTGACGTTGGGTAACGAAAAGATTGATCAGGTGGGCAGCTTCACTTACCGTGGTAGTATTATTAGTAAAGATGGTAGGAGCAGTGAAGATGTTAAAAATAGAATAGTCAAGGCTCAGGGTGTTTTTTCACAGTTAAAAAAGTCTGGAAGAATAGGAAGATAAGTCTGCAAACCAAGATTAGAATCTTAGAAGCTACAGTGATGACAGTGATCAGATATGGCTCTGAAGCATGGACGCTCCGAAAAGCGGATGAAGATTTGCTAGATGTTTTCCAGAGAAATTGCTTAAGGATTGTTCTGGGTACCCGGCTGACTGACCGTATTTCAAACAATAGGCTATACGAAAAATGTGGTTCAATACCGCTTTCTAGGTCTATAATAAAAGAAAGGTTGAGGTAGTTAGGGCACGTTGTGCGGATGAAGGATGACAGATTGCCAAAGATTGTTCTTTTCGGCCAACCATCTAGGGCTAAACGGAAAGCAGGTTGTCCCCGTCTGGGGTGGGAGGGCGTCATAAAGAAAGATTTAAAGGAAATGAGAACTTCGTGGGCGGGTGTAAAAAGGGAGGCTTTGAACAGATTGGGGTGGAGGAGGAGCGTGCTTAGCTGTGTTGGCCTCAGGCGGCTTGGTGCTGCGATGAGTTGTTAGTAGTGTTAGTATACGCGATCTTCGACAATTTTTAAGCCTTTCGTTTGAAAAACTAAAATTTTCCCTAAGAATCCTTACTTTACCCCAGATTTCCCTTTGTCCCTAGATTCAAAATAAGTGTCCCTAAAAGAAGTGATTTCTCCCTAAAATAGGGTAATCTCCCTAGAAGTGGAAGCCCTGCTGGTGAGACCAAGATGTTACCTCATAAACAAGTCTATTATTTTCGTATACTGTTCAATGACTTCGAGGTAATAAAAATAATATTTGTCTTTTCGCTTTAGTTTTAGAGATAATTTTAATTGTATATTGAAATTTACTGACAAAATTGATAAACTAAAATTTTGTAACAGGAATCACTGATAAATAAAAAAAACTGAACTTTAGCTATTACCATGGATGTTTTCAAAGAAACAGTTGCATCAATGAGTATTCCCTAAAAATGGGAAATTTTATGAAACAATTTTCAATAGACAATATTGTGTAAGCTGTTTGCAATAGCGAAGTCAGAGATAAACAGTTGAAATAGAGCTAAAAACTTCCAAATTGTATGCAAAAAAATAAAAAAAAAATGCCACGGACTATGCAATAGTATTTACTTAGTAAAGAGTTGTGTGTCTTCAATGCATAATTTGTTTATTCTCTTATTTCAAGAAAGGAAACTTTTCTGCAGGACTTGGCATAAAAGAAACATGTTCCAAAAAACTAATTTTCTCAGTCCCGTTTATTATATTTTTCTTTATTATGGCTTTGGATATTAAATTTTATTGTTATTTTAATATTTTATTTAATGGTTGCTAATTTATTAAGCTTTTCATGAATAGAGCTTAAATGGGTAGGCTTAAAAATTATCTGTAGAATAAGGATATCGGGAAAGAATTCTCTTGCCCAAACTTCATAGAGCCAAAAATAAAAATTATCTTTTGTCGTCAAAGATTACAAAAATATCAGAAGATGAGCTCAGAGAATGATATAATGTTTGGGGAATTTACAAGTGAAAACGGCAAACCAATTCTTAATTGGTATATAAGAAATAGCGTAAAGGCTAGGAGGCTATTTATTAACTATTAAAATTCACATTCTACAAGGAAACGTTTAACTTATGGAGCTGCTGCTATGAGATAACTGCCTCTTTAAGCTACAGTGTTACTACCAATAACGTATTAAGAACAAAGCCGTTTCCAGAAGATAGGGGTTAGGGGGTTTTGAACCCTCCTCCCCCCAGAAAAACGTTTATTTAACTCATAAAAACGTAACAAAATGCATACAAAAAATTGTGGATACCCTTTTTAATTTTTTTTTTGTGTAATCTCCTTTTAAACGATAGCTCTCTTTCTGACAAAAATCCTGGATACGGACTTGATTACGATTGATTTATAACTTGCCAAATTTAGGTAAAAATTAAGTAGTATTCCCTAACTGGTTTTAAACCCAGCAATAGGGGGTACACCATTGGAACTGCTATCCCCTCAAGACGTTTTTTTCGCACATTTGGGTCTTATGCGATACTATAGCGTACGTGTAACGGTATAGTACACCTGTACGTTACGTAATAGGCGTGTTTACTTATGTTATGGATGACACATTCTCGCGTAACTTGTTTCTTCAGGCCCCATGGGGAATTCCCGCTTACAGCTAAGGGGGACACACACGAGGGTGTCACGTACTGATGATGCAGACGTGGGGTGTTACATAATACATTAGAGTTTTTTTTCTTCAGGATTACATTTTTCTTTCAATGTGTTTTTGTTCTTTGAAGGCTTTTTTTTTGGATATCTCACTTACTTTCAAGACGTTTTTTTCAGGGAACCTTAATATACCAATTTTTTTTGTCTGCATTAGGGTTCGAAGGAGATTTCCTTTCAACGGGATGGAGCACTAGACACCTGGACCGAGAAAGCCTTTCTAATACTTTGATTCGAAAAATAGATTCTATGAAATAACCTATTCCATGCACAGAGAACTCCCTGTCTGGTTTCTAGTACGATTGAATAGAATGCGTGTTTCCAACCCTTTCCACATGAGGGAACGCAAGCATCCCAATGCTATTGATTTTTTATTTATTAATGACCCGGAAACGCAAGCAGCCCAAACGCTCTACCTGTCTGGCACAGCGTTATTAATTTTCTAATGTGATCTAGACAGGTTAAGTTAGCTATTAAATCAGTGAGATGTTACATAGCATTGGCCTTACGTATTTCATTGCGTAAATGATTACTTATTGAAGATTCATGCTGGAACAAGAAATTTAAAGAGTGAAGGGTTTTTTGAACATACAACTTTATTAACAAAAAAAAAACATTCTGAAATCGTAAAATCACAGAAAAAGTAATTAAAAGAAAACAAACAGAAAACCAAAACGTGAAAAAACCTTATATAGGATAAAACGTAAGCAAAAATAAGCGTGAGTTTAAGAAAGGCAAGGGACCACAGTAACCAATTCCAGAGAGAGAGGGGTGGAGGGCTGTTATTAGAGGTAAATTTCAGTAATATTAAGAGATATTTCTTGGAGGTTTCAATGAAAATGTATCGTTTCTGTTAGACGCGCATGCAAGAAGAGACAAATTTTTACATTCAGTTATTTCTGAGAGGTTTTAATGAAAACGCCACGTTTCTTAGAGCCAAGACTATGCATATTCACACCACCGTGACAATATGTGGCTGGCCCACTCTAGCAAGCAATTCAGGGGGAAGAGTTTAAATGAAAATGCCTAGTTTCTTTGAGGCAAGACTAGGCATTCATGGTTGACAAGCGAATATTTGAATAATATTTATCTTCGTATTTCACATAATCTTTTTAGAGGTAAATTTAAGCAACATTAAGAGATATTTTTGAGAGATTTTAATAAAAATGTCCCGCTTTTTGACTGGGTCTTAGATTTCAGCCCCTTCCACCATCAGAAAAATCTTTTAACACCACTCACTTTAACTTTAAGCTATAGAACGTATTAGTACAAAGCAACTTACACCACCGTGGAAAACTATGGATGGAATAATAGATAACTGGAAACTGGGGCAACCTCACCCGAGGTTATAAAAATAGGCGGAAGAGGAAGAAGGCCCCTCAAATGTACACTCAAAGGGCCCACTGGTGTGTCCAAAAGTCCCATGAGTTACAAAATTTCTCCCAGTAATGGGTTACATTGCATGGTGATGCAGAACACCATCGCGGGAGGATCCTCTATAGGGGGACAAATGCGGCAGGGCTTAAAATCCAGATTTATGAACAACGGCCTCTGTAATGGGCTGCCTCGATCCTTTCAGGTACCTGCAAGACTGGGTACCATGCGGTCAACTCTATTCCCACTTAAGGAGTGGCGCCACTCGAGGAGATTATAGCCTAGTAAAGGACACAGCATTCGCACGGGATTCTGATTAATGGACGATTCTTCAGGGCTTGGTATGTTTTTACGGGCGTCTTCGGGCTGAACAACCTCTTCCTGGCTACTTTATCTACCATGGGCTGCCTCACAGTAGTAGCAAAATATTTGTAGGCATGAATATATAATGAGTCGGAGGTAATAGGCTTGATCTTGTGTGTGCAGGATCTTTACTCTTGTTGACAGAAGAGCATCGCCAAGTCCTGAAATCATGTTGTGACCAAGATGGGCCCAGGATTGCACAAAGCCTCCATTCATGGAGGTCCCAGGGACTTCTTGCTTTACAGTTCTAAACCGGCTTAAGAACTTCAGTGTAGACATGAGAAGATATGGGATCCCCGTCCTGCACTGGTATCCTGGATCATTGGGTTTCCTGAGACCAAAATAATTTCAATGATCTAACAAACATGAAAATCGGAACTCGAAATTTTACGAAATTAAAAAATGACTATCGTATCGACATTTTGACTTACGAATTCAAACAATTCGAACTCGACTTATTAGGAGTTTCAGAAACTCATATCCCAGGGGTAGGAAACATGAAATTAGGTGATGTAGAATTGGTTTACTCAGGCAGGAAGGATGGGGTACAGAGACAGGGAGTAGGACTCATGATAAAAAAGGAAGCTGCTAAGTCTTGTATAGGCTGCGAAGGTATTAATAATAAAATACTAATTGCTCATTTTATGACTAAAAAGTTCAGGGTATCACTTATAATAGTAAATGCCCCTGTAGAACCGACTGACTTAGATACTAGTGACTCGGATGAATTTTACTTACAGTTACAGGAGCAAATAGACAGGGTCCCAGGTAGAAATATGATGTTTTTACTAGGAGATTTTAACGCCCAGGTTGGTAGAAATAGGGATAGATGATATCATAGCCTAGGTAAATTTTGTGTAGGAAAAGAAAACAGTAATGGATACAGTTTTTTGCAAATTTGTAGGTATAATAATCTAGTTATAACCAATATGGTGTTTGGTCATAAAATGGTTCATATGTTAACATGGTATTCACAAAATGGTAAGACAGCAAACCTTATTGATTATGTCATAGTAAACCGAAGACTGACAGGATCAATACAAGATACTAGGGTATATAGGAATTATGTTATTGATGTTGAAAGTAATGATCACCATCTAGTAGTGTCAAGGGTTAATTTAAACCTGAAAATTTGGAAGTTAAACTACCTCCCGGAAAGTTATGATGTTGGTAGACTCCAGGATGAGAATTTGAGTGAAAATTTCCAGGAACAGTTGAATACTAAACTTGAGAGTTTAAAATTTGATAATGTGGCAGATGGTTGGAAAAAATTTAGAAAAATAATTTTTGATGTTGCTGAAGGTGTCTTAAAGAAGAAAGCTAGGAATGCAGCTAGGAATATTAGTGAAAAAGCTTTATGTTTAATAGAAAGGAGAAAGGACTTTTACAAGAATTATCTGACTGATAGATCATATAAGACAAAAGGAATACAAAGAAAGGGTAGAAAGCATTAAAATATGAACAAAGGAGGTGTGAAGTGGAGGTCATGGATAAAATTGCCGAGGATCTGGAAGATCTAGCTAGACGGCATAATAATAAAATATTGTACCGGCATGTTAATAAATTGAGAGGTAGTAGTCAATCCGGACTTTGCCCAGTTAAGGTTAGCAATATGGCCAGAATTATCGATAAGGAAAGAATTAAAGAGAGCTAAGCAGAACATTTTGAGAATTTGCTAAACCGAGAAAGAGTTACAGGAAAAGATATAGAGGAAAAATGAAAAGGTTTGTGATGCCTTGGATGTGAAGGAAGATTTGTTTTGTGAGGATGAATTAGCGAGAGTACTAAAAGGATTAAAAATAATAAGGCTCCAGGTGCTGATAGGGTGGTAATTGAGTTTCTTAAATATGGTGGCTCTGAGGTTATAAATAAGTTACTGAAGATAATGAATATGATTTTTGAAAAAGGGGAAGTATCTAAAGGTTTAAGGAAAACCTTAATTAAGCCACTTTATGCGAAAGGTAATAATAGTGAGTGGGGTAATTATCGAGGCATTATTCTGGTCTCTGTAAGTAGTAAATTACTTAGTAACATGATGCTTTTTAGACTAAGAGATGCCATAGACAAAGTTTTAAGAGAAGAACAGTGTGTTTAAGAAAAGGTAGAGGATTTTGCGACCAAATTTTCAATCTTAGGTTAATAATTAAAAAGTGCCTGAGTTGTCAAACACCTTTGATTCTCAGTTTTATATATTATGAGCAAGTGCTCGATTCTGTTGATAGAAGAGCTTTATTCAAGGTTTTATCCTTCTATAATATACCAGACAAATACATGAAAGTGATTAGTGCTATGTTCGAGAATAACAGAGCTGCGGTTAAGGTAAGAAATGAGGTTAGCAGCTGGTTTCGAATTAAATCAGGAGTTAAGCAGAGTTGCGTTCTATCTCACTTTATATTGATTACTTTGAAGGACTTTGTCTGAAGAAGCACAGGAAAGGCAATTGGAGACCACGGAATCAAACGGGGAGGAAAAAGTCTCCTGGGCTTAGATTATGCTAATGATTTAAGCATGCTAGATGAAAGTGTGAGGAGAATGAATGAAGTTTTAGAGGTTTTTCGAGTACAGGGTGCTAGAATATGTTTGAAAATTGATGTTAAGAAGACTAAGTCACTAAGGCTAGAGATAAGTGAAGATGAAAAGATGACGTTGGGTAATCAGGCGGGCAGCTTCACTTACCTTGGTAGTATTATTAGTAAAGATGATGGGAACAGTGAAGATGTTAAAAGTAGAATAGCCAAGGCTCAGGGTGTTTTACACAGTTAAAAAAAAGTTCGGAAGAATAAGAAGATAAGTCTGCAAACCAAGATTAGAATATTAGAAGCTACAGTGATGACAGTGGTCAAATATGGCTGTGAAGCATGGGCGCTCCGAAAAGCTGATGAAGATTTGCTAGATGGTCTTAAGAGAAATTACTTAAGGATTGTTCTGGGTACACGGCTGACTGACTGTATTTCAAGCAATAGGCTGCACAAAAAAGGTGGTTCAATACCACTTTCTAGGGCTATAATGAAAGAAAGGTTGAGGTGGCTAGGGCACGTTTTGCGGATGAAGGATGACAGATTGCCCAAGATTGTTCTTTTCGGCAACCTTCTAGGGCTAAACGGAAAGCAGGTGGTCCTCGTCTGGGATGGGAGGACGTCATAAAGAAAGATTTAAAGGAAATGGGAACTTCGTGGGAAGGTGTGAAAAGGGAGGTTTGAATAGATAGGAACGGAGGAGGAGTGTGCGTGGCTGTGTTGGCCTCAGATGATTAGGTGCTGTGGCGAGTTGTTAAGTAATCTACATCCTTTGGCTCGTGTTTTCACAAGCCATCCTAAACATGATACAATATGCCATTTCACGCCACTGTTTTTTACTGTAACTTATCCTCTGGCCCATTATGGCACCCCTCGTAATTCCTAAGGTATTTTCCAAATATTTTCTTGTTAAAAATAATGCCTTGAATCCATTGATTCATGTTCTCGCAAGCCAACCCACTTTGATAAACCATGTCAATTCACGCTACCGTGCCACACTATGACTGGCCTTTTGGCATCCTATGGCATCTTTCATCATTCCAAAGGCATTTTTTCAGATATGTTTATGATGTTTTACATCCTCAGTTCGTGTTTTCACAAGCTACCCCCTCATTATACACCAAGACAATTCACCCCACCGTGGCACACTCTAGCTGCCCCGTGACAGCCCTATGATACATATTATAATTCTTATGACACTCACACACATGTTCCTGCTAAAAGTCATGCTTTAAATCAAATGATTCATGTTTTGGCAAGCCACCCTCAACATGATACACCATGCCATTTCACGACACTGTGCTACATCATCACTGGCCCTCTCGCACACTATGGCACCCATCTTCATTCCTAAGACGTGTATTAGATATGTGTTTTTAATAAACTGATTTCACAATTCCCCCCCCCCCCCGCTTACGGGGGGTCCCAGTTCCAATTTTTCGGTTTCCCACCCTGGTTCCAGTTACAGTCTCGGTTCCAACGATTCCAATTCCAGTTTCAGAGAACCCGGTCCCAATTCCGGTTCCGGTTCCACCACTCCCCCCCCCTGATTCCATATTTCCGATTCTACGAATTTTCTGGCATTACCGAAATGTTGCAATTTGTTACCAAAATCTAAAATGGTTTTAGCCAAATTGTGTCTGTCACTATCACGATATTAAACGGCATCACATAAATCTTGTGTGGTATTATCAAAAGCTTGTCTAATATTATGAAACATCTTACACTACACTATCAAAATCTCGTCTGATATAATTAGAATCCAGTTTTACATTATCAAAACCTGAAGTGGTATTATCAAAACATGCAAGTTATTAACAAAATATTACATGGTATCATCATAATCTCACAAGTTATTAACGACACAACTTTAGCAACAATCAAAACGTCACTGCTATTACCCAAATTTAATATGATACTATCAAAATCATGTTACCTATCAACGAAACTTAACATAGTGCTGTCAAAATGATATTATCAAAGTCGTGCTGATATTACCAAATCTTGTTAAATATTGCAAAATCTTGTCTTGCATTATCAAAGTATTGTGAGATATAATGAGAAACTTAGATAATTTCAAAGACCACACTGCCTTTCCATGACGATAAATAAAAGTTCAAATAGGGATAAAATCCTTTTAATAGACAGTGATGATGATAACAGTGATAGAAATTCACAAAAATACCAGATATTTCGGTCACATATAAAGTGACCGTCATCAGTAGTAAAACTAAACTAAAACAATTTAAAACAAAAGTTTATATACTAAATCAAATAACATTACATATTGTTTAAATCTCTAATTCTTTTCAAAGCAAAGGTGGAAGCTATTCTCTTTGACCTTCTTGGATTCAGTTACTTAGCGTTCAATGATATAACATTTGGACAAAGGTCAACTACATTGGGTGAATTGAACTTTACTCTGTCAGATTTTAATAAATTATCATAGATAGAGTTCAGCCCATATTTAACTGTATCCCGATTCAAAGCAATATTCTTGAATAAGATTTTCTTAATTTCAAGAATTTCACAAAAATTTTGCTTTAAACCCCGATCCCTAGAAATCAAAGAGACATTCTTGAACAAAATAAAATGGTCTGCAAAATTAAAAATATGTTCAGAAAGGGCTGAAGTAAAATCTTCAGACTTAGAATCTTGCTTTATAGCCGAAGAAATAGAATCTTTGTGTCGTAATAATCTCATTTCCAAACTCTGGTGAGTACGTCCCACATATGAGCTTTCGCAAGTACATGGGATCTGATAAACCCCACTTTGTTGCCTCAATGAATTTAGATCCTTCCAATAATTTAGAAAACTACCCAAAGTATTATTACTGTCTAAAGCTACCCTTAGACCATTGCTTTGTAAAATTCTTTTAAGTTTTTCACTCAGCCCGGGTACATATTGTAAGGAACAAAAAACCTCCTTCTCCCGAGTTGTCTCCAAGACTTCCTTAGAAATCTCTAGAAACCTTTTCTTCTTTTTTAAAAAGTCTGGTTAATTAACCATTCTGGATACATGTTGCTTATTAGTTTTTTCCTTAGAAAAGACAACTCCTCCTAAACAAATTTTGGAGAGCAAGAACTAAAGATCCGATCAGTTAAAGAAATGATCAAACCAATTTTTTCTTGGCGAGCGTGACCGGAACTATAAGACAAAAATCTATTGTTATTTGCCGGTTTTCTGTAAATTTTAAAATCCAGACTATTTTGATTATTCAAAAGAAGAACATCAAGGAAAAGAATTAAAATTGGGGGGGGGGGGTGGATTTAAAGTTTACTGTTGAATTGGAAGAGAATGGGAAACTTCCTTTCCTTGATGTTCTTCTTTTGAAAAATCCAAGAAGGTCAAAGAGAATAGCTTCCGCCTTTGCCTTGAAAAGAATTAGAGATTTAAACAATATGTAATGTTATTTGATTTAGTATATATACTTTTGTTTTAAATTGTTTTAGTTTAGTTTTACTATTGATGACAGTCACTGTATATGTGACCGAAATATCTGGTAAATTTTTGAATTTCTATCACTGTTATCATCATCACTGTCTATTAAAAGGATTTTATCCCTATTTGAACTTTTATTTATTATGAGAAACTTTTTGGGCATTGCCTAATTCTTGCAAGTTTTCATCGAAATTCAGAATGGTTCTAGCACTTTCGTGTGTGCTAATACAAGGATTATCATCATCTTGTCAAATACTAATATTATAAAATTTTGTCTTGCATTTTCAAAGTGTTGTGAGATATTATGAGAATCCTTTAGGGAATTACCTAAATCTTGCAAGTTATTATCAAAACTTAGAATGGTTCCAGCAAAATCATGTCTGTTACTATCAAAATATTATCAGGCATTACCAAAATCCTGTGGGGTACTATCAAAATCAAGTCTGATATTATAAAAAATCTTACACTACACTATCAAAATCTTGCCTGATATAATATGAACCCTCTATTGGATTATCAAAACCTGAAGTGGTATTATCAAAATCATGCAAGTTATTAGAAAAATCTTGCACGGTATTATCAAAATCTTACCTGACATTAATAAAATATTTTCTGGTACTATTAAGACATGTTTGTTATTGTCAAAATCTAAAATGGTGCCATCAAACTGCTGTCGGTTATTACAAAAATTTAACGTAGTATAATGAAATCCTATCTCCTATTATCAAGATTATCAAAATCTTGTCAAGTACTACCAAAATAATGTGTGGTACTATAAACATCCTTTCTGATATAATAAAACATCTAGCGCTACAATATCAAAATCTCGATGACTATAATGAAAACTCTCTACGGTATTATCTAAACCTACATGATATTATCGAAATCTTGGAAGTTATTAACAAAATCTTGTATAACACTATCAAAACCTTAAATGACATTAACAGAATATTTGCAGCCACAATCAAAACGTGTCTACCATTACCAAAATCTAATATGGTACTATCAAAATCAAGTTACCTATTAACAAACTTTAAAATAGTGCTATCGAGATCATGTCCGCTATTATCAATATTATCAAAGTCTTATCAAATATTATCAAAATCTTACAAGATATTATCAAAGTCTTGAATAACATCACCAAATTTTGTTTATATATTACAAAATCTTGTCTTGCATTTTCAAAGTCTTGTGAGATATTATGACAATCCATTTGGGTATTACCTAAATCTTGCAAGTTATTATCAAAATCTAGAATTATGCTGGCAAAGTCGTGACTGGTACTATAGAAATATTATCAAGCATTACCAAATCTAGTGTGGTATTATCAGAATCTAGTCTAAAATTATCAAATATCCTATGCTACATTATCAAAATCTCTCCTAATATAGCGAGAATCAACTATTATATTATCAAAACCTGAAGTGGTATTATCAAAATCATGCAAGTTATTAACAAAATCATGCATGCTATTTTCAAATCTTACCTGGCATTAAGAAAATCTTTTCTGGTACTTTCAAAACGTGTCTGATATTGTCAAAATCTGACAAGATGTTATCTAAATCATGTCGGCTATTACCCAATTGAACATAGTACGATCAAAACGTTTCTGTCATTATCAAGATTATCCAAATCTAGCCAAGTATTAGCAAACTATTGTATGAGACTATCAAGATTATTCACATCATGTTAAATATTATCAAAACCTTACATGATATTATCAATGTCTTGCATCAATGTCGTGTTGGTTATTCCCCAATTTAACATAGTGCAATCAAATCGTTTCTGTCGTTATCAAGATTATTAAAATCTTGAGAAGTATTGGCAAACTCTTGTATGAGACCATCAAGACTATCAACATCGTGTCAAATATTATCAAAACCTTACGTGATATTATCAATGTCTTATAGGATATGACCAAATCATATATAAATTATGCAAAATTTTCTCTTGTATTTTCAAAGTCTTGTGTGATATTACGACAATCCTTCCCGGTATTACCTAAATCTTGCAAGTTGATATCAAAATTTAGAATGAGTCTAGCAAAATCGTGACTATTAATATCAAATATTATCAAGGATTGCCAAAATGTTGTGTAATATTATCAAAACCACGCCTGAAATTATCAAATATCTTGTGTCATATTATCAAAATCCCACATGGTATAATGAGTATCCTCTAATGTATTATCAATTATTATATAGTATTTTCAAATTTTACAAGTGATTAACAAAATTATGCACGATATTATGAAAATTCTACCTAAAATTAACAAAAATACTTTTCTGGTAATATCAAAACGTGTGTGATATCGTAAAATCTAACATGATGTTATCTACATCGTGTCTGCTATTACCAAATTTTACATAGTGCAATCAAATCGTGCCTGTCGTTATAAAGAATATCCTAATTTTGCCAAGTATTACCGAAATTTTGTAGGATAATATCAAAATCTTGTCTGATATTATGAAACATCTCGCAATACATTTTCAAAATCTCGACTTTTTTTTAATGAGAACCCTTTATGACAATATCAAAACCATACATGGTATTATCAAAATCGTGCAAGTTATCAACAGAATCTTGCAAGGTATTATCATTTAATCTCGCAAGTTATGAACAAAATACTTTCAGCAATAATCAAAACATGTCGACTATTACCAAAATCTAATACGGTGCTGTCAAAATCCTATTACCTGTTAACGAAACTTAACATAGTACTATCAAAATTATGTCTTTTATGATCAAGATTATCAAAACCTTGTCAAATATTATCAAAACCTTACATGATATTATCAAAGTCTAGCATATTATTACCAAATCCTGTTAAATATTAAAAAATCTTGCCATGCATAATCAAAGTCATGCGAGATATTATGAGAATCCCTTCTAGCATTACTTAAATCTTACAAGTTATTATCAAAAATTAGAATGGTTTGAGCAGATTCGTATCTGACACTATCAAAATATAATCAAGTATTACAAAACATTGTATGGTATTATCAAAATCTTGTCTGATTTATCAAATATCTTGCACTACGTTATCAAAATCTCGCCTGATAAACTGAGAATCCTTTATTGCATTATCAAAACCTTAGCCTACTTGGTATTATCAAAATCATACAACCTATTAGCAAAATCTTGTAAAAATTCCAAGGGCAAAAGAAATCTAAAATTATAGATTGCATCACAACTGATTTTTACTTAGGTTAAAGTTTGTTAACTGATTTTAAGTTAGGTTTGTTTGGGCTTAGTAAATACGCGTGCACACGCACAAGAAAACCAGAATGTTTACCAGAAATTATTTTATAAATGCCAGGTAAGATTTTGGTAAAACCATGCAAGATATGCTAATAACTTGCATGATTTTTATAATACCACTTCAGGCTTTGATAATGCAATAGAGGATTCTGGTTATATCAGGCGAGACTTTGATAGTGTATTGTACGATTTTTGAGAAAATAGACAAGATTTTAATAATACCACACAGGATTTTGGTAATACTTAATAATCTTTTGATATTAACAGACATGATTTTGCTAGAACCATTCTAGATTTTGACAATAACTTGAAAGATTTAGATAATGCTCGAAAGAATTCTCAGAATATCTCACATGACTTTGATAATGTGAGACAAGATTTTAAGAAACGATTTTCCTCTAAAGGCTCACAAAAGTATCTCTTAATATGGGTCACATTTACCTCTAATAATAACCCTCCCCCGGGGAATCACTTACTAGAGTGGGCCAGACAGTGGGCCTAGATATTGTCACGGTAGCGTGAATATGCATAGTCTTGGCTCAAAGAAACGTGGCATTTTACGTGGCATTAAAACTGGTCAGAAATAACTAATTGGAAAAATGTGTCTTTTTTCTTGCAGGTGCGTGTAATAGAAACGATGTATTTTCATTAAGACCTCCCGGAAATAGCTCTTAATATTTCTTAAATTTACCTTTAGTAACAACCCTCTACCGCTCCCTCCCTTGAATTGGCTGCTATGGTCCCTCGGCTATGTCGAACACACGGCTGCTTTTGCTTATATTTTATCCTATGTCAGGTTTTTTCACGTTTTGTGTTTTCTGTTTGTTGAGTTTTAATTGCCTTTTCTGCGATTTCATGATTTTACAATGTTTTTCCTTATTAATAAACTTTTAATTAGAAAATAAAGCCTTCATCTTTTAGATTTCTTGTTCCAGGATGAATTTTTAATACGTGATCATTTACGCAATGAAATATCTAAATTCAACACTATGTAACATATCACTGATTTAATAGCTAGTTGATACTGTTTGGATCACATTGGAAAATTAATAACGCTGTAACAAACAGGTGTGCTTAATAAATCAAAAATCAATAGCATTGGGATGCTTATGTTCTCTCAGGTGGCAAGGATTGGAAACATGCAATCCATTTAATCATTCTAGAAAGCGGGCAGGAAATTCTCTGTGCTTGTAATAGTATATTTCATAGAATGTATTTCCGAATCAAAATACAAGGAAGGCTTTATCGGTCCAGGGGTCTAGCAACACATACTGTTGAGGGGAAATCTCTTTCGAATCCTAAGGTGGACAAAAATCTTTGGAATATAAAGGTTCCCTGAGAAAAAAACGTCTTTAAAGAAAATGAAATCTCGAAAAAAAAGCATTGAAAGAAAAAAAACACATTAAAACAAGAATGAAATCCTGAAAAATAAAAATTCTTAAATTATTATGCAACACTGCACATGTGCATCGTCATTACGTAACACCCTCATGTGCGTCTCCTCAGTTACAACCAGGGATTCCCTATTTGACCTGACGAAACGAGTCACGTGAGAATGTGTCATTCTTAACGTAAGTAAACAAACCCCATTACGTAACATACAGGTGTACCATACCGTTACAGGTGCGCTATTATATTACGTGAGACCCAGGTATGCGTAATAACGTCTTGAGAGCCTAGTAGCTCCAATAGTACACCCCCTATGGCTTGGTTTAAAACCAGTGAGGGGATACTACTAATATATGGAGATGGATTATATTCAGCCCCTAGGTTAAATTTGGTTTAAAGCATTCATTATAATGCTCATTTTACATCCCTTGATAAAAATAGTCCTAAAAATTAAGAGAAAAATGCTTCAATTATTTGGTTGAATTCTTTACCAAATAGGGTTTTTAAAGGTTGACTATCGAAGTCCACCAGATGAATAACGTCTCTGTCATGCCTAGGTTCTGATATTATTACCAAAAACCTTTTGCTAGGGTATTCTCAAGGGGGGGGGGAGGGATCAGCAGGGCTGTCTGTATTCAGCCGCACTTTGTTCCTTCTGATACACAATGCTTTACTGATCTCTCTTTGAGTATCCATTTGAGTGTTTGATTAAAAGAAAAAAATGCTTCAGTTATTTGGTTGAATACTTTTAAACCAATTTACAACCAATTAATTGGCTAAATACGTTTTGAAATATGGACTGTTCAGTTTTTCTGATTCCGCCAAATTGATGACGTCTGTGTCATGCCTAAAAGTTGTATTTGAAATTTTCCTAGTTCTGAGATGATTGGCAAACATATTTTGCTAGTCTATCAAAGAGTTTATGGTAAAGAACTGTGAGTAAAGAGTGACTCTGCCCAATAGTCCACGAAACCCTACAAAATGAAGTTTTGATAACAACGAAGATATCAAAAGAATTTGCTTAATATGCTTATTCCAAACATTTAAAAACCTATTTGGTTTAATTTTACGGTACTGATCAAAAGCTATGGGCCTGAGAAAATTTGTGAGATTTTCGAAAAAGGGTGAAAACCAACATGACAAGTCACAGTATCTGAATAAAACTGCACCATCAGATTCATCATATCAGAGAACCCTACTGTAGAAGTTCCAGGCTCTCATCTGCAGAAATGGGGAACTTTCTATGGGGAGGGGGTATATTCTCCCCCTGAAAAATTTGCGTGCGTAGGAAAGCTTCCCAGGGTTGAATTTTCCATGAGAAGCGTCTCCAGGGAATTTGTCGGAATTCCTGCACAAAATTTTTTTTATTTGTCTTAATTTCTCTTTGGCGACTCGATTTTACATGTGCAGATGTTCCTGATAAATTATCTGGGTAAATTTTCAGTGGGGTTAAAATAAGTTTTTCCGTGAGGCGGGGGAGGCGGTTCCGCAAGAGAAATTCTTCATGGGAGAATTTTCAGAACGACAAATCCTCTAAGGGGGAACTTTCCATGGTAGAAACTTTCCATTGGGGGAATTTCGAGAAAATGATTCGTGGAGAGAAGGGGGGATTTTCGGCATGATTTGAAAGACGATCAGAAATTAAAAAAAAGGCATTTCAATTGAAAGTAAGGAGAACTAGTAAAACTTAAAACTATTCCAAATATGACGGAAGCTTCCCCTCCTCAATTTCTTGCTCTTTGCGCTAAAGCTTGACTTTTTGTCATAATTCTTTCAGAACAACTCCAGGAAAACCATTGCCGTTTAAATAGACTAAGAGGCTTCTTTTAAACCACTAAAAAACTTTAGCATGAAAAGCGGGGCATTGAGGAGTGGTAAGCACCCCTCATATACGGAATAATTTAGATTAATTTCAAGTTTTAAGGTTACTCCTTACTTTCGATTGAAAAAAACTGTTTTTTATTTAATTTCGGATCGTTTTGAAATCATGCCCAGACCTAACCAAGACATGATGTGGAGTTCCGGCCCATAAACTCTTTCCAATAAATTGTATGTATAAATAATGTCAAATTCAATTGAGAGCGTTCCAATTTTTCAGTTTTTGGCTTAAGAATTCCAATGTTGTTTTATAATTAAAATTCGGGACAAAATTTGGATGTTTAGTCAAAATTTTTGATGAACGTTAGTTTTGTTGAACAAGTCCTTAGTAACATTTTTACTACAGAATTTTTAGTGGAAAAAAGGGGTATTTTAATCATATGGATTTAAAATCTGCATGAATTTTGATTTTCTACGCAGCTGAAGTCCTCACGCCCTGTACAATAGGGATCCTTGATGTTTAAATACAGTCTACACATATGTTTAAGTACGTTAAAACATTCATATAAATAATAGAGAAATAGTGCAATTTAAAATTGCAGAGATATTTCAAAAGAAATAAATTCATTTAAATTAAAAAACAGAGTAAATCTGTCAAGCTCAATTGTAATCAAAATATTCGTGGCAACAAACTGTAAGTAAGGAGCTACTCAGCCCAATATTAACAGAAACTCCAAAAGACGCAAGTTTGATAACAATATTTGTATTAAAAGAATTGGCTTTTCATGTTGATTCCAAATACATAAAATTTATTGAGTTTAATGTTATCCATCTAAAGCTACGAGCCTGAGAAAATTTACCTGATTTAAAAATGTAGGAAACACCCCCTTTAAGTCAAGGAATATTAATTAAATCACATCATCTGATTCAGCGTATCAAAGAACCCTACTGTAGAGGTTTCATGCTCCCATCTTAAAAAATGTGGAATTTTGTAGTTTTTTGCCCGAAGAAGGATGACAAATGTGTTTTTTCTTATAATAGTTTTTTCTTATAATTTTTATTTTTTGTGTTTTTCTAGTTGTGATTGTGTAGAATCAATGGTCCTAGAAGATCAGGAGTCGGCTCATTCAAACAAAAGTTTAAAGATTTTAATATTCTAAGAAGGATTTTTCGGGGAGGAGGAATTAGGCACGAGAGGAAATTTCCATGGAGAAACTTTTTGGGGATAATTTCTTATAAAGGGGGAGGTGGAGTTCCCACCATTAATTAAACACTGATCAGAAATTAAAACAAAAAATGAGTTTTTTTTTTCAATTCAATCAAAGGAGCAACATTAAAACTTAAACGAACTGAAATGATTGCGTATATGAGGGGTGATCTCCTCTTCAATAGCTCGCTTTTTATGCTAAATTTTGACTTTTTTTCTAATTCCTTAAGAACAACTTCTGAAACATAGGGATCGTTTGATTAGATTAATAAGCTTTTTTAAAAATACTTAAAAAAATAGCGTTAAGAAAGAGGGATTGAGCCCTCCAAGCCCTCCTAGTATAAAAAATACTTTCTTTTCAATTTAAGTTTTGATTTTGCTCTTTATTTTCAGTTGAAAAACCTTTTTTTATTCAGTATACTGCAAGAATGTAGTTTGTTGTAATGGTAGGGTTTTAAATTTAGTTTACTATGAAGCAAGCCTTGTCTGCAGTACTTGGATTCTGTACTATAGAAGTAGAGGTTAAAAACGAGAAGGAAAGGAACAAAACAAGGAAGAGAAACAGGTAGAGCAAGAGAGACAGAGATATAGAGAAAGAGAGAGGGAAGGAGGAAGATAGAGAGAGAGAAAAGCTCAACTTCCATCAATTGCTTAATGGTAATTGCAAGCGCGCCTGAGCGATTGATTTTGTATTATTCTGAGTTTTTTTTAAATATTTACATTCCTTTTTTGTTTTATTTTAGATTTGACTCAAGTCTAGGGGGCTTAACTTTATCAGATCAGTTTCTGCAGATTAGTACGCTTTTCTCAATGGATGCTATCTTTGGTTTTGGAGAAAATGAACAGCCATCTTTAAGGCATGACATGAACTGGAAAACATGGGCTTTTTGGGGCCGTGATCAACCCCCAGATGTAAGTGAACTTTCTTTTTCAATCTACATATAGAACATTTGCTTTGTTTGAAAAAAGGGTATTGGTAGAAGCGAATTTTGCCCTATCAAATGAAGAATTATGTAAATACCATTCAAAAGTACCCAAATACCATTGTGGAAAATACATTTCATTCTTTTATATCCCTTTCATTTTATGACAAAAATCTATGGATATTTTCCATGAAGATGCTCGTGTGCTTATGAACATGTATTGTGCTCTTATTTGCCACTCCATCAAATGCAGCAAGAAAGCTGCCGTGTCGACAGTGAAAGTCAGGCATGGAACAGGAATTAATGGTCGGTCCCAGAACTACGAACTGAAGTCTGTGTGTCAGAAATCTCAGTTTTGATTCCAAATTTGGCTTTATTGCGACAGACAAAAGCAGGCTGGGTCAACTGTGTCCGAAAACATACAAAACGTGTATTTGCTAAAGCTTTAAACAAGCACAGGAGCGACTGCATAAGACATTTTTCTGAAAGTCGTAACCAAAATCCTAGTAATCTGTGGAAGCAACCCTGTGACCCCAATAATATGCTAAGCTGGATTCTACGTCTGGTGAAAATCTTTTGGGTGATCACTACCGTCATTAGTTTGCACTTCCCCTCTCCAATATTAGTGCTGAAAAGCTTAACCCCTGCCATCATCGTCATACAAATAATGATTTTATTGTGACACGAACTATGGCTATCTCTGCTATAATGAAGTTGAAAAAGAAATCATATAAGGGCTCTCGATTTTAGCAGTGATCTTCAGATTTACCAGCTGAGCCTACTGTACCAAATTATATTCTCCTGTGGAATAGGGCCAAAATATTTTTGTGAAGGTAAACTGACCGCTGTGCTTGAGCGAGGATGCAGTTCGTATAGACCTATTACTGTCTCGAAGGTTTTTCGCAAGTTGTTTGAGTTGCTAACATGTTATGAAGTTCGTTCAAAATTTTACGTTCCTTCGGAGCAGTTTGGCTTTCAGAAAGTACTAGGATACGGCCATGTCCTGTCATTTATATGTGCTGTACTTTGGATGCTGATACACCTAGCGAATTGTTAGTTCTTGGTAGCCACGATGTCCATCGTACATTTGATTCAATTTTCCACGAATATATCTTGTATTATGCATGTAAGAGGTGGGTCAATCCTTTGGTAATAGAAGTGTATCGGGATCTATATGGTAACCTCGTGGTCCAGATTTACATTCCTAGTCTGAGTAATATTTATGTGGTTTTACTAGTTTATAAGGAAGTGAGACAGGGATCTTCCGTGTCCCCTGAATTTTTCAACAACACAATGAAAAAGCCGCAATTGTAAATTGAGTGTTCATTTATAGATCGTGGTTTGAACTTAGGTCCAGTTTTCTAGTTTTATGTTGTGTTTATGCCTTGACGGACAATTGCTTGCCTTGAAGAGAATTTTAAAATTTTTAATGATGAATACCAGAAAATTGGTCTTAGTGTCAATGACGCTATGTCTGAGATTGTTCTTTTTAATTGGAATGAATCAACCGATGTATCTACTAGATATGGTAATACTACCGTTAAGTCAGTGTCTACATTACCTTATTTGGGCCTGCCCCGTCGGAACTTCCGTGCAAGCTACCCACTCGCTCTTACTTAGTCACCAGCAAAAGCGAAGTTCTGTGTCATATGGTAGCATTGTGGCAAATGAATTCCGTTCTAATCCTATGAATTTAGCTAGATTATGCAATGCAACTATGCTGCCGCATATTCTGTATGTTGCACCTCTCTGGAGAATGCTTCAGAAATCTGATACTAAGCGAATTCAGTCCTATTACTTTCGTTTTGCAAAGTATCTGTTGAGACTTGAGAGTACCTTTGTGGACGCGTGATTCATGTATTAGCTTTTGTTATAAAGTTGAAGACCATGTCAGGCCGTTAAAAAACACATCAAAAATGTTAATGCAAGGCTGTCGCACGAGTGGTCATCCATCCTGGGGACGTAGTTCCTCCTGTCGATGTAGTTCCTTTAAGTATTTGTCCTGTATTGTCCTGTGTTTTCTCTTTCTTATCTTTTTTTAATTTTTATTATGTTTTACTCCGTGCTCTTGCTTTTTCTAGTGACAGATTAAAAACAATTAAGTAAATGCTAAAATAGTTTTACAGTAAAAATTACGTTCAGGTTATTAAGGCAGGTAGGCTAATGCATGTTTGGTTTGGAAATCATAATTTCTTTAAGAGTTTTCAGCTTTTCTTTCTGTAATTAAAATGTTCCTGGAATCTTCTTTTTTACTTCAAAATTTAACCAAAATTAAAAGTAGTTGCTCCTAATTAAACCCATGCTCTTGCTCTAATTATTCTTCTTCAAGGTAAAACCAATTTTGAAGTGAGTTATTACGATAGGTAGTTTCCCTTTCAATTAATATAATCTTTGTCGAAAATAACCATTCGATGCCTATTAATAAACAATTAGTTAGGGATTATTTTGTCTAACCGTCTTTGATATCAGGTAGGTATACTTTAGTTAAAATTTCTTTTCTTACTTTTGTGAATTATTCCGCACAAAAAATTCGATTAGTGGTAAGTTTTTAGCTTTCTGTATTAACTCGCTTGTTATACCGTATCAACCAAACAACCGTGGATAACCGTACCAGCCGATGTGCCTTTTAAACGCTTATTTCAAATATACTAATTGCTATTCTTTTTAATGCTAACCCACCTTCCCCTAAAGGGAATACAAAAGGAATGATACCCAAGGCTATGTAAAAGCTTTATTGATCTTTTGTTTTTTATCTCAAACAGACTCGATTTTACACTATGAGCCAACTGTTGATGAGAAATAAGCACAAGAAAATGCGAACAAAAATAAAAAGCAAACTTTCGTTTATAGTCTAGGGATGTATCTTGCCCCATTAGGGGACTGGAGCTGTGAAGTATTTGGGATGATTGCAGCAAGTATATTTGGAAATGGTGCTAAGAGGTCTATTGAATAGCATAGCAAATTAATCGGGGAAAGGTACATTTAACCTTGGTAATTTCCGACGTTTGTCCACTTTGGCTTCTTTTTAGAAGGCAAAGAAAACTTCGATATGATCTGCTATGGCAAGTTGGTTTCCTCTTAAAAATAATTTTTTTTTCTGCCTATGAAAAAATCATATAACCATTTTTTTTTTTTCACTTTCATCTAAGTACTAATATCATCTAAGCAAAAATAAATTGAAAATATCTTTTTTACTTCAAAATTCAACTTTGAAAATTCATAAAAAAGCACGTTCTTTTACTAAATTTAACCTATTATTTTACTCGTTTTAAAGGTAAGAAAAAGTGCCTATTAATATGTTGTTTATAAAAATAATTTTTTCCTAACTATTAAAATTAAAATTTCTAAAGACCTCGAATCAAAGTGTTTGCTTTACTTTACAGCTTGTTAAATAAACATGGATCTGAAATTTCAGGGTGCCGCAAATATGTATGGAACTCAGCCATACTACACAGCTTTAGAGCCCAATGGAGACGCTCATGGAGTGCTTATTCTTAACAGCAATGCGCAAGGTAAGATATTTGATGATTGACATCTCTGATAGAAAAAAAAATGGAAGTTTAGTTAGCATTAAAATTGTTTATCTCTGGCCATATGAAAACATGAGCCATGACCAGTGTCAAACCAAGATAATTTTATGTTTTCACTCCAATTCTAAGAAAACTCAAAAAGTGACCGAAATTCTTAATCTTTTCTTATGACTATTTGCAATAGAAGGTTTCTTTTTAAACGCGTTATAAAATTTTTGGCTTCGCTCTATACTAGGTTGCAGCATTCATTTTAACCATCACAACTTCATTTAATATTGTTTTAAAGTAACTTTCGATATAATTGTAGTTTCATTGGTGTTGAACTAAATTACCTAAAATATTTTCCCCATCTAGATCCCCCTAAATTACCTTGAATCACAATTGCAAGTGAGACATTGTTGCGGCGACTCCCTTTGGATTTCTTGCTGGTGGTTGTGTGACAACTTCAGTTAACGTTCAAGTCCCAATTGAGCTTTCAGTCAACGGTGGCCTAATCTATGTCGACTTCAGTTTTGAATTTTCAGTGGTCGATTGAGTACCGGCTGATTTGAATTCCGTAAATGAAAGAAGCAAAGCTGAGTTTTGGAACCAATTCTTACAGCTAAAAAAAAAAGTCAAATTTCAAAGAATGTTCATAGAAGGTTCACTAGAGTGTTGGCTTATGACTTTCTCAAGGAATGGAATGAAACAGTATAATTCTGCATTCTGAAGCGCAAGAAACTTTTCTGGCTAATCAAACAGTTCGTGGTAACGAACTGTAAGTAAGGAGCGACCCGGCTCAATGGTAACCGAAACTCTAGAAAACGGGTTTTTGATACCAATAGATATATCAAAAGAATCAGATTTCAATGCTGATTTCAAATATATAACTTTCATCAAGTTTAGTGCTACCCATCGAAAGTTACGCGCCTGAGAAAATTTGGCTGATTTTCGAAAAAAGGGGGAAAGACCCCCTAAAAGTTATAGAACCTTAATGAAAATCACACCATCATATTCAGCGTATCAGAGAACCCTACTGTAGAGGTTTCAAGCTCCTATCTACAAAAATGTGGAATTTTCCATTTTTTGCCAGAAGAAAGATCACGGATGCGTGTTTATTTGTTTGTTTGTTTTTTTTTTCCCCAGGGGTGATCGTATCGACCCAGTGGTCCTAGAATATCGCGGGAGGGCTCATTGGAACGGAAATTAAAAGTTCTAGTGCCCTTTTTAAGTGACCAAAAAAAATGGAGGGCAACTAGGCCCCCTCCCACGCTCATTTTTTTCCCAAAGTCACCCGATCAAAATTTTGAGATAGCCATTTTGTTCAGCATGGTCGAAAATATGATAAAAATGTCTTTTAGGATGACTTGATCCCCCAAAGTCCCCAGGGGGAGGGCTGAAAGTTATGAACTTTACTCAATGTTAACATATAGTATTGGTTATTGGGAAGTATACAGACTTTTTCAGAGGAGATTTTTTCTGGTAGGTGGGGGAAGGAGAGGGTCGGGGGCTATATGGAAGGATCTTTCCATGAAGGAAGTTTTCATGGGGGAAGGGAAATTGCCATGAAGGGGGCGCCGGACTTGCCAGCATTATTTATTGGTTATTGGGAAGTATACAACCATTTTCAGGAAGGATTTTTTCTGGAGGGGGGGGGGGCTAGAGGAGGGGATTACTCTGGAGAATATTTCCGTGGAGGATGTTTCTTTGGGGCAAGGGACATTTCTATGAAGGGGGCGCCGGATTTCCAAGCATTATTTAAGAAACGATCAGAAGTTAAATAAAAAAAAACAAGTTTTTTCAACTGAAATGTAAGAAGGAATATTAGAACTTAAAACGAACAGAAATTATAACGTATGTGAGGGGGTTCTCCCCCAAGTCAATATCTCGCTCTTTACGCTACAGTTTTTTTTTTTAGTGCTATCAAAAGAGCTATCTATTCTAATTAAACGGCCTTTGTGATTCAGGGGTTTGTGAATCAAAATTTTTTTTAACTTTTAACGTAAAGAGCGTGGTATTGACTAAGGGGAGAACCCCTTCATATAAGTAATAACATATACGTAATAAAAAAAAACGATAAAAAAACAAGCGATACGGCTCAATAGTAATCGAAACTTTTAAAAACGAAATTATGATGTCAATAAATGTATCAAAAGAATGTGTTTATAATGCTGATCCTAAATATATAAATTTTATTAAGTTTAGTATTACTCATCAAAGGCTACGAGCCTGAGCAAATTTACTTGATTTTTTAAAGAGGGGGGAAACATCCCCTACAAGTGAAAGAATTTTAATGAAAATCACACCGTCAGATTCAGCGTATCAGAAAACCCTATTACATAGGTTTCAAGCTCATATCTGCAAAAATCTGCAACTTTGTATTTTTTGCCAGAAGAAAAATATACGAATATAGAAGTTAGTTACGTAAGTTAATTTGTAAAGACATCCATTTAGCAAAAGAAAAGTAAAATTTTTATGCAAATAAAAGCTGCATTAACTAAAAAACGATCAGAAATTAAATAAAAAAAACAAGTTTTTTAAACTGAAAGTAAGGAGCGACATTAAAACTTAAAACGAACAGAAATTATTCCGTATATGAAAGGGGCTGTCCCCTCCTCAACGCCTCGCTCTTTATGCTAAAGTTTTTTTATTGTTTTAAAAAATAGAGTTGTGAGAAAGTCAAACTTTTTATTGTTTTAAAAAATAAAGTTGTGAGACAGAGTCAAACTTTAGCGTAAAGAGCGAGGCGTTGAGGAGGGGACAGCCCCTTTCATATACGGAATAATTTCTGTTCGTTTTAAGTTTTAATGTCGCTCCTTACTTTCAGTTTAAAAAACTTGTTTTTTTTATTTAATTAATATAGAAACGCTCAACTACATCATGTTTCATCATAAAGAAATCGCCGAGAAAATATTAAATCAATCAATTTTTGTTGAAAAGATTACAAATAAATTGTATCGAAGTTTTTATTAATGAATCAGATGCCTCAAACTGGACTTATTAGGATTTTCAGAAACTGATATCCCAAGCGTAGGAAACATGAAATTAGGTGATATAACGTTCACACACTCAGGAAAGAAAGATGGGGTACATAGACAGGGAGTAGGGCTCATGATGAATAAGAAAGCTGTTAATTCCTATTTAGGCTGGGGAGGTTTTAATGATAGAATGCTAATCGCTCACTTTATGACTAAAAGGTGCAGGGTATCAGTCATCGAAGTTTATGCCCCTGTCGAGCCAATTGATAGATATAGTAGCGACTCAGATGACGTTTATTTACAGCTACATGAACAAATAGACAGGGTTCCAGATAGAAAAATGGTGTTTTTATTAGGAGATTGTAACGCCCAGGTCAGTGGAAATAGGGATAGAAGGGATCCTAACACAGGTAAATCAGGTGCAGGAACAGAAAACAGTAATGGCTGTAGATTGCTGCAATTCTATAGGTTTTACAATTTATTCTATAGGCATTACAATTCAGTATTTGATCGTAAAATGGCTCATAAGTTAACATGGTATGCACATGATGTTAAGACAACTCACTGTATTGATTGTATCATTGTAAACCGAAGACTGGCATGATCAATATAAGATACTTGGGTAGACAGGAGTGCTTTTATTGATATTAAAAGTAAATATCACCATCAAGCAGTGTCTAGGGTTAATTTAAAGGTGACATTTTGGAAGAGTAACTACCTTCTGGGAAGCTATGACTTTGGTAGACTCCAGGATGAGAATTTGAGATAAACTTCCAAGGAACAGTTGAATAATAAACTGAAGAGTTCAAAATATGATAATGTAGAAGGTGGATGGAATAATTTTAGGAAAATAGTTTGTGAAGTTGCTGATGGTGTCTTATGGAAGAAAGTTAGAAACGCAGCTAGTAATATTAGCAAAACTGCTTTAGTTTTAATAGAGAGGAGAAGGAGCTTGTGCAAGAATTACCTGAGTAATTGATCATACGAAAATAAGAGGAATGTAAAGAGAGTGGAGAAAGTTTTAAAATGTGAACTAAGGAGTTGTGAAGTAAAGACTATGGATAAAACTACCGGGGGTGTTGAAGATACAGCTAGACAGCATAATAGCAAAATATTGTATTACCGTGTTAAGAAATTGAGGGGGAGTAGTCAATCTGGACTGTTCCCAGTTAAAAATAGGAACGGGGCCACAATTAGTGATAAGGAAAGCTAGAGAGAGAGATGGGCAGACTATTTTGACAGTGTGCTAAGCCGTGTTAGAGTTACAGGAAAAAATATAAAGGAAAATGAAGCAGTTTTTGACACCTTGGATGTGAAGGAATATTTATTTTGAGAGGAAGAATTATTGACAGTACTAACAGAATTAAAAAAATAAAAAGGCTCAGCATGCTGATAGTGTTATAAATGAGTTTCTTAAACATGGTGGTTACGAGGTTAGAAATAAGTTACTGAAGATTATCAATATGAATTTTGAAAAAGGGGAAGTACGTAGCGATTTTAGGAAAACGAAAATTCAACCCCTGTATAAGAGAGTGGTAAGAGTGAGTATGGTAATTATAGAGGCATTAGGCTGGTCTCTGTTGGTAACAAATTACTTAGTATGATGATACTTTTCCGACTTAGAGATGTTATAGACACTGTTTTAAGAGAAGACCAATGCCGCTTTAGGAAGTGTAGAGGATGTGTCGACCAAATTTTCACTCTTAGGTTAATAATTGGAAAGTACCTTGGTCAAAAAACACATTTAGTACTCAGTTTTATATTTTACGTGCAAGCGTTTGATTCAGCTGATAGAAGAGCTTTAGCGAAGGTCTTATCCTTGTATGACACACAAGATAAATACATTAAAGTGAATAGTGCTATGTACAAGAATAAAAACCGCTGCAATCAAGGTAAGAAATGAAGTTAGTAGTTGGTATCTTATTAAATCAGGAGTTAAGCTGGGTTGTTTTCTATCCGCAATCATTTGGATCATTTTGATGGGCTTTGTCTTAAGGAACCCAGGAAAGGCAATGGAAGACACGGAATCAAATGGGGAAGTAAAACTTCCCTGGACTTAGATTATGCTGATGATTTAAACATCCTAGATTATAGTGTGAGCAACACGAATGAATTTTTAGAGCTTTCGTGAGTTCAGGGTGAAAATTAATGTTAAGAAGACCTATCTGCAAAAATGTGGAATTTGTATTTTTTGCCAGAAGAAAGATCACGGATGCGTGTTTTTTTTTTTTTTTTTTTTTTTTTTTTTTTTTTTTTTTTTTTTTTTTTTTTTTTTTTCCAGGGGTGATCGTATCGATCCAGTAGTCTTAGAATATCTTGAGATGGCTCATCTGAACGAAAATTAAAAGTTCTAATGCCCTGTTTAAGTGACCAAAATATTTGAGGGCAAATTGGCCCCCTCCCACGCTCATTTTTTCCCGATGTCACCCAATCAAAATTTTAAGATAGCCATTTTGTTCAACATTGTCGAAAATATAATAAATAAGTCTTTAAGGATGACTTTATCCCCCAGAGTTCTGGGGGGAAGGACTGCAGATTATGAACTTTGCCCATTGTTTACATACAGTATTGGTAAATGGGAAGTATACAGTCGTTTCAGGAGGATTTTTTCTGGTAAGGGAGGGGGGGGGGGGGTCCGGAGGAGGATCTTTCCATGGAAGATGTTTCCGTGGGGAAGGGACATTTTTATGAAGGGGGTGCCGGATTTCCCAGCATTATTTAAAAAACGATCAGGAATTAAATAAAAAACAAGTTTTTTCAACTGAAAGTAAGGAGCAATATTGAAACTTAAACAAACAGAAATGATTACGTATATGAGGGGTTTACCCCCTAGTCAATACCTCGCCCTTTACGCTAAAGTTTTTTTTAGTACTTTCAAAAAATTCTTTTAACGAACAGAAATTATTCCGAATATGAAAGGGGCTGTCCCCTCCTCAACGCCTCGCTCTTTACGCTAAAGTTTGACTCTGTCACACAACTTTTTTTTTAAATAACAAAAAACTTTAGCGTAAAGATCGAGGCGTTGAGGAGGGGACAGCCCCTTTCATATACGGAATAATTTCTGTTCGTTTTAAGTTTTAATGTCGCTCCTTACTTTCAGTTAAAAAAACTTGTTTTTTTTCTATTTAATTTCTGAACTTTTTTGAATTAATGCAGCTTTGAATTTGGCTCATCGTGGAGGAGGAGCGTGCGTAGCTGTGTTGGCCTCAGGTGGCTTGGCACTGCATTTTGTGTTAGTAGCAGTAGTAGTAACCCATCAAAAGGTAAGAATCTAAGAAATTATTGATTATCAAAAAAGGGCGAAAAATCTAAAAAAAAAGTAAGTGATCTTGTTGAAAATGACACTACCTGATTCAGTATGTCAGAGGACTCCGGTTCATAAAAAATAAATGGCTAATGTAGACATTTATTGTAAAGTTTCATGTAAAAATGTTTATTCAACTTAGGGCTTAACGAAGTTTTTTACACTGGCGTGTAACTTCAAATAAGCTCTTATAAAGGATGACCGGTAGATCTATGCGCATGCAGGGGTGGGGGGAAAATACCTAAAATCTTAAAAGCATGGCTCTATGTCTACATTTTCTTACTCACCATGAGCCTTCAGGTAATTGTAGAAGGAGGTTTGCGAGAGGGGTAGGGGTATAAATTAATCTATATCCTCCGTTGACTCCAGGGTAAAATTTTTGGACCTACCCCAGTAATGCTGTTTGCCGGGAGGTGGGGTGATATTAGCAGTCCTTTTTGTTGTAATATTTTTGTTTGGCATGTAAGATTACATTTATATGCCTACTAGCACAAAAGTGAAAAGGTCTTTTTCTGGTCGATTTAGATTGAATTATTATACGACTTTGTTTTTGCTGGTCTTAAGCATAATGTGGCTCTTTGCTTTGTTAGAAATAATTCTTTTTGGATTTTTTTTAAAATTAATTATCAAAAACGACAGAGAGTGCATAAAAACAAGTTTTTTCAAATAAAGGTAAAGAGCGGGATTGAAATTAAAAAGATAGAGAAATTATTCGGTATAATGGGGCAGTTTCCTCCTCAGCCCCTTGTTCTCTCCACTAAAGTTAGATTTATTGTCCCAATCCTCTAAGAACTACTGCTCAATCTTAACGGCTATTTAATTGGAATAAGAAGTATTTTTTTAAGCACTATAAAACTTTAGCCTAAAGAGGAAAGAGTTGAGGAGGGGGATGCCCAATGCATCAAATAATTTATGTGTGACTTATATTTTAATGTCGCTCTATAATTTCATTTAAAAGACTATTTTTTATTGAATTGGTTAAAGATGCCATTCAAGAAAGAACTCTTTTACAGAAGTGACAATGACCCCTGCACCAGGAATGGTATATCGTACCATTGGTGGTATTTTGGATCTATATTTCTTTTTGGGCCGAAATCCGAAGAGGTTGCAGGCCAATTTTCGGCGGTAAGTAATTTCTTGATAGATCTATTGATTGCTTATATATTATTTATGTATGCTTGCGTTGATAAATTTTTTAAGCGTGCATCTCAATTGTTTTTGTTTTTCTTTTGCTATTGTAAAATTACCTGTATCTACTACCTGAAAAAAACGATACCATTTCTTTATCTGAGTTCAAGACGCATGAGCCGGAAATAAGGAATTTTAACTTCATGATGGCTTAAAAAGAGGGTGAAAAAGTATGTCTGCTTTTAAAATTTTATTGTTGATTATGATACAGCAATAAAAAGATATAATAACTTTAAAACACATAATAGAAATAACAAAGCAATCACAAACTTTAATAGAAATACATAAAGGAACTGATTCCGCCTTGTTTTCCTTTCCTGAAAAATAAAATACAAAGGGATTGACTAAGAACAATCTTGTTTTAAAAATAGGAGTTTAGATAGTCTCATTTGCGTTATCACTGTCTCTTTACAATGTACATTAGATGGTTTTGATGAAGCGCATTCAAACAGTTCGTGGTAACAAACTGTAAGTAAGGAGCGACCCGGCTCAATAGTTACCGAAAATAAAAAAAAAAACAGAATTTTGATACCAATAGGTATATCAAAGGAATCCGATTTTTATGCTGATTTCAAATATGTAAGTTTCATAAAGTTTAATCTTACTTATCGAAGGTTACGAAACAATTTGCCTAATTTTCGAAAAAAAGGGTGAAGTCCCTTAAAAGTCATAGAATCTTAATAAAAATCACATATCAGATTCAGCCTATAAGAAAACCATACTATATAGACTTCAAGCTACTATCTGCAAAAATGTGGAATTTGTATTTTTTTTTTTTTCCAGAAGAAAGATCACGGATGCGTGTTTATTTGTTGCTTTTTTTTCAGGGTTGATCGTATCGACCCAATGGTCCTAGAATATCAAAAAAGGGCTCATTCCAACGGCAGTTAAAAGTTCTAGTGCCCTTTTTAAGTCACCAAAAGATTGGAGGGCAACTGGACCCCCTCCCATGCTCATAATCCCCCCCCCTAAAAAAATTTATCTCATCATAATTTTGAGATAGGCATTTTGTTTAGTATAGTTGAAAAATCAAATAATTATGTCTTTAGGTGTAAAATGACCCCCCCCCCCCACAGTCCATGGGGAAAGGCCTTTAAGTTAAGAAATTCACCCATCGTTTCAAAATGGGTGTATAGTATTTGTTATTGGGAATAAATAAAAGTTCAAATACGGATAAACTCCTTTTAATAGAGAGTGTTTCACAGACAGTGGTAGAAATTCACAAAAAATATCTATGTTATTGGGATGTTTACGGACTGACATTTGTTTGTTTATTTTATGGGGGGGATTATTATACGAGATTCTGTTTAATTGTCTTACATTCTCTTTGCCAGATTTTTCATGTGTAGATTTTCCGCGGGAATTATACAGTTTTTTTTTTTCAGCGTGTTTTATTTTCTGGGAAATAATTTCCAGGAATTTCTGTGGTGATTGAGAAACCAGTAAGAGAATAAAATCTTATTTAAATAAAAGAATACTGAGAAGAACTTTTCAGGCTGAATCTTCCGCAAGCAATTTTACAGGGAGGGGGATTCTCAGCGAGGACAGGACTGTCTGGAGGGGATTTGAAGGGGGTTACACTTTACGCTCGATGAAATTTCCACGGAGAAGTTTTCCATGAGGGCGAGGGGTATATTTCATAGAGGGTGAGCCAGATTTACCGGCATTATTTGAAAAAAAAACAACAGAAATTATTCCATACATAAAGAGTTGCTCCCTCCCCAATACCTTACTCTTTACTCTAAAGTTTGACTGTTTACAAAAACTGAAACATGGGGTCGGTTTAATTAGAACATGAAGCTTTTTTAAAAGTGCTAACAGCTTTAGCGTAAAGAGAAAAGCATGTAAGAGGAGGCAACCCTTCATATGCGGAATAAACGCGCCAAAATTATCATGCAAATTTTGTTTTACTTTTTCATGTACGGTGAGCTAAATTTGGACCTGTATTAATTGAAAAAGTTCAGAAATTATATAAAAAAAAAATGTTTTTTTAACTGAAAGTAAGGAGCGACATTAAAACCTAAATAGAACAGATTGTATTCTGTATATGAAAGGGGCTGTCCCCTCCTCAAAACCTCGCCCTTTACGCTAAAATTTTTATTGTTATAAAAAGTAGAGTTGTTAAAAAAGAGTCAAACTTTAGCGTAAAGGGCGAGGTGTTGAAGAGGGGACACCCCCTTTCATATGCGGAATAATTTCTGTTCGTTCTAAGTTTCAATGTCGCGCCTTACTTTCAGTTAAGAAAACTTGTTTTTTTGTTTATTTAGAATAAAAGCCCACCTTAAATAAAGTTTGGAGAGAATTCCTTCCATTACTATATACGAGACCTATCTTTCTATAGCAATGGCAGAATTGAAAGGGAGGACACCGAAACATTTTTTTCACTGTCCGCAAGGGTTATGAACAGCGGTGATCAACATTTAAAGATAGCTTTTTGGTACTTGTATGATAAATGCCCTACTTAATGTTCTTCTAATATGTTTCTCTGACGCTCAATCCTAATTAAATAAATAGGTAAGATAAAAATATAATACTTTATAAACAAATTTGGTTTATATATTTGCTCATTAAGGGGGTGGGGTAAAGCATAGTGGGTCTGCATACCTAATGTGTTAGGTAAAAACATTCTGCATATTATGTAGTAAAAATTGGTTTCTAGCTTCACACTGTCCAAATACTTTACGACCACCCCCTGCCCCTAATGTGCAAATATATAGCCCAAATTATATTTTTTCCATATATTTTGTCACTTCTCTTTGTCTTATCTCATGCTAAGCTGAAAGAAACTAACGAAAAGAAACCTGTTCTATAATGCGTCAATAAATGAACAACTTGAGCAGTAGGGCGTTAATCTTACAAGTACCAGCTTTTTTTAACTAGAACATACAACCAAATTTGAAACACACATCGAAGAGCGACAGGATGTGCCCCACCCTTGAGACCACTCTGTTGCTTCCATATACAGCTCACTGCATCACATAACCAACTAAGGCTAACAAAGTTACGCATGCTCGTCGTCCACCCCATTTTTTCCAAAGCTTCCCTCTTCATCTCTCTGATGAAGTTCCTATTTATTTTAAATCCTCCCTTGTGATCTCTTCCCACTCCATTCGAGAACGACCTGCTTTTTGTTTAGTCCCAGATGGATGGCCGTAAACCATAATTTTTTAATTTTTAATCCTTCATCCGAAAAAAGTTGTTCTAGCTCCTCCAAAAGTATCCCATTATAGCCTTAGAAAGAGGGACAGAAACACACTCTTCCTACAGCTGGCCGTAGTTGATGACATATCATATTGTGAATACCCAATTTGAAAGATTAACCAATATTTTTAGCAGAGGAATAGACCTGTTTAAACGTTTTTTAAAATCAGAACTATCAGAATTGACAGTCTAAATATTTTTGATCCGAAGTACAGCCCGAACACCTGAGCTCCCAATTGTGTCAATAATGGGTGTTTTCGCCTCCTTAAATTGCGAATCATTCTAGAAATGATCTCATTTACCTGAATGACCGTCACATTCACATTTCATGGGCATATTTATTACAAAATGGACTTTTGATATTGTTGGAACTGCAACCATGTAAAGATCGATAATCCATTTAGTTTTACGGCCCTGAGTGGGGTCTAAGCAATTAATCTACCTACTAATTCAATATTTTAAATATACTACACCTCTTTCAAAGCGTCATTCGATGAATGATCAGTGATGCTTGCAGTCACTCATATTCGGGCCTAACAGATGTTTAGATGTTTAGTACAAATGCGGACATCTTAAAGTTTAAATATTGTCAATTTAAATAGATGCCAGGTTGGTTCTATTTAACCAAAATTTCTTATCTCTGGGAATAATCTGGCTGAAGAGCGATAAAATTAAAAGTGAAAAAAGGAGATAAAACTAAGACATAATGCAGTCCTTCTCCCTCTTGCATTTGAGACCCATTTGACCTTATTAATTTCTTCTCTGAAAAATAGTTTACTTTAACAAAATTTTATTTTATTCAATGAGGGATGAAATCAGGATCTTTTACGCTAACTAAACATAAACAAATAAGTAATCAATAATAAAAAAAATGATCTTTATTTAACTATATAATAAATCTCCTAGATGAAATTAGTAATGAATATCAATATCAGCAAGGAATTTCCTCGAATACGACTATAATGAACGAAGTGTTAAATTCTGTTGTAAATCCTACGACTGAGAATTCCAGATCTCGGCACGTGGAATATCAACAGAGAAATCAGACCGAACAATAAGCGTAAAGGGTAAAAACAAAAGTTACTTATCCAATCTCCCTTGAATGGTCCATAGACTAATCATTGCTGCATGATGTTTAAATAATACTTTTACTTCATCAAAAAAACTTAAGTATTTAGAATAACCATTTTTGGGTCTAGGTATAATTCCTCTCAAGTACTTATCCCAGAGAGAGCCATATAACTTAAAGTCTTCGAAAATACCAAAATATTAGGTTTTTTTCTTACTTTAAATGATAGTTTGCTTATTAATTTAAAGGTCTATGAGAAAATGTAGAGGGATGCATCGCTGCACATCATTTATTAGAGAAAATGATTAGTGGGTCTTTTTTGTTTGGAGGGGGCAGAAAAAATAGGATGTGTTGGCTGGAGTCCCAATACAAAGATTTTTTTGAATAGGTCCCCATGAAAACCGTGAAATTGATGACCCTAACTGATGACTTTACGTACAGTCCCCCTGTACCCCCCAAAAACATTTTAGGGCCGTAGTTTTTCCGATATCATTATCATTCAAGGATTTTGGATGCATTGTTGTACGAATATTAATTTCACTTAGAAAACAAAATTTGTGGGGGGGGGGCAGTCTTAATCATATTTAAGAGATTTCTGGGATTGCTAGTAATAAAAAACTATAAGTATGCAAGCTTTTGTTCAATTTACCCATCTAAAAGTAGTATCCTATCAATCTACGTATAATTAAAAAGGGGGGCTAGACATACCCGAAACGGTACATGATATGGAATAAAAGTTTACAATGAAACTTAACATGTATGGGGCCCTAAAGTATAAGTTAGGGCCAAATATTATCAAGCAACAATTCTGAGAACTATCGACGGGGTATCCATTTATCCTCTTAGTTTTAGCAGGGCCGGATAAAGAGTGATTGGAGCGATTGGGTCCAATCGGGCCCCATGTTCGAAAGGGACCCCCGCTGTCATCAAAATAAACACTATTTTTTTCTAAATTGTTAAATATTCTTAATAATTCCTGTAACCGCTTTCGCTTTTCCTGGAGAGAGATCGTATATCCAGGCTACATCTAATAAAAAAAAAACCATCTGACATCAACAATGAATCAAAAATAGATTAAATAGTTTAGCAGTTATGCCAATTGAAAGTGGAGACGCAACGAAAGTCGATTTTCATACAGTTTTAGAAGAATTTTCAGAACAAAACTTCGAAATATGTAAATTCATGTATTCTCAATCGGTGATGTAAATTTATATTTAACAAATGTTTTTTTTTTTTTAACGAGAAATAATTGGTATTTATTTATGCATGTATGTATGTTTAATTTCTTTCTAGAAAACGGCTCCATATTTTTTTTTGGTGGGGGGGGGGAGAATTGGCAGCTTGGGATTTTGGCCCGAAAAAAAAATTTAAACCGGTCAAAAGTTTGAGGAAACACGTTAAGAGCCTTCATTTTGAAAAAATTCATGTGAATTACGTCATACTTATGAACAAATTTCAAAAGTGTAAATACGTCATTTCTTGCTCAGGAGTGGTTCTATCGTTTTTAGTACCTTAGACGCATATAAAAATACACAAAAAACATACCTGAGTATAAAATACCAAATATAATGAGTCTATTTACACAGGGCATTTTGAGCAGTTTCGTAAGATCTAGAGGACAGAAACGTATATTAACAATTGCTCAGAATGAACAAACTGAACTATCAAATGAGACAAGATTAAGAGGACGATGGAAGAAATGTAAAATCACAATGGGTGAAAATGGACAACCTAGACCATCAAATTTGACAAGACCAATCAAGGCAGCTAAGGCAAAGGACGTGGAAATACATTTGCAATAACTGTAAACGAAAATGAAGGAAAAAACATGCGGTTAGAATGCTTGCGAAAACGACAGTTACAATGAGTCAAACGAAAGTGAAGAACAAAGAAATATACGGGTGAAAGATAAGCGACAGCGAAAATTAAAACAAGTCAAAAACAAAAGCGAAGAACGAAAAAATATGTGGTCACTGAAAAAATGTCTAAAGCAATGATAAACAAAATTGAGGAACAAAGAAATATGCGGTTAAAAGATGAGCAGAAGCGAGAATTACAACGAGGCGAAAACCACTACTACTACTACTACTAACAGCTCACCGCAGCACCAAGCCACCTGAGGCCAACACAGCTACGTACGCTTCTCCTCCACCTGAATCTATTCAAACAAAAATGAAGAGAAAAAAATACGGTTACGAAACATGTGAAACAAGGATTAGAACAAATCAAAAATGAAAGCAAAGAGCAATGAAATATTTGGTTAGAAGATAAGCGACAGAGAGAATCAGGACATGTCAAGAATGAAAGTAAAGAACAAAGAACTGTGCTGCTTGCAGACAAGTGAAAGCGAGAATCAGAACGAGTCAAAACTGAAAATGAAGAACGAAGAATTGTGCAGCTAGTAGACAAGTGAAAGCGAGAATCAGAACGAGTCCAAAATGAAAGTGAAAAAGAAATAAAAATTTCGTTAGAGTAACGATGCCATCGCAATCTTTGATGCCAACAAGCCCTGGTGCAAAATCCAGTGTAAACATAGAAAGATGCCGCAAACGACGCAATTGTTAATTTCAAGTCATTGGGACCCTTTAAAATTGTGTGTATTCACTGTGGTGTCCTCTATTTTTCCGCAAAAAAAGTAACCAACAAAGGTGATTTATTTGAACATTGCTGCTTTCATGGTCAAATGGCATTCCCATCTCTACAATTTCCGAATAAATTGGTTTTTCCTATTATAGGAAGTAACTTGCTCTCTAAAGAACTCCACAACCAAACGCAAAACTTGAACTCACGTCTTGCTTTAGTTTCATTCAACGTAAGCAATTATCGAACCATAAATAGTCGTAATGTTTTCAGCTTCAACGTAGCTTATCACAAAATCAATCTTGCGCTACATCCATCACAGACCCCAGAATGTGATTTTGAACGACCTTCATATGGCCAAAGGTTCTTTTTAGACCCCGATGAAGCTATCAGACCCCTAGAACGGCTTGCACATCTTTTAAACTATGGGATCTCTCGTAATATAATTAATCTTTTGGAAGAAAAATTGCGAGGTACAAGTAACTATACCAAAGGTTACACGAAAATACGAGAATTCAAGGATAATGGAAATCAGCCTACTGCTTCACCGGGCCAACAGCCTCGGATACAAGACAGGGGGTAATGAGAATCAGTTTATAGCAGCCTGAAATATAAAGAAAGAAACATAAAGAAACACATAAAGACATTCTTTATTAACATAAAGAAATAAAAACGAGCAAAATTGGGTTTTTAAAGGTCAAATGAAAATACTGACAAAACACAACAAAGCGAATATTTCGAGGGGACAAACGCCTCTCTTCTTCAGCGCGAAACGAAAAATTATATTCAATGAGAGTGCTGAAGAAAAAACCAACAAAATAAAACGTGGGATTTCACATTAATGTGAACGTGAAAAAAACAATGAAAAAACCAAACTAATAAAAGATTATAAGAATTAATACCAAATACCAAATATTCGCTTTGTTGTGTTTGTCAGTATTTTCATTTGGCCTTTAAAAACCCAATTTTTGCTCGTTTTTCTTTCTTTATGTTATGTCAGGTCCAAGTGGTTTAAGAAATTATCTTTTTGAAAGATAATCGGTAAGTAAAACAGTTGCAATTCCAAACTGGCTCTACCTGTTGCATTCAAAAATCCTTTTAGTAAAGAACTAATAAAACTTTTATGTACATAGCGGGTTGTGATGGGGAGGGGAGGACCTCCCTCGTAAAAAAGATAATTTCTGCGTATTTTAAATTTTGATGTTGCTTTTTACTTTCATCTTAAAACCCTTTTTTCTATGCTCAGCTTCCCCTTTTCCTTGCTTAGAAATAATTCCTAAACCACTTATTAAACGTAAAATAAAAAAGTCAAACTCACTTAAAGGTAAATGAAGTAAATACAACTAAAAGTTTATTAAATATTTTTATAATTATCGATACGGTTTTATTTGGTAGACTTTGATGACGTCTGCTGTTTTTTTCTTTGGGACAGTTGTGATTTCTCTTTCTTGTAACTTTCGACTGCTCTTTGCAGTAATATTTTAAAATAAATAGTTTAGTCAAAGTTACTGCTGTTTGAAATTTTATTGAGCGATTACCTACCTCCTATATGAAAACTCCATTTCTTTATAATTTATTTCAGGCTGTTGGAAGAAGCTTCATTCCCCCATATTGGGCACTTGGTTTCCAAATTTGCAGATACGGGTACGAAAATACAGATGCGATACGTGCTGTTGTTGATAGAACTGCGGCAGCTGAAATACCACACGTAAGAACACTATGTCTATACAAATGTCTTATAGATATCATAGGAGGCGGGGGATAAGTAAAATACAATCGAGGAAAAGCAGATAAAAAAGGTATCTTTTCTTTCAGCTTTTTTTTCGACTTTTGAGTAAAGGAAGTATTGACAGTGTTGTAAATGCCAACATAATAATTTGTAGCCGTGGTCATGTTCGTACAGCATTAAACATGCATAGACATAAAGTAACACTATTTTAAGTGGTCTTTAAGCGTCATATATTTTTGGGTAGAATACAGATTTGTCTCTAATACACCTGTCTAGTGCTTAAGAGATATAAGCAATCTAAAACCAATTGTTATACCCAGCATCCTTACTATTTACTTAGTGCGATCTAAATCATTTCGGTTTCTTTGATATAATTTCATCTACATTTAAATTCTATAAGATCTTTTGTCCGTACCTGTTATATTGAAAACATTGAATAATAAAAAATTTTGATTTTTGGCCCAAGAGCTTAAAATTATTATTCTATTCGAATTTTATTACAAATTGTATGAGCGTTTGTCACCTATACTTATAGTATTTATCTTGTTTTGGATTATTGGATTTTTGCTTTGGATTATATATATATATATATATATATATATATATATATATATATATATATATATATATATTATATATATATATATATATATATATATATATATATATATATATATATATATATATATATATATATATATATATATATATATATATATATATATATTTATATATATATATTTATATATATATATATATATATATATATATATATATATATATATATATATATATATATATGTAAAAATATATATATGTATATATATATATATATATATATATATATATAATATATATATATATATATATATATATATATATATATATATATATATATATATATATATATATATATATATCCAAGCAGAGAAAAGTAATTTCGGACATTCATCGGTGAATGTCGACGTTTACCAGATTCCGGTCTTTCACCGTAACATATACACACTTCAACTGCTGATTGTTCCTTTAATAAGAGGCTGTGTTCTTTTGGTACTGGGTCTTCGAAGATTAGGAGTTTTACCTCTAGCAAGATTTCATAATCTATAAAATTGCGTTAAACCTAAATCTAGGCTGAGAATAAGCTAAATACTGCCAAAAAATTCATAGTCACTGGAATGAAATTCTAAATGAGCTAAATCAGTTAAGCTTGATTTAGTTTGAAAATTGAGAGCAGGTGAAATTTCTTTCAGACCTATAGCCCAGCGCTAATCTTCTAATCTTCTCCTATTCGCTAATCATTTCCGCCTTAATCTACTAATCCTTTTACTTCCAAACTTTTACTCTCCAGTCAAAACTTATTTATTCAGTTGATAATTTATTTTTGTATTTTAAAGGATGTACAGTATGGTGATATTGATATTATGGATAGGGCGCTGGACTTTACAATCAGTCCAACAAACTTCCCAGACTTGCCAGACTACGTGAAAGAAATTAAATCAAGAGGGCTGAAGTTTGCCACAATATTGGTAAGGCTTTTCACTTTTAGTAGACTTCAACATAGTTTTAATGCAAGACGAAAATTCAGGACTGGTCGAAAAATCTAAGAAGAGGTTTATACAGTACATCCCATGTTTCTAGGTTGGAGGCTTGATGAGATAACCTTACCTTAGGAACGAAAACAAGAGAACATCGAAGTTGTAGCACCAGTCAATAAAGTGAATGGTAGCACGAGTAAGGAAAAAAGATGACACTGTTTGACCATAAATAGACGACGATAATTAAGGCATACATTTTTGAATATTAAATCCAGAATTTAAAATTTTTAAAGAATTTCAAAATTATGAAGAAAGGGGTTTACCTAGGTATAGTTGCCAGACAAGTGGAAGTTTGAAGTGTCTAGTTTTTAGAAATTTAAACATGTGCTTAACAGTAAATGTTTATTCCGGTCAGTATTGAAATACAGTCGAACATTTTCCTGATTTTCTGTTTAACAGTCACGTAAGGTTAACAATAGAGCCAAAAGGTTCAAAGGATGAGCACAGATAATTTATATCGGCATGATTTGAAGAGTAACCACAAATTTAATGGCAAAACAAGTTTTTTTTTAAATTAAATTAAGGAGAATTTTCCATGGGGCATTATCCAGGGGAAATATTTAGGAAGGAATTTTCAGTCGGGAGAGGATTTTCTTGGAGAATTTTCCGAGGTAGGAGTTTATGCGGAAGGATTTTTTGGGGGGATCGTCTGCGGGAGAAATTTTCTTGGGGCAATTTTCGAGGGAAACTTTTTACGGAAAGAGCGGGGTAAATTTCCCGGCATCTTTTAGAAACAATCAAAAATTAAATTAAAAAGAAAAAGCTTTTTTTAAGTGAAAATAACGAGTAACATCAAGTAAGAGGAGAAACAACACTAAAAGAACAAAAATGAGGATATTTCCATCTCAGTGCAAAAATAGAAAAATAAAAACAGCCTGTAAAATACAACCAGTAAAATAAATAAAATAAATCGTAAATAACAACCATTAAAATATAAGAAAGTCCCTCCCTGTGCAACGGTTAAAACGTAACTAAATAAAAAATATGATATTGAGTTGCAATTCAAGAGTTCATTTTATTAGTGTTTTTTTTTTAACAGCTAATCCCTTGCTAGGTCTGGTACCATCGAAGTTTTATTAAGCTGCGAAGTATTACAATGTAAAGGAGAAATATCTGAATTAATAAGTTCATCATAAATAGGGCTCAAATAAGTTTCTTCGGTATCTCTATAAAGGGCTAATTTTTTATGTATATATTAGCCCTTAATAGAAATACAGGAGCTTTCTTTTAGAAGACTGGAGGGTATTCTTTTGTTTTAATGGATGTTTTTTACGGTTTGTTTTTATTTATTTTTGTGTTCGTTTTTTACGGTCTGTTTTTATTTTTCCATTTTTTCACTGAGGCTGGTTGAGCAGAGATCTCAGCCGGAATATTCGCACTGTATTGTTATTTTCACTGGCTGGAAATATCTTCGTTTTTATTCATTTCAAGTTTTTTTTTCATCTTGTCAAGCTTAGCCAGTGTGGTCTTGGAAATTATTTAGCTACATTAGATAATTTTGGATACCACACTGACTTTTCATTTAGACTTTTATTTAGCTAAATTAAACTAAAAAAAACAAACAGATTGCGTTCCACATATGAAGAGAGGACTACCCTCTCCTCAGTCCCTCGTTCTTTACCCTAATTTTTTACTCTTTGTCCCAATTCCTTAAGAAAGATTCCTAAAACACAATATCAGTTTATTTGGAATAAGAAAGTTTTTTAAAAAACCAAATAACTTTAGAGCAGCAAGTGAGGGACTGAGAAGGGGACAGACCCCCTCATATATGGACTAATTTCTGTTCTGTTTAAGTTCTAATTTAGCTCCTTTCTTTAATTGGAAAAAATCTTTTTTTTTACATATTTAATTGTTAGATAGAAAGAGCTTTTTGGCCCCAAATCAACTCTTGTATGTACCAAACCCTTGAGATAAATCGTGCCTGTTTTCTGACCAAGTTGTACCTAAAGATGCTTTATAGCCCAATTATAGCATTATATCAATTAAGTCAGTTTCCATTTCACAGAAAAAAATTATACCAATTATACCGATCAAGTCAGTTTCCACTTCACAGACAAAAAAAAAAGAAAAAAAAAGAATAGCTGAAAGGCAAGTGACATGTTTTTTTTTTTTCAATAATACCTTCACACTCTCTCAGAAACAAATTCTTAGCACTGTTTCTCGTGTGATGATTAGTTTGTAATTCGCAGAGATTTATTCATATGTGTCAGCCCTAAATGATCATTGGGAATGTACCAAAATATACCGAAACTTTGGATTGTACCAAGACGTGTCCAAATGTATTGCATTGTACCCGGACCTCTAAATTATACGAAAAAGATATTACTGTACTGCGTTGGCAACATTGGCCTGTTGGTAATATCAGAAAGCCACCGAAGCCAATTGACCTAGTTCCTTCTAACGTAAACTAGATGGCAACACCGTCTGGTAAAGGAAGTACCAATTATTTTACTTTTACTTTTATTCAGTGGTCCATAGAGATAAATAATAAAATAAACACAGGCCAGATGTATAAATATTTCCCGGTCAGAATTCAGCATTAGTCTGAAATCACCTTTTTGATAGTATCCTATGTTGCAATGAATTAAAGCGAAATATAAGAATTAAATAAACAGCGAGATATATCGATAATTTGGCTTTTAATCATGTTACTATCTCTTTACACTCAGTTCTGCTTAGAAAATACCGTCTTTCAATCTAGTATCATGACCAAGTTAATCTAATTTTTTTTCAGCAAATTATTTTTGAGGTTTTGAAGTCTCGAAATTTAGTTCACTTAGCTTTCCCCTCTTTGTTGCAAGACAAAAAAAAACTTTGATTGCATCAATGACTTGTCCTGGGAGAAGAACTGAACAGCTTACATCCAACTTTTTGGTTATTCAGTGGCTGCGCTCGCTGTGCACATCATATCATAGTTAGAAACCTTTGCGAAATATGTTGGACTCCCTTTTGAACTGGTTATAATCCAAGCCTGCACAATTTTGGCATTGGACACCTAAACAGTTAAAACATATTTCTTTTATAACTAACGGACACATTTGAACATGAATTAGAGACGGGTTAAAATATGCATGCGAAGAACAAGCAACTGAGACAATTAGTAATTAAGTAACATATAAAACACCTCAAGTAAAGGTAAATAAATAATTATTCTAATGAAGAAAGCTGAAAAGAATGTAAAAACCTTTAAATATTTTTAAGCAGTGTAACGCCATGCAAAAGACTAGCCTTAATAAACTAACCGCAATAAAAACTAAAGGCAAAAGTAAAAAAAAAAGCATAGAAACACTTCAGTAAGAGACAATATTTCAAAAACACGCATATAGTTTACATTATTATGCGGGACTTAACAGCTTGCAAGTATCGACAAAGGTGCCTCTGTTTACCAATTTAAACACCCAAAAGCTTTAGTTTAACATTCTAGCATGAGAAAGAGACCGAACTCACATAAAACATATTCCACGACTATACAATCTACCTCATTCTCACATTGAGAACAAACCGTGTTTGTGTTCCTCTTTAGGCTTATTCCTTCCAGAATATTCCCATGGAAAATCCCCCCCCCCCAGGGAAAAATGTCTCAGGATAATCCTTCCCGTGAAAAATTCCCCCATATACAAAGTTGAGCTGCCACAGAGAAAGCTTGAAAAACAAAATAAGGAAGAAAAAACAAATTTTGGTATATTCTACCAATGTTCCAAAATATAGGCAGAATATGTGGTCTAGAATGTCTTGTAATATTTATTTTTGCTTTTTTAATTTAATTTTCTTGTGTGTTTCTGGGGGTTAAGTTATCATAGCAGGGTAAGAAAAAGTTTAACATTAAGGCTATAGGGTTATATCAACCCCAAAGGCAAACTTATTAGGCATTTAAAAATTTTGAACAAAACAGATATCTAAAAATTTCATTCGATATCATAGGGGTTAGAGGTGGGCCGAATAGCAAAAGGGAAACCAAGAGGGAGGTTTATTGCCCTTCAATAGCTTTTGGTCCTTAAAAAGAAAGCAAAAACATTCAATTTTCAATCGAATGATCCCCCTTCCAGGTTTCTAAAGTAACCCCCTCCATTTGAAGTAGGTGGAAAAATGTTTTGGCACTTTTCTGACTCTTTTTCGGGCTGCATTCTGAGGGAAAGCAATATTTTTTCCTTCTACATTGGTGTACCGATAGCCCAAAGTTGGAGGATGGAGCGATTTCAAAGGGACCGATCCTTTGAGTAACTTTTGTACACGATTCCTCTTGGTCCAAGGACTTACGGCTGTAATTTTCAAATTGATTAGTAAAAAAGTTTTGCTGGCTTATTTCTGATCCTTTAGCCCCTCCCATCTCAACAGCAAAAAATTGATGGTCTTGTTGAAGACGAAAATAATAGCTTGAAGTTTCACGCCCCTGGACTCCCATAGGTAAAACATACCCCCCTTTTTCCTCTATAAAATCTGGTTCCATTGCAACTGAACGACCGTGTAACTGAACCCCAAGCAACTGAACCACTGTAACTGAACCACCGTGCAACTAAACCACCGTGCAACTGAATCCCTTTACAACTGAAACACCGTGCAACTGAACCCTCATGCAACTGAACCGTGCAAATCCACCCCATTTAACTGAGCCCTCGTGCAACTCATCCCCCGTGCCACTCAACCCCATTAAACTAAACCCCCGTGTAACTGAACCACCGTGCAACTGAGCCACCAAGCAACTGAACCATTGTGCAACTGAACCATAGTGCAGCTGAACCCTCGTATGACTAAACTCTCATGCAACTCAAACACCGTAGTTACATTAGGTAAAACACAAGTTAGAATCTTTACATGTTCAACCTTGTTGGAATTGTTTGTTTTTTAAGTCATAATATACACGAATGTTGAGATGATTAATAAAAAAGTTCGGTTTTGTTGTCACAAAAACAAAGAAAATCAGACGTCAGAAACTCTTAAAGCCAGATTTATTTTCTCCTTTTTTATGTCTGTTAATGGGATTTCTCTTCGCCATGTCTCTGTCCACGGCTGTAGGCGTTTATTTCCCTCCCTCCCCCAAGGAAAAACCCTCCCCTGGAAAATACCTTCTCGCGGAAAATACGGTTGTCCAAAATGGAATATTTTATTTATATTCTGTTATTTTTTAGTTTAGCTGAGAAATGCTAAGGAAAGTGGGAAAGAGGAATTTATGTGTAAGGCTTGCCCCTCCCTCCGTAAAAAATGTTCCTTTCATGGAAAATCCTCTAGAACCCCCCCCCCCCCTTCAGAAAACAACACGCAAAAAATGTTAGTATGTTTCCCAATAACAAACGCTATCTGTAAGCAATGGACAAATTACAAAACTTATAAAGGTACTTAAATTTCTGCAATGCAGTACTTTGATTGTTTTGTAGCTAGGGATGGAGAGAGAGAAACACCTCAAAGGGTGTGTTTTAATGCCAAAACATCTCAACTCTCATTGAGCCTTCGGATAAATACAGAATTAGCTCTAAGGGAGAGACGAGAGGAGGATGGTGGTAAAAATTAACTATAATCCCCAGGCAGTTTTAGTATTTTTTTACATGTCGAAAGTGTTTGGATACCAACCAACCACAAGGGGTATTTTTCGGGGGAGGATTTATCACGGAGAGGTATTTTCCAGGAGGAGGGTATTTTCCATGAGGTGGTAGTTCCCGGCTAACATACAAGGTGTTTTTTTTTATCAAGAAGAGAGGGCATGTTTGATCCTATAAATAAAAAAACATGGAGCATTAGGGTCAAACCTTAGGGAAATGTCAACAAGAATGCTAAACACAATTGAAAGACATGTTTTCCTTAATTGGTCGTGAAAAGGAAATACCAGCAATATCTACAACGGCTGATGGTATCAACCGTCACATCGTTCGGAAAATGTTTAGGAACATCTTCAACTAAATCAAGAGGTACTTTGTGCATCTAGTTTTACAAGACGACGTATCTGCAATATGTCAAGAACAGCTGAGGGTATAAACCTGAGGGTATGAAGTTTAAACTTTCTGGGCATGTTGAAGGAATGTTGGAAAAAAAGGCTGGAGTGCAACCAGGCACCCTCCCATATCCTTTTTAGCTGCAATCTCCTCAAAGACATCTGATCAAAATTCGTTATCTAGATTGACTAAGGTCAAATATTTTAAACACATATGTTTATTATTTAACGTCGAGAAACGTCTGAAAAAAATAGAGATTTAAAGCAAAGATTTTTTATGACTGATCTTGACAGGCGTTCATATCATGGCTTTAAGAAACAAACAATTTCAACAAAGTTGAACAGGTGAAAATTTTAATTTGTTTTCTACTCAATTATATTGCCTAATATTTATAGAATACTGAAAAACTGAGTTCAGTGGTTCAGTTGCACGATGGTTCAGTTACACAAGGGTTCAGTTACAAGTTTGTTCAGTTGCACGGTGGTTCAGTTCCACGGTGGCTCAGTTGTACGGTGGTTCAGTTGCACGGTGGTTCAGTTGTACGGGGGTCAGTTACACGGGGGCTCAGTTAAGGTGGGTTGAGTTGCACGGGGGTTTAGCTGCACAAGGGTTTAGTTAAGTGAGGTTCAGTTGTCTGGTGGTTCAGTTAGACGAGGGTTTAGTTGCAAAGGGGTTTGGTTATACAGGGGTCCAGTTGCATCGTGGTTCAGTTACGCGATGGTTCAGTTACACGGCGGTTCAGTTACAGGAGTTCAGTTACCTGTGGTTCAGTTACACGGTGATTCAGTTACACGCACACCATAAAATATACCTGTTAAAAATTCACCGTTAAGATTATTTAGGGCTCTTATACCAGCGGCTCTGGATACTATGTCATATTAGGACACAAATTTACTGATATTTTCAGCTATTCTGAACAAAATAGATTCCTCGAAATATTTATCAAATGTCCTATGGAGTTATAAAAGGACCAGATATAAAAAGGTTCTAGCGCAGAGTTTGGCTATTCTCCAATCGCTTCTGATCAGAGGTAACGCTATAGCATTGCCTATAATAAAGGCCATACGGCTCCAATGCTTTATTATTTATTATTCTTTTTTTTCCCAGAGGCACTTCATATGGAAGGGGTCGTCGTAGAAACTTCAAAGGGGGCTCATTCGATTGGAAATCGAGAGTTATAGTGCCCTTTTTAAAAGTCGAAAGTGATTGGAGGGCAACTACCCCCCCCCCCACGACCATCATTCCCCCAAACACATTCAATTAAAATTTTGAGATAGCAATTTTGTTCAGCGTAGTTGATTTCCGGATAGAAAATGTGTTTTTGAGGAGGCCACTTCCCCACAACCCTCTGGGCAAGGGTTTTAAGTTATGCCCTGGGGCATATAAGGTTTTTATAGAAGGCTTTGTCGTAGAAACTTCAAAAAAGGCTCATTCGATTGGAAATTCAAAGGGCTAGTGAGTGCCCTTTTTGATAGTCAAAAGTGATTGGAGGACAACGAGCCCCTCCCCACGCCCATCATTCCTCCAAACACAACCTATCAAAATTTTGCCAAATTTTGTTTGGCGTAGTTGATTTCCAGATAGAAAATATGTTTTTGAGGAAGACACTCTCCCAAAACCCTCAAGGCAAGGGTTTTAAGTTATACCCTGGGGGCATATAAGGTTTTTATAGAAGGTGTTGTCGTAGAAACTTCAAAAAAGACTCATTCGATTGGAAATTCAAAGGGCTAGTGCTCTTTGTAATAGTCGAAAGTGATGTGAGGGCAACTAACCCCCCTCTCACGCCCACCTTTTCCCCAAACACATTCAATCAAAATTTTAAGACAGTCATTTTATTAAACGTAGTTGTAAGCTCTGGAAATTAGGTCTTTGAGGATGACAACTCCCCCACAGCCCTCAGGGCAAGGGTTGTAATTTATGCCCTGGGGGCATATAAGGTTTTGTATAGACAACATTGTTGTAGAAACTTCAGAAAGGGCTCATTCGATTGGAAATTTAAATGGCTAGTTCCTTTTTTAATAGTCGAAAGTGATTCTAAGGCAACTGACACCCCTTACACGCCCACCATTCCCCAAATACATCCAATCAAAATTTTGATATAGCCATTTTGTTCAACATAGTTGAAATTTCTGGAAATTATATGTTTGAGCTGGACATTCCCCCTACAGTCTTCAGAGGCAAGGGTTATATTTATGCCCTGGGGGTATATATGGTTCTTATGGAAGGAATGCTTGTATAAACTTCAGAGAGGGCTCATTTGATTGGAAGTTGAAATTTCTAGTTCACTTTTTAAGCGTCAAAAGCTATTGGAGGGTAACCAGCTCTCCTCCCAGCCCCCCCCCCCCCAAATGCATCCAATAAAAATTTTAAGATAGTTATTTGGTTAAAAATAGTTCAAAGATCATATAACAAAAGTTTCGGTGTCGACACAACCCACCAGGGCCCGGGGGCAGGCATTGTATTGTAAGTTATGCCCTGGTGGCATATATTAGTCTTATGGAAGGAAAGCTCGTATTAACTTCAAAGAGGGATCATCTGATTGGAAATTGAAAATTCTAGTTCACGTTTTAAGAGTCAAAAGAGATTGGAGGGCACCTAGCCCCCCTCCCCTCCACGCTTTTTTTTACTCAATCCCATCCGATAAAACTTTGAGATTGCTTTATTTTTAAATAGTTCAAGACCATATAACACAAACTCAGGTGTCGTCAAAACCCCCCAGGGTCTGGGGGCAGGCGTTTTAAGTTATGCCCTTGGGCATATATTGTTCGTATGAAAGGGATTCTCGTATAAACTTCAGAGAGGGCTCATTTGATTGAATATTGGAAGTTTGAGCTCACTTTTTAATAGTCAAAAGAGATCCGAGGGAAACTATCCCACCCCACACCCTCTTTTTCAAAACCCATCTGATGAAAATTCTGAGATAGACATCTTGTTAAAAAAAGTAGTTTAAAGGTCGGATAAGAAAAACTCCGGTGTCAATACAATCCCCCAGGGAACAGGGGATGGCGTTCTAAGTTATGCCCTAAGGGCATGTATGGTTCTTATGAAAGGGATATTCGTATAAACTTCATAGAGGGCTCATATGATTGGAAATTCAAAGTTCTAGTTCACTTTTTAAAGTCAAGAGAGCTAAAATACCCCCCCCCCCCACGATCTTTTTTCCCCAAACCCGTCCTCTACAAATTTTGAGATAGCCAGTGTTTCATGAAATTGTTCAAAAATTAGATAACAAAAATGTCCCCCAAGAGCCCTGGGATAGGCGTTGTAAGTGTTGTCCTGGGTACGTATATGGTTCTTATGAAAGGGATGCTCGTATAAACTTCAGAGGGGTTCATTTGATTGGAATTGAAAGATCTAGTTTAATTTTCAAGAGTCAAAAGATATCTGAGGGCAACTAGCCCCCCACCCCACACACCTTTTTTTCCCCAAGCCCATCCGATAAAATTTTTATAATAGCCATTTCATTAAAAATAGTTCGAAGGTCAGATAAGAAAAATTTCTGTGTCGACGGAATCCGCCAGGGCCCGGAGGCAGGCGTTATGAATAATGCTCTAGGGGCATATATAGTTCTTATGGAAGAGATGCTCGTATAAATTTCGGAGAGAGCTCATTTGATTTGAAATTGAAAGTTCTTGTTCACTTTTTAAGAGTCAAAAGAGATCGGAGGGCAACTAGCCCCCCTCCTCCACGCCCTAAATGCATTAAATAAAAATTTTGAGATAGACATTTTGTTAAAAAAAGTTCAAAGTTCTGATAACAAAAAACTCCGGTGTCGACACAGCCCCCCAGGGCCTGGGGGTAGGCGTTGTAAGTTATGCCCTGGGGGGGGGGACATATATGGTTGTTATGGAAGGGAAGCTCGTATAAAATTCCTAGGGGGCTCATTTGATTGGAGATTGATAGTTGTAATTCACTTTATAAGAGTCAAAAGTGATTGAAAGGCAGCCAGCCTCCCCCTACACTCCATTTATTTTTTTCCCAGAGGCACTTCATATAGAAGGGGTCGTCGTATAAACTTCAAAAGGGGCTCATTTTATTGGAAATCGAGAGTTCTAGTTCCCTTTTTATGAGTCAAAAGTGATTAGGGGGCAACTGCCCCCCCGCCCAAACCCTTTTCCCCTAAATATATGTGATAAAAATTTGAGGTAGCAATTTTGTAAAAATAGTTCAAAGATCATATAACAAAAACTCCTTTACATATGATCATTTCGTTAAAAATAGTTCAAAGATCAGATGAGAGAAACTCCTGTGACGACCTCCCCCCCCCTAGGGCTGGGGCAGGCGTTGTAAGTTTTGCTCTGGGGCATATATGGTTTTTATGGAAGGTATACTCGTATAAACTTCAGAGAGGGTTCATTTAAACGGAAATTAAAAGTTGTAGTTCATTTTTTCAGAGTGAAAAAAGATCAGAGGGCAACAAGCCCCTCCCGCCCTCCAAGCCTTTGGGTGTATCGAATGGATAGATCTGTCCGATAAAAATTTCAGGTGACCATTTTATTATAAATAGTTCAACCATCAGATATTAAGACTCCAGGGTCAACACAACCCACCAAGGCCCAGGGATAGACGTTGTAAGTTATACTCTGGGGTTATATATGGTTCTTATAGAAGTGATACTCGTATAAACTTCAGAGAGGGCTCATTTGATTGAAAATAGAAAATTCTAGTTCACTTTTAAAGAGTCAAAAGAGACCGAAGCTTAATCTAGTCCCTCCACGCCCTTTTTCCCCAAACCCATCCGATAAAAATTCTGAGATAGCAATTTTGTTAAAAATAGTTCAAATTCAGATAATAAAAACTCCGAGGTTGACACAAACACATTTTTTCACTTTGATAATGTTACTTTGATTTCAGTTTTGTTACATTGACGAATATTTGATTTTATTTTTTTAAGTTTGATTTTGAAATAAGGAATTTTTAAAAAGTTGAATTTTTTTGCAATCAAAAACCAACAAAAACTCAAAACGAACACAAACAAGAGTTTGGGCATGACCTCCTTCTCTCACTGTAAAAGTCTAAAACTTACTGCGTCATTGGCGCTTTACTGAAAACTATATGCGTCTTCAACAGTCTTGGAAAGTATAAACAACATCAAATTGAATATTTAATGTATAATGATATTAATTGTTGAAAGATCCATCAGTTCAAGAATTTATTTCACTGTAACTGCATTTTTATTTCAATACTGTAAGAACTGGAAAATAAAATATTTGTAATATAATCCGTTTTCAGTTAAGCACCAATGACACAGAAAGCTTTTGGTTTTTATTTACAGTTAGGAAAGGAGGCAGGCAGTATCCAAGCACTTGTTTGTAGGGAGACTATATTCGTCTTTAATAACTTTAAAAAGAGCTAATAAATTAAACTGAATATTTGAAGTAGTATGTGCCCTTGGAAAATGCCTGGCGCTATACACGTTTGCTAGGGAGTACGTCGTCCCTGAGTCTCAAGTTCAAGGTCACGGGGAAAACCCAGAAATTTTTTTGTCAACAGAGACCTTGGGAAAAACCCTAGTTACATAACATGTTTTTGTGAACAATTTTGGGAAAACCTAATTAGTTTCTCAACAAGGGAAGACCTAATTACTTAACTGATTTGTCAACAGGATTTGGGGAGAAACCCCATAGCCTTGGAAAATACTCCATATAAAGTGGGAAAGAGTTCACTTTGAATAGTGTAGATTAAATGAATTAAGTGAATAAAATGTCTGAGAAAAGGAAATGTTGTGGTTCTGAAAAAGAGGTGAGTAATGCTTTATTTTTTTTTTTGCATTATATTAGTTAATATGATCGGAGATATAACTTTTATCACAAATTTGTTTTATGTTATTATTATTTAGTTATTATAATGAATAGGTATAGACTCTAGGATTACAAAATATGTCCCATGATAAATTATCCCACCCCCTTCCTTTTTTTAAATATGGTAATTTAGAATGTTGCTATTTAAAAGTTTCAATGACCTAAAAAGTCAAATTTCCGCCTACCCTAACAATGGCTATATGATGCTCAAAGACGTTTACCAGTCACCAGCGACTTTCTTTACCTAAGCTAGTCATAATATTATTAAATTTAGATTCAATATCATCTTTTTTAGAGGGATAGGAGACCAGTAACCATTTATTGATTGAGAGGGAGGCAAAGTTATGATTATATATAAAATAAAACATGATCATACTAGTACTATTATCTACATTTAATTGACTGAAAGTTAAATAGCTACTCAAATTCCGGGGGCGCTAACCGTTTGTTGATTGAGAGGGATGTAGGGGGGGGGGGCTGATCGTATAAAAATAATATATAATTATAGTAATTCCATTATCTATCTACATATACTTACTTATCTTATGAGCGGGTTATCCCAAAAAATATCCCTGAATGAGATGCAAATCAATTTTTATACTCCTCGTTAAACGAATATTTTTTTTTTATATAGTTTCACTTTTTTATAACATAGTTCATTTAGACTTAGTCCCATGTTTTTCCTTCAATAGACAGAATAAAATTTTCAAACGAGGTCAATTTGGCAAAGCAAACCTTTTACGAAATACACTCTAGGCTAATCCAGGTTGCTAATCCAGCCCGAACGGGTATTTAATAGCTTGATGGAAACATGAACAGAACTTGACTTTGTCAATCTTATTTATTTAGATATCCAAATAGAAGGTTTTACAAAAAATAGGATTCAATTCCACTTTCTAAGATCAAAATGAGAGAAAGATTGAGATGGTTAGGGTACGTTCTTCAGACGAAGAATGTCAGATTACCAATGCATTCTGTCGCCCGTCATTTGTCTTTGTGACTATGAAACTGGCTTTCTTAGATCTTAAATTTAGCAAACTTCTCGAGTGTGTACTGGATAATACGGAAGTACCGTCTACGGCACTGAAGGTTTTTTTTTAAGTAACTGGATATACCCTATTTTATGCATAAATAATGTATTACCAGACATCCAAAATGTAATTTGAGCAATTCTGCAAAACAAATTGTTGAAAAATACCGGGAAAAAAACAAAAACAGGTTGTCCCCAGATGGAATGAGAACCCCAGATGGAATGGGAAGATTCATAAGGAAATATTTAAAAGAAAGGGGAACTTTATGGGAGGGGGTAAAGGGTTAGGCTTTAAATAGATCGGGATGGAGGAGAAGCGTACATGAATGAATCTTAAAACGAACAAAGCTTTAATTAAATATGTGAATCAAGATTGAAAAAAATTCATTATTTATTAGAAAAAAGAATTTTACTTTGTCAATCTTATTTATTTAGATATCCAAATAGAAGGTTTTACAAAAAATTGGATTCAATTCCAATTTCTAGGACAATAATGAGAGAAAAGTTGAGATGGCTAGGATACGTTCTTCAGACGAAGAATGTCAGATTACCAATGCATTCTGTCGCCCGTCATTTGTCTTTGTGACTATGAAACTGGCTTTCTTAGATCTTAAATTTAGCAAACTTCTCGAGTGTGTACTGGATAATACGGAAGTACCGTCTACGGCACTGAAGGTTTTTTTTTAAGTAACTGGATATGCCGTCTACGGCACTGAAGGTTTTTTTTAAGTAACTGGATATGCCCTATTTTATGCATAAATAATGTATTACCAGACATCCAACATGTAATTTGAGCAATTCTGCAAAACAAATTATTGAGAAATACCGGGAAAAACGAAAAACAGGTTGTCCCCAGATGGAATGGGAACCCCAGATGGAATGGGAAGGTTCATAAGGAAATATTTAAAAGAAAGGGGAACTTTATGGGAGGGGGTAAAGGGTGAGGCTTTAAATAGATTGGGATGGAGGAGAAGCATACATGAATGAATCTTAAAACGAACAAAGCTTTAATTAAATATGCGAATCAAGATTGAAAAAAATTCACCATTTAAATTTTATTTATTATAAAAAAGAATTTTACTTTGTCAAGCTTGTTTATTTAGATATCCAAATAGAAGGTTTTACAAAAAATAGGATTCAATTCCAATTTCTAAGACTATAATGGGAGAGAGGTTGAGATGTCTAGGGTACGTTCTTCAGACGAAGAATGTCAGATTACCAATGCATTCTGTCGCCCGTCATTTGTCTTTGTGACTATGAAACTGGCTTTCTTAGATCTTAAATTTAGCAAACTTCTCGAGTGTGTACTGGATAATACAGAAGTACCGTCTACGGCACTGAAGGTTTTTTTTTTAAGTTTCTATTTTATGCATAAATAATGTATTACCAGACATCCAAAATGTATTTTGAGCAATTCTGCAAAACAAATTGTTGAGAAATAACGGGAAAAAAAGAAAAACAGGTTGTCCCCGGATGGAATGGGAAGATATGGAAAGGTATCCATTAGGAATTCCAGAAAGAATATAATTAATTGAGATTCTAATCGATGGATGGAATATTAGTGATTTGGAAACATTCGATTGATTTTTTTCCATGTTCAATGATATTAACAACATACAATGTTCTATGTGACGTCGTTACATTAAAAATATTTCTATACATTATGATATTATGATTCTTTAATTTTAAGAGCTTTTTTCATGTTAATGGAACATTATTTTTTCTTCGTTAGTAACATTAATATATACTTTTTTTCGCTTTCTAGCTATACCATATGTCAGTTATTAGGTTGCACTATTCTTTGACAGTGACATTTCCAGATTAATACTAGTTCATATTTTATGAATCATGAAGACACAGGACACTTAAAATCTAAGAAATAATCTAAAAACAAAGATTAAGAGGAAAAAAAAGATTTGTTGTAAATATAAAATGAAAATTTATCTCTTCTTCCATAATTTTCTGAAAATAAAAATTACAGTATTCAAATTTTATTTATTATGAAAAAAAAGGAATTCTACTTTTTCAATTTTATCCATTTAAATAGAACCAAACCTTTAGGATATTAAATGTGTTCAATAGCTTGTAACAGTTAGATGTTTTTCCTTGTCCTGTAAAATATTACCTTCAGATCCATAGTGATATACTAATTTTAGCCTATTTTGGCACTACAAGTGTGAGCGGTTTTAACAGATAACAATCTGAAAAAGATCCAGGAAATACGATTCCACCTATGTTTTTTGTCTGTTGGAAAAAAAAGGTTGTGTCTATAACCAATCTGAAGTTTCTTTTCAGTATTTCAAACTCTCTTCTACTTTTTCAGAGTCAAACTTCTTCAAAGAAAATAAGTTTACAAGACAATGATAACCTACTGGAAGACCTAAAAGCAGCCAGAGAAAATCTTAAAACGAACTTTCAACTCAAATGTCGTGAAGTAATTCAACTAAAAGAGGAACTTGATCACTTTCAACAAATTCCAGAGATCACCAGAAGAAAAACTCCGGAAGAAACTCAAATTTCTTCAATCAGAGTTGAAACCCAACTTGCAACTGCTCTATCTGAAAATTCACTATTGAAAAAAGAAATTACTAAGTTAAAAATTGAAAACAGCACATTTGTAAGTGAAAATGAAAGACTTGACTCAAGAAAAATTTATTGGAAATCTCACTTAGCACAAGCATTATTATATATATCTTGCCTTTTAAACTCAAAAAAGTCTTTAAAAGAGAAAATTGCTAAGTTGAATATGGAATACAATCAAATTTTAAAAGAGAAAGAAGAATCTGCTGTAAAAGATGAAGAAGAAATTTCCTGCCTCAGGTCTTTTGTAGCATATCTCCAAATAAAAACCAGGGCATTAGAAACAAGTTTAGAACGTCTTGAACAAGAAGTCAGAGAGAAAACCAGTTTGATGGACGCTTTAGAAAATATGATTATTCATTTGAAAGACAGAGAAAAAGAATTCTTTCATGAAATGGATTTTTGTTATCGCGACTTGTTTTAACGCGATTAACTAATTTTAGTTTTTATTTATTTAATAATATAAATCTCTTCGTTATTTATGAATAAAAATTCAATCCAAAGGACTTACAATATATTTTTGTAATCAATGTTTATACTTTCCCTTTAACAAATAGTCTCTAGAAAATACTCTCAATTTGAGTTTTATTTAACTATTTTTTATGTTTTTGGAATAAGGAATGAAAATGATATGAGGATGCAAACTGTGATTTTTTGTGTTGTTGTTGTAGTTAAACATGAAAAGAATTTTTTCAGTGTTAGTTTCTTTGTAATCAGTAGCACAATAGTTAGTTTTAACTTAATGAATCGAAAAAAACACCTTTTCAAAGAGTGAAAACCCCCTTCACTAACCAAGATCAATCCCTAAAGTATTGATTTTTTTTTAGTTCCCAGAAAAATATCAGTGAATGATGTTCGGAATTATTGACAGCGAATTTGTCAATATAGCCAAAGTTGAATGCGGATTAATATTTGAATGTGCTCTCTTAGTGATGAATGAAAAATTTGAAGAAGTAGATATTCACCACTGGAATGTAAACTATAATTTACATAAGTACTCAACTAACCGATGGTATGCAACAATGAAATTCATTAATAAGCAAGGTTGGTATGAACGACCAATAATGCCATATTCTAGCACTGGAGTTAGTCTAAATTTTGTCCAGAGCGATATTGCTACAGTCTGTGATTTTATGAATATTAAAGTTGTATTTGTGAAGGGAGATGTTACCACTGATAAGTTACTGTTGAAGAATTGTAAGGAAGATACCCGTCTTATAAATTTGGAAGACTTCGAATGTCCTAAGTATCCTAATAAAATACATAATCCTGTGAACGAAGTCAGATTTTTTTCGCAATGGATGATGAATAACAAAATAGATATTAATGGAAAGGTATCCATTAGGAACTCCAGAAAGAATATAATTAGTTTAGATTCTAGTCGATGGACGGAATATTAGTGATGTGGAAACATTCGATTGATTTTTTTTTCCATATTCAATGATATTAACATATAATGTTCTATGTGACGTCGTTACATTAAAAATATTTCTACACATTATGATATTATGATTATTTAATTATTAGAGCTTTTTTTTCATGTTAACGGAACATTATTTTTTCTTCGTTAGTAACATTAATATATACTTTTTTCGGTCTCTAGCTTTATACCATATGTCAGTAATTAGGTTGCAGTATTCTTTGGACCGTGACATTTCCGGATCAATACTAGTTCATATTTTATGAATCATGAAGACACAGGACACTTAAAATCTAAGAAATGACCTAAAACAAAGATTAAGAGAAAAAAAAAGATTTATTGTAAATATAAAATGAAAATTTGTCCCTTCTTCTATAATGTTCTTACTTCTGTCCTGAATTTTCCCATTTTTTTTGGTTTTGTAGAAGTAAAACAAAATTTTCTTAAAATTCTAAATTTTTCCATAGTAGAGAAAAAAAAAGATTTTTTAATTTTTCCATGGAAGTGGAAAAATCTCAACTTCAATTCTGAATCTTGATCTAAAACAAAGATTAACAGGAAAAAAAAAGATTTATTGTGAATAAAAAATGAAAATTTGTCCCTTCTTCCATAATTTTCTTACTTCTGTTTTGGATTTTCCCATTTTTTTGTTTCATAGAAGTAAAACAAAATGTTCTTAAATTCTAAATTTTCCCATAGTAGAGAAAAAAAGGTTCTTTCCAATTCTTAATTTTTCCACGTAAGAGGAAAAACCTCAACTTCTATTCGGAATCTTACTGTAGATTATATTTTATCTACACGTCGAAACTGTTACCTATGTAAAAACAATTGTAAATATAAAATGAAAATTTGCCCATTCTTCCATAATTTTCTTACTTCTGTTCGGAATTTCTCCCTTTTTTTTGGTTTCGTAGAAGTAAAACAAAATGTTCTTAAATTCAAAATTATTCCATAGTAGAAAAAAAGAGTTCTCTCTCCAATTCTTAATTTTTCCACAGAAGAGGAAAAATCTCAACTTCTATTCTGAATCGTTCCGTAGGCTATATTTTATCTACACATCAAAACTGCTAGCTGTGTAAAAACAATATAGTAATAGACAATGAAATTGCAGACAAAATAAAAATGTTCTAATCTTTCAATGTCATATTCTCTTTGATCTTAACAGCAAATACGTCTCACAACTGCTGCCATCTATTCTACTATAGTTATAGATGGCGACATAACTGACTGTTCTGTCATCTATTCTGATTCATTTATAGATGGCAGCACAGATGATTTTTTTTTAGCTAGGTGACACTATGCTAACAGATGTTATTTTAGGTTCATTTGGGTTCAGTAAGAGTGCGCGCGCACTCTTACTGAACCCAAATGAACCCAAAATAACATCTGTTAGCATAGTGTCACCTAGCTAAAAAAATCATCTTTGCAGCCATCTATAAATGAATCAGAATAGATGGCAGAACAGTCAGTTATGTCACAACTGCTGCCATCTATAACTATAATAGAATAGATGGCAGCAGTTGTGAGATGTACATTGAAAGATTTTATTTTGTCTGCAATTTCATTGTCTATTACTATATTGTTTTTACACAGCTAACAGTTTCGACGTGTAGATAAAATATAGCCTACGGAACGATTCAGAATAGAAGTTGAGATTTTTCCTCTTCTGTGGAAAAATTAAAAATTGGAGAGAGAACTCTTTTTTTCTACTATGGAAAAATTTAGAATTTAAGAACATTTTGTTTTACTTCTACGAAACCAAAAGAAAGGGGAGAAATTCCGAGCAGAAGTAAGAAAATTATGGAAGAATGGGCAAATTTTCATTTTATATTTACAATTGTTTTTACATAGGTAACAGTTTCGACGTGTAGATAAAATATAATCTACAGTAAGATTCAGAATAGAAGTTGAGGTTTTTCCTCTTACGTGGAAAAATTAAGAATTGGAAAGAACCTTTTTTTTTCTCTACTATCGGAAAATTTGGAATTTAAGAAAATTTTGTTTTACTTCTATGAAACAAAAAAAAATGGGAAAATTCAGAGCAGAAGTAAGAAAATTATGGAAGAAGGGACAAATTTTCATTTTATATTCACAATAAATCTTTTTTTCCTGCTTTTTTTCCTGTTAATCTTTTTTTTAGATAAAGATTCAGAATAGAAGTTGACATTTTTCCACTTCCGTGTAAAAATTAAGAAATCTGTTTTTCTCTACTATGGCAAAATTTAGAATTTTAAGAAAATTTTGTTTTACTTCTACGAAACCAAAAAAAAATGGGAAAATTCAGGACAGAAGTAAGAAAATTATGGAAGAAGGGACAAATTTTCATTTTATATTCACAATAAATCTTTTTTTCCTCTTAATCTTTGTTTTAGGTCATTTCTTAGATTTTAAGTGTCCTGTGTCTTCATGATTCATAAAATGTGAACTAGTATTGATCCGGAAATGTCACGGTCCAAAGAATACTGCAATCTAATAACTGACATATGGTATAAAGCTAGAGAGCGAAAAAAGTATATATTAATGTTACTAACGAAGAAAAAATAATGTTCCATTAACATGAAAAAAAGCTCTAAAAATTAAATAATCATAATATCCTAATGTATAGAAATATTTTTAATGTAACGACGTCACATAGAACATTACATGTTAATATCATTGAATATGCAAAAAAAATCAATCGAATGTTTCCACATCACTAATATTCTGTCCATCGACTAGAATCTAAACTAATTATATTCTTTCTGGAGTTCTTAATGGATACCTTTCCATTAATATCTATTTTGTTATTCATCATCCATTGCGAAAAAATCTGACTTCGTTCGCAGGATTATGTATTTTATTATGATACTTAGGACATTCGAAGTCTTCCAAATTTATAAGACAGATATCTTCCTTACACTTCTTCAACAGTAACTTATCAGTGGTAACATCTCCCTTCACAAATACAACTTTAATATTCATAAAATCACAGACTGTAGCAATTTCGCTCTGGACAAAATTTAGACTAACTCCAGTGCTAGAATATGGCATTATTGGTCGTTCATACCAACCTTGCTTGTTAATGAATTTCATTGTTGCATACCATCGGTTAGTTGAGTACTTATGTAAATTATAGTTTACATTTCAGTGGCGAATATCTACTTCTTCAAATTTTTCATTCATCAACAAGAGAGCACATTCAAATATTAATCCACAATCAACTTTGGCTATATTAACAAATTCACTGTCAATAATTCCGAACATCATTCACTGATATTTTTCTGGGAACTAAAAAAAATCAATACTTTAGGGATTGATCTTGGTTAGTGAAGGGGGTACTCACTCTTTGAAAAGGTGTTTTTTTCGATTTATTAAGTTTAAAATAACTATTGTGCTACTGATTACAAAGAAACTAACACTGAAAAAATTCTTTTCATGTTTAACTACAACAACAACACAAAAAATCACGGTTTGCATCCTCATATCATTTTCATTTCTTATTCCAAAAATATCAAAAATAGTTAAATAAAATTCAAATTGAGAGGATTTTCTAGAGACTATTTGTTAAAGGGAAAGTATAAACATTGATTACAAAAATATATTGTAAGTCCTTTGGATTGAATTTTTATTCATAAATAACGAAGAGATTTATAATATTAAATAAATAAAAACTAAAATTAGTTAATCGCGTTAAAACAAGTCGCGATAACAAAAACCATTTCATGAAAGAATTCTTTTTCTCTGTCTTTCAAATGAATAATCACATTTTCTAAAGCGTCCATCAAACTGGTTTTCTCTCTGACTTCTTGTTCAAGACGTTCTAAACTTGTTTCTAATGTCCTGGTTTTTATTTGGAGATATGCTACAAAACACCTGAGGCAGGAAATTTCTTCTTCATCTTTTACAGCAGATTCTTCTTTCTCTTTTAAAATTTGATTGTATTCCATATTCAACTTAGCAATTTTCTCTTTTAAAGACTTTTTTGAGTTTAAAAGGCAAGATATATATAATAATGCTTGTGCTAAGTGAGATTTCCAATAAATTTTTCTTGAGTCAAGTCTTTCATTTTCACTTACAAATGTGCTGTTTTCAATTTTTAACTTAGTAATTTCTTTTTTCAATAGTGAATTTTCAGATAGAGCAGTTGCAAGTTGGGTTTCAACTCTGATTGAAGAAATTTGAATTTCTTCCGGAGTTTTTCTTCTGGTGATCTCTGGAATTTGTTGAAAGTGATCAAGTTCCTCTTTTAATTGAATTACTTCACGACATTTGAGTTGAAAGTTCGTTTTAAGATTTTCTCTGGCTGCTTTTAGGTCTTCCAGTAGGTTATCATTGTCTTGTTAATTTATTTTCTTTGAAGTAAGTTTGACTCTGAAAAAGTAGAAGAGAGTTTGAAATACTGAAAACAAACTTCAAATTGGTTATAGACACAGCCTTTTTTTACGACAGACAAAAAACATAGGTGGAATCGTATTTCATGGATCTTTTTCAGATTGTTATCTGTTAAAACCGCTCAAGCTTGTAGTGCCAACATAGGCTAAAATTAGTATATCACTATGGATCTGAAGGTAATATTTTACAGAACAAGGAAAAAATCTAATTGTTACAAGCTATTGAACACATTTAATATCCTAAAGGTTTGGTTCTATTTAAATGGATAAAATTGAAAAAGTAAAATTCCTTTTTTTCATAATAAATAAAATTTGAATACTGTAATTTTTATTTTCAGAAAATTATGGAAGAAGAGATAAATTTTCATTTTATATTTACAACAAATCTTTTTTTTTTCCTCTTAATCTTTGTTTTTAGATTATTTCTTAGATTTTAAGTGTCCTGTGTCTTCATGATTCATAAAATATGAACTAGTATTGATCTGGAAATGTCACTGTCAAAGAATAGTGCAACCTAATAACTGACATATCGTATAAAGCTAGAAAGCGAAAAAAAGTATATATTAATGTTACTAACGAAGAAAAAATAATGTTCCATTAACATGAAAAAAGCTCTTAAAATTAAAGAATCATAATATCATAATGTATAGAAATATTTTTAATGTAACGACGTCACATAGAACATTGTATGTTGTTAATATCATTGAACATGGAAAAAAAATCAATCGAATGTTTCCAAATTACTAATATTCCATCCATCGACTAGAATCTAAATTAATTATATTCTTTCTGGAATTCCTAATGGATACCTTTCCATATCTTCCCATTCCATGTAGGGACAACCTGTTTTTCGTTTTTTCCCGGTATTTCTCAATAATTTGTTTTGCAGAATTGCTCAAAATACATTTTGGATGTCTGGTAATACATTATTTATGCATAAAATAGGGTATATCCAGTTACTTAAAAAAAAAACCTTCAGTGCCGTAGACGGTACTTCCGTATTATCCAGTACACACTCGAGAAGTTTGCTAAATTTAAGATCTAAGAAAGCCAGTTTCATAGTCACAAAGACAAATGACGGGCGACAGAATGCATTGGTAATCTGACATTCTTCGTCTGAAGAACGTACTCTAGACTTCTCAACCTTTCTCCCATTATAGTCTTAGAAATTGGAATTGAATCCTATTTTTTGTAAAACCTTCTATTTGGATATCTAAATAAACAAGCCTGACAAAATAAAATTCTATTTTATAATAAATAAAATTTAAATAGTGAATTTTTTTCAATCTTGATTCGCATATTTAATTAAAGCTTTGTTCGTTTTAAGATTCATTCATGTATGCTTCTCCTCCATCCCAATCTATTTAAAGCCTCACCCTTTACCCCCTTCCATAAAGTTCCCCTTTCTTTTAAATATTTCCTTATGAATCTTCCCATTCCATATGGGGTTCCCATTCTATCTGGGGACAACATGTTTTTCGTTTTTCCCGGTATTTCTCAACAATTTGTTTTGCAGAATTGCTCGAATTACATGTTGGATGTCTGGTAATACATTATTTATGCATAAAATAGGGCATATCTAGTTACTTAAAAAAAACCTTCAGTACCGTAGATGGTACTTCCGTATTATCCAGTACACACTCGAGAAGTTTGCTAAATTTAAGATCTAAGAAAGCCAGTTTCATAGTCACAAAGACAAATGACGGGCGACAGAATGCATTGGTAATCTGACATTCTTCGTCTGAAGAACGTATCCTAGCCATCTCAATCTTTCTCTCATTTTGATCTTAGAAAGTGGAATTGAATCCTATTTTTTGTAAAACCTTCTATTTGGATATCTAAATAAATAAGATTGACAAAGTCAAGTTCTGTTCATGTTTCCATCATGCTATTAAATACCCGTTCGGGCTTGATTAGCAACCTGGATTAGCCTAGAGTGTATTTCGTAAAAGGTTTGCTTTGCCAAATTGACCTCGTTTGAACATTTTATTCTGTCTATTGAAGGAAAAACATGGGACTAAGTCTAAATGAACTATGTTATAAAAAAGTGAAACTATATAAAAAAATAAATCTTCGTTTAACGAGGAATATAAAAATTGATTTGCTTCTCATTCAGGGATATTTTTTGGGATAACCCGCTCATAAGATAAGTAAGTATATGTAGATAGATAATGGAATTACTATAATTATATTTTATTTTTATACGATCACCCCCCCCCCCCTACATCCCTCTCAATCAACAAATGGTTAGCGCCCCCGGAATTTGAGTAGCTATTTAACTTTCAGTCAATTAAATGTAGATAATAGTACTAGTATGATCATGTTTTATTTTATATATAATCACAACTTTGCCTCCCTCTCAATCAATAAATGGTTACTGGTCTCCTATCCCTCTAAAAAAGGTGATAGTGAATCTAAATTTAATAATATTATGACTAGCTTAGGTAAAGAAAGTCGCTGGTGACTGGTAAACGTCTTTGAGCATCATATAGCCATTGTTAGGTAGGCGGAAATTTGACTTTTTAGGTCATTGAAACTTTTAAATAGCAACATTCTAAATTACCATATTTAAAAAAAGGAAGGGGTTGGGATAATTTATCATGGGACATATTTTGTAATCCTAGAGTCTATACCTATTCATTATAATAACTAAATAATAATAACATAAAACAAATTTGTGATAAAAGTTATATCTCCGACCATATTAATTAACATAATACAAAAAAATATAAAGCATTACTCAGCTCTTTTTCAGAACCTACAAATCATTTCATATATTTTTCTGAATATATGAAGCAAATTACTTGCTTAAACGAAGCGGTAAAATAAGCGTCAGTAATGTTTCAGCAATACGAAGGGAGATATCAATCGGCAGCATACTTATCCAAGCTTAATCTAAATGAAGAGAGATGAGAGATTAACTCCTATCCCTAACCCCACTCCTCCTCCCTACCCTGACGGCTCACAGAGATTTAGACAACTAGGGAGATGAAATGTACTCTTTTAGGAAACTGGCGCCCCCTGCCTACACAATGACCCAACGTCCTTCCTTCATAATAGCTAATGTACAATTATACACTTTTTTCGGTCTTTTATTTGCCTTATTTTGCCTATGGAAGCTCAATTCTATTTTTTGTGAGGATTATCCAGGGAGAATTGTCAGGGTGGATTTTCTGCGAAGAATTTCTAACGAGGGGAATTTCCTGGGAGGAATATCCCAAGGGGAATAAGCTGGAACCCCCGAAACTGAATAAATCACTTTCAAAGCTGTATACTATGGGTACCACCATTTTAGAGGGGGCACTAGAGGAAGATCTAGATTTCCCCTTCCTTAAATTCGGAAAATACCAATTTTTAGCATTTTCAATGAAAATTACCTTTTCTAGTTTTTTATTGAAAAAGAAACTGAAAATTTTGCATCTTCCTTTTCCTGAAGATTAAAAAAAAAAATACTTTCTGCTCTCTATTTTTTCATGAATCAACGCCATTTTCTGTTATTAATAAGAAAAAGTAAGCGCCTGCCTACTTTTCTACTGAAATGTTGGTGGTGGGAGGTTGTTTTCTTGAAGGATCCAAGGACCTAGTATGCAACTCCAGGAGGAGTGCCTTAGGGGGTGTTAGCACATTCATATATTATACAGGCCTGGTCATTTGAAAAATTATCAGAAATAGAATTAAAATCAAGTTTTCCAAATGAAACTAAAGAGCCATATCAAGCTTTAAAACGAACAGAAAACATTATTGATATGAGGGAGTGGTATTTGTAGGATAAACCCTTACCGCTCAAGTTGTTCATTCATTGACGCATTATAAAACCGTTTTCTCGTTAGTTCCTTTCAGCTTATCGTGAGACAAGACAAAGAGAAGTGACAGAATAGATGAAAAATATATAATTTGGGCTATATAAGTATTAGGTGGTGGTAAATTATTAGGGCAATGTGAAGTTAGAAAACAATTCGTACTACATAATATGCAGAATAATTTTACCTATATAATTTTGCAAATAATGGCAACTATAGTTCGCCCTCTTCTGAAGTCCTTGTTTGTTTTGCTGATGACAGCACACTTGGCACTTCGAGAAACTGCGAATCAGAGCTTCGATTAAATTTGGAAAATTTGTTTGGGAGGGCAATTTTGTGGCTTGATGCTAATTATCTTACCCTAAATTCTTTTAAGTCCAGTTTTCTGATTTTTTCGCGTGTTTCTCAGGTTTATCCCCAGCTATCAGAAATTCGCCAGCCAAATGGGATAATTCATAGATCTGAAGATCGATATGTTCGTTTTTTGGGCATTCTTGTTGATGAAAACCTATCTTTCAAATGTCACATTGATTTTATTAAAATAAAGATATGCAGGAGTCTCTGTATTTTAAGGAAACTTAGACATACTTTTCCTGGAACAATTTTGAAAATCCTTTTTCAGTGCTTGATTCAATCTTACGTTTCTTACTGTCCAATAGTGTGGATGTCAACCTTTCCTTCACTGTTAAAACCGCTTTCTAAGGCTTACAATAAAGCTAGACACCTCATTCAGGAAACTAATCGTTCATTAGTTATCCCATTGCATGATCTTGAGTCACTCTACATTCTTTCATGCGCATGCTTTACTTTTTCTCAGCTTCATGGTGACCTCCCCCGGCCCCTATGTGTTCCACTATCTTTTACCTCTGATCATAATAATTATAATCTTCGGAATATGATAAATCATGTTCAAGTCCCATTTACTCCTTGCATAAGGTCAGATTTTAATCCTTTAATGGCGGGTCATATTGTTTGGAATAAGTTGCCTGAATCGGCTCGAATGTGCCACTCATTTGGTTCGTTTAAAAAATTGTTAAAAATTCTTTGGCTTCGTAGAAGTTTTTTTATCTGTTTTTTTTATTATTATATCTTTTTTTGATTATTATTGTTTTTAGTCTATTTAATCTACTTGATTAATTTAGTTTATTTATTCTATTTTTCCTATAGTTTTATTTTATCTATATTTTCTTTCCTTCTCCTTTTGCTCTTATGTCTGTGAGTAAGTGATCATTTTAAATCTTGTTTTGTTTTTCATCTCTGAGTAAGTAACTCATTTGTCTTCCCCCTTCTTTACAGGCCAACTAGCCTTTGGGGGAATAATAAAATGTGTCATTGTATGTGTATTTAAAGAAGAATAAATCTTATCTTATCTAACACATCAGTCTTGCAGACCCACTATACTTTACCAACACCCCCCCCCCGCCCCTAATGTGCAAATATATAACCCAAATTTGTTTCTAAAGTATTATATTTTTATCTTACCTTTGTATATTTCATTAGGATTGAGCGTTAGAGAAAGATATTAGAAAAATATTAGGTAGAGGGTATATCATACAAGCACCGAGGGAGGCTATAAGGTCTAAGGTCTTAAGGTTTGAGGGCTAAAGTTTTATATTGCTTTAAAAATAATTCTTGTTCCAGTTCAACGGTAAGTAGGAGGATATCCCCAGTTTCTTTAGCACGGAGAGAGCTATTAAAGTTAAGAGTCTTGCGAAATACCGTCTTCTTCCTCAGTCCCGATCCTGGGAAATAAATCATAAACTCAATAGTATCCCAAAGAAAAACAATAAAAGTAAATGATAGTACTTTGAACCCAATGGAAAACTCTTCATTTTGGATCTCTAAATTTTCTCTAAATTGGATCTCTAATGAAATATTTTGGCAATGTGTCCAAGGAGTCGTCAGATAGCTTAGCAAATTGCGAACTTTAACAAAGTTTTAATGTGAAACTAGGGGCTGCTTACTTGAAAGAACCTTTCCACTCTATAGCAGAAAAACGGCTTGAAGTAAGGAAAGCTTGGCAGAGCAGCTTCAGCCATTATTCTCTGATAAAGACTATAAAATTCCAGTTTGGCTCAGACACAGTTGGCTTTGGATTAAAAACAAACAAAAACTTTTTTTTCAGCCTTTTTTTTCAAAACTTTTTTGTTTCAAACTTTTTTTTCAGACAAGATTTAAATGCAGCTTTCCAAAATTTGATATCATGTTCGTCCATTCAGCCAGAGATTCATACTTCATGTGACAGCCGTAAATGTGTTAGGTATTGGCCCTTTTTATTTCCTTAAAATATATTGAAACTGGATGAGTAAGAGGAAGAATGAAATGCAATTTTATCCATGCAACGTTATGTATATCTGACATTTTCATTCTTATTTTAAAGGATCCATGTATCTCAACTGGTGAGCCTGAAGGAACATATCCGGCATACGATGAAGGAAATAGACTCGACGTATGGATGAAACGACCGGACGGAACACCATCCGTCGGATTTGTGAGTAAGATTTGACTATGGGATGAGACTAATTTACTGCTGAATGGGTGAAGAAATGTTTTTATTTTCTTTGTTTAGTTTCATTTTAGGCAAACTGGATTTCATATATAGATTGGTTTCCAGTTTTACTGTACCTTATGCATCCCTAATATTAGTTATTAGAGCTATTCACAGTAAACTTAATGATTTAGTAGAAATGCTTTGGAAAAACTTTGCGCAGTTGATTATAAGTAAGTAAAATTATAAGAGTACATAACAAATAAGCAAAACGTTTAATTAAGAAAGCGTGTCAGATTATAAAGTACAGATATTTTTAGTTTCAGCTACACAATCAAGCCAGGTATATTCTGAATGGAGGGGGGGGGGGGGAAAGTATTACTCCACAATATTTCAATTCTTGTCTTTTTTCTTATATTTTCAGTGTTTTACACGTAATTTCGTCTGTGAAAATTTCTCAATATTTATCTCCTTGAAAATTAAAATGGTTGAAATAAATACTTACATATGCTACTGACTTATTTTATTTCAACCCTGTATGATCCTAACACTACTGCTGTAGCTACTACTACTAACAACTCACTGCAACACCAGACCACCTGAGGCCGACACAGCAACACAAGCTCCTCTCCTCTTCCGTCCTAATCTATTCAGACTCCCTCTTTACTTTTTTCAGGAACTACTAATACTAATTAAATCGTATATCTATCATTCTACCTTTGCCACACTTTCTAATTCTTTTGACCTGACATTAAACTGTATTTCTTCAAGTAAAGTAACTTTAATTATTTTTTACTTACTCCCTAGGTAGCAAATAAATAATAAATTTCGAACAAGCAATAATGAGTAAATAGTAAACATATGGCCAACCATCACCTTTTGAAATGATTTGACCTTGAGGCTCAATTTTGTGTTTTCTAGTTCCTAGGGATTTACAAATTAAGTCATACAAACTTAAATTATCATTTTTAGGTGTGGCCTGAAGATCCTACTTACTTCGTAGATTATTCGAGCCCTAACGCAAAGATTTACTGGGAAGAACAGATTGTGGATTTCAGAAACCTTTTGGAGTGGGACGCACTATGGATTGTAAGTATTTTTCTTCTAAGATGCTTCTTTTGGTTGTGTCAAAATTATAAAGCTTTCAGGGAAGCATCAGAATTTCATCACCGTTGAATAATGAAAAAAAAACCTAAACTAACAAATTAAAGTTTAGAGCATTTTTCATCCGTAAAACTCCAAACTGTAACAATCTGTTGAATCCAAAAGCATTTTCAACAAAACAGTGATCTGACATCTTTCGTAAAAACAAGAACGAATAAATTATAGAGAAAAAACAATGTAGAAGTAAGTTTGCAATAACAAGTTACTTTTATTTAAGATTAAATAGGAAGTTTAGAGTGAACGGGGTTCGTTTAAACTTTATTAAAAGCTTTACTGATTACTATAAAAAAGGTAATGAATACGGCATTTAATATTGCAATTCCTACTGGCGGTGCTGGTCTCCGCTTCATGACTCTTCAGCAAGGAAGTATAATGAGGGGTTGATGGCCAGTCATCCTGTGCTTTTGGACACCCTTCCTGTTTACCTTCCCTAGATTTTTCCAGGTGCCCATTTGGAGCTGGGTTGATTCTGGCTGAGCTTGCAGAGTCATGATACTAACCCCCGTTAAAACCAAATAAGCAGAAACACCAGGACTCGAACCCCTGTCCTAACGGACAATGGGTATCAAGTCTAGCGCACTAACTATTCGGCTATGACGGCTTCGAAAAAAATACGCCTGGAGTAGTATATTTTATTAATTACAGACCCGCCAATCCTTGATAATGTTTAAAGAATTCCAGCAATGACTCAAAATTCAAATTATGGCTCTAATTGCCAGTAAAAATTGTCAAGCTGTCTTTAAAACCTACTGCCGTAATGAGATCAGAAAAAATCAAATAGAAGAAGCAACACGATTAGACCCTGGTGTCGCGCCGACGAGGGAAGACCGCCGGCGGCGGGGCCAAAAACAGCAGCGGTGGTGCGCCGCCGGCACGCCGCCGATAAGATGTCGGCGGCGCACCGCCAGCGCTATCGATGTTGACCGCAAACATTAATTTTTTCATCAATCTTTCTCAAATCACAGCTTAAATTTACAAATTTACTTTCTCTACTCATTGACAGGACACTTTCATAGGATACTCCCCCTAGTAGCTACTGGTAGTAACCAAACTATCATATTCTTGTAAAAGTCTCACATCTCCCTTCACACTCCCTTTTGTATTATTTTTAAAGCAGCCATATAATATTCTACAAGATCCGTCTCTGCTTTAAATTAAATAAAAAAAAAAAAAAACAAGTTTTTTTAACTGAAAGTAAGGAACGACGTTAAAACTTAAAACGAACTGAAATTATTCTGTATATGAAAGGGGCTGTCCCCTCCTCAACGCCTCGCTCTTTACGCTAAAATTTTTTATTGTTTAAAAAAATAGAGTTGTGAGAAAGTCAAACTTTAGCGTAAAGAGCGAGGCGTTGAGGAGGGGACAGCCCCTTTCATATACGGAATAATTTCTGTTCGTTTCAAGTTTTAACGTCGTTCCTTACTTTCAGCTAAAAAGACTTGTTTTTTTTTATCTAATTTTTGAACGTTTTTGAATTAATGCAGGTTTTGATTTTGGCTCACTGTACATGAATAATTACAACAAAATTTTCATATTAATTTTACTTTTATTTGGTTAAATGGCTTTCTTGAAAGTTGTTTAAATTTTTTTACGAACGTTTTTATTAGTAATAAATATACGTAGCTTACGAATTAACTTACGTAAGGAATTTCTATATTCATATTTTTTTATAATTATATTAGGGGGTTTGCCCCCTAGTCAATACCATGCACTTTAAGCTAAAGTTCGAATTTTGTTCCAATTCTTTAAAAATGACCCCTTAATCACAAAGGCCGTTAATTAGAATAAATAGCTCTTATGAAAGTACTAAAAAAATTTTGGCTTAAAGAGCGAGGTATTGAATAGCGGGTGAAACCAATCATATACGTAATATTTTCTGTTCGTTTTAAGTTTTGATGTTGCTCCTTACTTTCAGTTAAAAAACTTGTTTTTTTATATAATTTCTGATTTTTTTAAATAATGACGGGAAATCCGGCGCCCCCTTCATAGCAATGTCCCTTCCCCTATGAAAAATTCCTTCATGGAAAGATCCTCCGACATAAAACTTTTAATTTCCGTTCTAATGAGCCCTCCCACGATATTTTAGGACCATTGGGTCGATACGATCACCCCTGGGGAAAAAAAAACAAATAAACACGCATCCATGATCTTTCTTCTGGCAAAAAATGCAAAATTCCACATTTTTGTAGATAGGTGCTTGAAACCACTACAGTAGGGTTCTCTGATACGCTGAATATGATGATGTTATTTTCATTAAGGTTCTACAGCTTTTAGGGAGTCTTTCCTTCTTTTTCTAAAATCAGCTAAATTTTCTCAGGCGCATAACTTTTGATGGGTAAAACTAAACTTGACGAAACTTATATATTTTAAATCAGCATTAAAATCTGATTCTTTTGAGGTATCTATTGGCATCCCGTTTTATAGAGTTTAGGTTACCATTGAGCCGGGTCGCTCCTTACTTACAGTTCGTTACCACGAACTGTTTGACTAAAAAAATAATTAACTTTTTGGCATCCCTGCTTTCAATAAAAACATTTCAAGATATTATCATTTAATGATAATACTTTCCTACCCCCCCCCCCCCCCCCCCTATGGATACCACCTTGATAGGATACAGTCTCTGCTTTAAATTAAAAAAATAATTAACTTTTTGGCATCCCTGCTTAAAAAGATAAATAAATTTTAGATATTATCATTTAAATATAATACCTCTCTATCCCCCCTCCTCTGGATACCACCTTGATAGAATACTTTCTCTACTTTAAATAAAAAAAATGACTTTTTGGCATCTATACTTTCAATAAAAAAAAATTAGGTAATATCACTTAAATATAATAACTGCCTATGCCCCCACCCCCCTCTGGATACCATCTTGATAGGGTATCGTATCTGCTTTAAATTAAAAAAATAATTAACTTATTGGCATCCCTGCTTTAAAAAAATCAAGGTATTATCATTTAAATATAATGGATCCCTAGCCCTCCCCCCTCCCTCTGGATACCACCATGATACGATACCATCTCTGCTTTAAGTAAAAAAAAACCCAACTCTTTGGCATCCCTGCTTTCAATAAAAACTATTATAGATATTATCATTTAAATGTAATACCTCCCTACCCTCCCCCCTCTGGATACCACCTTGATAGGATACCGTCTCAGCTTTACATTAAAAAATAATTTACTTAATAATTAACTAGGTCAATATATGGTTCAAACAAACAGGCGAAATAACGTTAAACAGCTCAGTGTTCCTTGAAAAAAAATTGAGGGTATGAGTAAAGGGGTGAAATGACAACAACAAAAATGTCAAAGTTATTCAGATATACCTCAAATTATTGGAAAACTGAGTCATAGATTCGCCGTGGCATTCAATAAGATCCAAAGAATCTAATTAAAAGGGAGCACAAAAAAAGCCAAATTAGGCCAGTAGCCTATGAGAAAATGCAAAATACCCAAGACAATGAACAAGTCCCAATGGGGGCCCAGGGTCTATCAAAATATTTCAGTGGCTTCCCAAGGAATTTGATATCATTTTCTGCAGTCTCCACTTTAAATGAAAAAAAAATTATCTTTTAGCATCCCTGCTTTCAGTTAAAAAAAAAATGACGTATTATTATTTTAAAATGATAGACCCCTACCCCCCCCCCTATAAGCAAACATTTACAATTATTTTATTAATCATATTTTTGGGGTAACTTCCGTTTCAATCTTTAATTCCCCAACCTTTTGCATAGCTTAGTCTATAGCTAAATTTTGTCTCAATAGAAGGGTTTTTTTTGGAGGGGAGGGGGTAAAATTTTTTCAGAAAGAAGATTGTATTTTCTTTAATATATCAGGCGTTCAACAAGTGTGTATTAAATAATAAGAAAACTTTATCTAAAAACAGCAAAAAAAAAAAAATCTGCAAACTTACGATTCAGCTGTAGAAACAATCTGTCGACTATCAATTTCAAAATCCAACTGAAGTTGTATGGTAGTGAATGCGATCTATTCAACTTAAAAATAAAATTCTTGACTAAAATTGATGTAAGAAATAGCAATTGGGAAACTGCATCCGAAATGATTTAATCTTATTTCATTAAGACAATACTTTTTTTTGTCACCGACACTTTTTTTGTTGAACTGTGTATATTGCAATTGAATCTGTCTGGTTTTTATACAAAGTAATAAAAGAGACGAAAATTACCGAACAAGAGAGTAGTAAAGAATTATGGTATACAAAGTAATATTTGGCAGGAAAAATCACAGGGAAAATCGCTAGGGGTGTCACCGTGATTGGGTGATTTTCAGGGAGCCAAATTTTTTTTTCGGGGTGACGCATAGATTATTGGGGAAATACCCAAAAATTTGGGAATAGTGCAAGCCCTGCTTGATTTCTAATCAGGAAAATCGAAATACTAAATCACACTAGAAAGAAAAGTTCCGACTTTGCGGTTGACGCAATAAAGAATTGCTGCAAAATTAATTCAAAGTCAGCCGAACGCCGCCGCCTCTACAGGCGGCAGCGCACCTGGGGTGCGCTGGTGGCGAAACGACACTTCGGCGGTAATTAACCGGACCGCTCGTTGGCGGCGTTTGGTCGATCCACCGGCGCGGCGCCGGTGTCTAAACATGATGATACACAAACTATTTATTAGTCTAGTCAAGAAAAGACAACTGGTTACTGGTCTCACTTCTCATTAGTGATTAAATAAAAAAAACAAGTTTTTTTAAACTCAAAGTAAGGAGCGACATTAACATTTAAAACGAGCAGAAATTATTCCGTATATAACAGGGGCTGTCCCCTCCTCAATGCCTTGCTCTTTATACTAAATTTTTTATTCACTATTGACCGGGTCGCTCCTTACTATCAGTTCGCTACCACGAACTGTTTGATGAATTTATTTTCTGATTCAATAGCCGTATGGTTGAACACTATTAATTTAGGGAGAATATTTCTAGGAAGAGAAATATGTGGTGGTGCTAAAATAAGTAGAAAGTGCCTTGTTTTATTGCTGAAAATCAAATAGTACTAGAAAAAACATAACATTATGCTCAACATTAACATTATTGACTTATCCTGCTCAACCTTATGCAACAACTCTACTAATACCCCAAACAACTCATCAAGCCACAAACTTAGTGCGACGTCTTGTCAAGTTTTTGATGATACATATTAAACGTCGTCACTCTTAGACACAAAAGTTCTCGCAAATAGCAGATTGTAACAAGAGTCCTCAAAATTTACAAGAACCTTTATTTTTCTAACATGGAGAATTATAAAGGCTAATGTCATCGAAGTTTTAAATATTTTCACACTCACAAAATACCAAATAGTTATAAAAAGGTCTTGTGAAGCCCCTTAGAAAAATCAAAACAAAGAAAGGAAAAAAAGTAAAACCTCAGATTAGAATCTTCTTTTGAAATGGGAAAAATACATAAACATGGGTTCCTTTAAATTATGAAATTACTGCGAATAAACCCAAAAGGGATAGTTTGTATTGTCAGATTTTTTCCTTAAGGTAAGCCCCTCCCCATCCAAACCAAAGCACCGGCTGTCTTCCTACCTGAAACATCTATCTAAAATTCCACAATCGGTAAGTGAAGAAATGAAACTAATTGTGGATGTTCGTAGAATAATTTAGAAAGTTGGTTGATCCCGTAAACATTTCTGTGGATAGGGAGGGGGGATCTACATTGACAAGGATACAAGATTTTTCCAGAAATACATTTTATTTTCTTGAATGCACACAAATTTCCAGGTCTCACAGACTTTCGGCCTTCCAATCTCTTATCCCCCTGCAGGTTCCCTTCAAAAATACGGTACTGGTGCATTATGTGAGCACTGCTAAAGAAGCCAAGTTTGGTTAATGCTAATGAAATAAAATAAAAAAAAGGATGAATATATAATGGTTTATAAACAAATTTAGGCTATATATTTGTACAAAAGGGAGGGGGGATAAAGCATACCATATATTAAATACGTAACTTAACATAACCTCACCTAACCTAGGTACCTTTTTCCCCTTAGACCCCAAAAAACAATCGTTCAAATATTGTAACTCATTGAGAAACCACGGCTTTGTAGTCATTTATCTATAGCGGTCTCTTGCAAATAGAGCGTTTGACCGGTTTTTCATGACTGGTTTCCTTGTACAATATATAGCAGTGCCCATATAATGCACCTATACCAAAAATACTAACTTCATACGTCTATTTATTAAGATATGGAATAAATTCATATTTTCTCTAAGAAACTTGTAAACTAGCTTGAGAAACTGAGCTCACGTTTCTCCTTTACATCTAGACCAATTTCCTACTTACAAATTTACAGGACATGAACGAGCCAGCAAATTTTGTAAATGGTGACGTCAATGGATGCAGTGAAAATTCCATAAATTTCCCGCCATATAAGCCTCGTAAGTACATATTTATTATCTAAACCTAGGATAACTTTTGTGCGAAAGTAAGGGAAAATTTTTATGAAATACTTTGGATTTTTCTTATGTTATATAATAAATGAACACGTTTGTTTTAACGATAGTAAAGAGCGACATACAAACTTGAAAAAAAAACAGAAACAAATCCTAAAATCTGGCCCCTGTCCTCTCTTTAGCCATGGCCTATTACACATTGTTTCGTGAATGGCAAAAAAGGACACATATTTACGACCCAAGCCAAGCACTCTTTATAAGTAAAAAAAGAGATCCCGCTGCACAAAATGGCGAATAATCGCATTTTGGCCAGTAAAAGTTCAAAGCCTGTCGAGCAAAACTATGCGAACGGTTGAAAGAATATTTATGTAGCCTTCAAGTCCCAAAGGTCTTATTAACGTGCTGAATAATTTTAATCCCAAAACATAAAGTTATTTAATAAAAATAAACCGTAATTATAGACCGGTTATCTAAAAAAGGCATTGACTATAAAATATCATATAGTCGCAAACTATGTACTAAGGAGCCTAGGCTCTGAAAATGCATTTTAGGCCAAAGTTTTAAAAATTTCTGTGAGACGTGCTCGAGGTAAAGTGAATGAATACTCAGATGATCATGGATTAAATCTCTGAATTCTGCATTTCAACTTTACTCAGAATTTAGCTCGTCCCGGTTTATCTTGGCTCAGAGATTGTCGACGAAGCCTCCTTGCACGTGTTTCTTGGTTACTGCGGCAGGTCTCCATGTCGAAGACTTTTTTCAACGTACGACGTTTACTTTGTGCCTCAAGCACATACTTTTGAATGCTATAGCTTGTTTTTTTCTTTATATTGAGCTTCCACCACTTGCTAGGATATAACAAATATGACATGATTTCACTGTTGAGGAGTCATAGTAATAAGGAAAGAGTCCTTTTTTGGCCTCTGAACTGGTTTAAGTTTTTAAAGGCGATGTCTTTAATTTTTTACGTTTTGAATGTTTTTCATTATCATTCTTCTCTTAGTCTCATTCTGTACTTTCTCTTTGTATTCGACCCAACTTCCATGGACTTTCTCTATTGTCCAATTCCTTCATACCAGATCAAGCAAGGAGTCGGCAACCATAGATCTCGTATTGTCAATGCTAATTTGCTATTCAATATGCTCTACTTTATCACGGAGACCTTTTAGCTCCTGTTTTGCACTTTCTAGAAGCATCTCATCATCAGAAAAATCAAGGTTGAAAATAAGTCTATATCGGACTGTAACTCCAGAGCTGTTTCCTTTTAAACACTGTACATCAAAATAATAAACAAGAACAGTGATAAATTTTATTTTGCCATATTCCTGCGTTCTTGCCAGACTTCCGACATTATTCTGAAATATCTAATAATTCTGTTCTGTCTTTATGCATCATTCAATGTTTCCATACAATACCATGATCAGGCTTATTTTTTTTTAAATACGATAATGCTGAATGAATTTCTAGAGAGTGCCATGGTCCGTTGAATCAAAAACCTTTCCGAAGTCAATGAAGAGCATTTCTAAAGTCGCTGAAGAGCATTTAGAACCTGTTGAACTACTCATTTGCTTTTTTATATGGGCAATTAGCTTGTATCTGAGGTCTGAGAAAGATCTGCCAGTCCTTTTCTCAGTCTCTCAAGTATCAAGAGAGTCTCCACCTTACTTCATTTTTTACTTATTTTCATTCGTCGGCTCTCACCGGCTTCTTGACCGCCTTACATTTACAACTGCATAACATATCTGTAAATACTGATAACTGATAAGCATCAATGGACGTATTTCCCTCCCTTTGGTCGTCATAATATCAATTAATTTCCAAGTTTTTACGATATCAAGCCACCTTCTGTTTTCCATGTGTCTAATAAATCCTGGGCTACGTCATTGCATGTATGTATTCTTTATGTTGTGTCAGACTTTTTTTTAAATTCTGCACAATTTTTGGCAGCAAAGAGCGTAAAAGTTTTTAGCTTCATATAGACATTTTTTACAGGTACCTCGGTCATTTAATTTACCCTTAGCATACTGCTTCTTGGAAATATAGTCTCCCTTCTTGTGGTTTTCAGCTCAAGTTTTATCATTACCATCAAAAGAATTTAACCCAAATGAGCAACCACCTGTGAAAGTCTTTTAAGTCAAGTAGACTTGGCCGTCATCTCTTACAGTTTGTGGACAGTGCTTCAACGTAATTAATAAATTTTTGTGTGAATGAAATCCATCGTTCCTGTTTATCCTTTACGAAATCCTAACTTTTATTGGATTTGTATTCTTCTGGCAAACGATCGACTGTCTCAAACATTAATTATTTGCTTATTTGTTGAGTTGCGTTAAAATAAACAATTCCGCCATTCCATCGTAAATTTAATTTGCAAGACAAATCCCAAAATACTTCGTCAGTTATATTATTACTGGAAATTATGTCTTCATTTATTTCGATTTCTTTCAGTAATTTATTGAAAGATTTACATTTATCAATTCCAGGAAATGCTTTTCGAATGCTTTCTATTCAGGATCGACATGCATATTTTTTTAACGAACAATTTTCGAAATACTTCAAGAGATGAAATTTTCAGCAGACGAATTAATTGTTTCACTACGGTTGCTTTTGAGTTGAACAGGTAAGCGCTGACAGAAATCACCTCTAGCGACTAAAATTATTGATGATGCTTATTTACTAACCGCATGTCTACTAACCGCAGATTTCCTTGTGAATTATTTTCGTTTGCGATTCGTTTCTCCTAATCTTGTAGCCACAGATTTCGTTGCGCGTGATTTTCCTGCGCCTTTCGATGTGATTCTTGTTGTCGCTTTTGTTGTAGCCGTAGATTTCGTTCTTCTCTGTTTTCGTTCATCATTTCTTCTGATATTTTTTTCATAATTATTACTTTAACAGTTCGGACTCGTTTGTCATTTTATATACCAAAAAGTGTTCAATATGATAACCCAGAAAAAAAAGTTTTCCCTTAGTCGTGACCTATCTAGATCGTTTTTTTTCAGGGCAGGAAATGTTAGTGTGCCAATTTTCTAAGAAATTCACAGAGTTGTATTTGAAAAATAATAGATACATACATAATAATTGCTCCTAGGAGACCAAACTTTGCTCGGTACTTGTCTTCTAGCCACAGATTAATGTGAAATTCTTTTTGAGTTTTTGCTAGTAATATATTTATTACGTTTTTACATAATTCAGTATTAATCAGGAATGTTGTATTGCACATACCCTCAGATATACATAAATTACACAATAGTAAAATTATCTTTTTATTCTTTAGTTTTAAGGCATGGGGTGGCAAATCAGCAATTTCAGATAAATTGAGGAATTCCAGCGTGAGTTAATTGCCACCTTCCTGTTTATCCTTCACAGAATCAAAAACTTTTTTAGGATTTGTATTCTTCTGGTGATCAACAATCTCAGCATTTACTTACTTCTTTGTTGAGTGACGCTAAAATAAGGTGTTCCTTCATTCCATTGTAATTTTGATTTTCAAGGTAGTTTTCAAATGGCTCTTCAATCAAATTACCCCTGGAAGTTATATCCAGGATACGTTTTTCGAATGCTTCCTGTTCAGGATCAACACGAGTATTTTTTAACGAAAAGTCTTTGAAATATTTTCTGAGATAGCTCTTTTTTACTGACAAATTGAGTGTTTTAAAACGCTTGTTTCGGAGTCGGACAAGTAAGCACTGATGTAAATCATCTCTAGTGATTAAAATTGCTGATGATACTCAATTACTCACTCAATAATTATGTATTCAAATATGACTGTTTTGGATTTGAACAGGTAAAAACAGAAATCGTCCCCAATGACAAAAATTATTTATGATACTGTATTACTCAGTTATCAAATATGCAAAAATTATCAATTACTAATGCTCTTTGTTGCATGTCTTTTAACCGCGAATTTCGTTGTGTGCCATTTTGTTTTGCGATTCGTTGTGATTCTCTCTGTTGTTTGTTTTAAAACTACGGATTTCGTTTTGCGTTCTTTTCATTTATGATTCGTTGTGATGCTCCTTTTTGCATTTATTCTAACCACAGATTTTTTTGCGATTCATTTTCCTTCATCCTTACATTTTTTCTATACCCTGTGCTCTAGCAATACAGTCAATAAAAAGGAAACATTCTTATAGAACATTCTTTAAATAAAAACTGACGGCTATATATTACGGCTATAACGGCATATATCACTAACAGGAAAACACTTTTGACTTTTCGTTTCTGCATCAAAAAAATCGTGGTAACGAACTGTAAGTAAGGAGCGACCCGGCTCAATAGTAACCGAGACTCTAAAAAACGGAATTTCGATAACAATAGATACATCAAAGAATCAGATTTCTATGCTTTAAGCGACGTTAGAACTTAACACGAACAGAAGTTATTCTGCATATGAAAGGAGCTGCCCCCTCCTCAACCCCTCGCTCTTTACGCTAAAGATTGAATCTGTCTCACAACTTCGTTTTTTAAAACAATAAAAAACTTTAGCGTAAAGAGCGAGGGGGCAGCCCCTTTCATATACGGAATAATTTCTGTTCGTTTTAAATTTTAACGTGTCTCCTTACTTTCAGTTAAAAAAAGTTTTTTTTTGTTTAATCTAGTAAAGAACGAGCCACGGGGAATCAGGCACCAGAGTCACTCAAATAAAAAACTATAACACAGAGAAGCATCTTTTCAACAGATTGTATAGGAAGATGTAGTTGTGTCAAAAATTGTATTTTATGTTTAATATTACGTTTTGTTACTTACAAAAATCACATAGATATAGTAATTTCCTCTCAAATGAGCCCCTAAATATCTCACTATGATGTTTCAATGCCCCACTGTTGGCTAAAAAAAGGAGCAAAAAAGGGGACCCATCACTGCGTCCCTTTAAAAATTGATTTTCCTTGTTGATCAAGATGGGCTACTGTAATTCCTTTATACTGTGTATTCAGCTGGGTGGATTTCAATGGTGAAGTTTTGATTTTGATCCGATACTATTTTGCGTATATTTTTATATATTTGTGTAGCCTACTTTGCTTGTTTGGTTATTTTTTATATCTCCACAAATTTCTATTGCAACAAGCTCTTATCATAAAGATTACTCGAAATAATAATTACCTTTGGTGGAAGATACCATGTGTCCATTTTACAGTTTGCAGACGTGAAAATTTGATTATTGCTGGTCTGATGAATATTTCGATATCTTGAAAATAGCTCCCTGCATTTTAGTCTCTGAGTCCATTCACAAACGGAAATCTATTCCCAGCTTTCTTTCATTTATTTAAAGGCATATATGTATCGAAGTTTTCAATGACAGAGCTTAGGAAATCGGTGAAATACCCACTTGAGGGAAATGCCGATCAAGCATTTAAAAGCATTAAATAATTTTAGGTACTTATGGATATACACTAGATGATAAAACAGTCTGCCCTGATCATGTTCAATATGCTGGCCTCCATTACGATGCTCATAACCTATATGGCTGGTATCAGTCGGAGCCCACTATTACGTAAGTTCTATTTAGACCTAGTTCTTGACAATTTAGAATGATGTCTTATTATGGTACACTTGAATACAACTTAAGGTAGTGTCCAAATCTTGAAGGATTACAAACTCTTCCAATAGGTCAGTTGATCTTTCTTGCTGTTATTTGTCCCTCTTTACATTAAATTGGAGCTCAGCGTTTTAGGTTACAAATTAAAGTTTGCCTAAATTAAATTGGGCTAAAATGCTAAATTGTCTGCATTAATTTAGGCTAACTGATCTGAACTTAATTCAGTTTTATTGGTAAAAGATGAAAGCTTGCTTACATTAAATTTACCGATTTTGTCCGATTTATTCATTGACACATTCTTAAAAAGTTTAACTTCTTTAGTTTTAGGAGTATAATTTGTAGAAATAAGGGTTAGTTTCAAATTTACTATGTTTTTATTCATCTTAAAAATTTATTTATAGAGCTGTCCAACAAGCAACAGGAAAACGAGGTTTCGCTTTGTCTCGCAGTACTTTCATTGGCTCTGGAAAATGGGTCGCTCATTGGCTGGGAGACAATTTTTCAAACTGGCCTAATCTTAAAAAATCAATTATTGGTGAGTTAGTCACTTTTGGTTGTCACTAAAAAAAAATAGTGTAACCTCTTTTTTTCTTTAAGAGCATTGATTAGGGAGGAAGAAATATCTTAATTCAATACAATCCTGAAACACGTTATATCTAGTTAAAGTTCATTATATTACACGATATCAGGTCCAGAGATATCTCTGTCAGACGATTGAGCTTTATAATCATTTTAACATACAGGATTTGAAACCATAAATGGTAATGTACAGTAAGTAAAAAGTAGCAGATGTAAAAGAAAATAAACAGACTTTTAAATCCACTATTTTTGGGATAGTTTCTATTTTTAGGGATAATGACGTAATAGATTTTTTTTCCCTATCTAATACCTCTCTTTAAGTCTTCTCTATGCTTCTATAATGTAATCAGGCGATATTTTTCTCTATCAGCTCTGTTTTGTTGCTCTTTTATTTGGTATTGAACGCAGTATATGCTCTTTGGTTGCATAAACCTTTTCGGATAATGTTGCACCTTCTGCCCTCCTAGATGGATGAATTAATAATGTTATCAAAATATAAAGTATATCAAATAGGGTGTGCAAATCAATAGTATTTGGAAATCAATAAACTGACTCTGTAAAATAAATTCATTTTGATTCCGATTTCAAATATGTCAAACTTTTGTTTACTTTTAGGCTATCCATCAGCAATTGTGTGGTACAAAACTGCATGATTTTTAAAAAAGGGGGAAACTCCAAAAAAAAGAACATTGTTAACGAGAATTTGCATCCTCAAATTCACAAAGGAGGCTTAAGTTCTCTATCTGGAGAACTTAGAGTTTAGTATTTTCTATGAGAAAGAGGATCAAAGGTGCGCCCCTCGTGGTTCTTTTTTGTTTTACCTAGGATGATTGTATTGAGCTGTAGCTCAAATAATCTAGACACGGCATGTTTGAATGAAAATTAAAATTCCTACTGCCCTTTTAACTTATTAAATAAATGAAACCAAAACAAGAGCAACATTTTTGGCTCCAAGACCTTTTTTGTATTAAATAGAGCCCAAAAAATTTTGAACAAAAGTCTTGAGAAAATCAATCGGTTTATTGCATATTGCATAGCTGTAGGATGTTATTGTCTGTTTTAGATACGGAGGGGGGAGAGGGCCGTAAATATAATACATTAATAAGAGGGAGGGCCTGAATCCCTGCATATTTGGTCGTAGATTTTTCTTGATTTTGTGAGACGCTCTTTAGACAGTGGCAGATTCAGGAGGATGGCTGTAGTGTTTAGTGAGGCGGAGCTGAAATGATAGAAAAGATGCATTCCTTACTGTAATTGAGGACAAGTAGCGTATACGAAGAATTTTTTTCAGGAATCAAGGATATTACAAAAAGGAATCTAATATCAAAAGTTTCGGCCCAACAGCTTCTAGGAAGATATAAATAGATACTGTACCTTTTTGAAAAAAAATTAGACTTTCAGTTTTTCGGAAACCTAATTGAACCAATCAGTAATACTTGCCTAGTGTGTAATTGCGGTCAAAACCTTTACATGGCACATTTTCAATAGCTGTAAGACTAGTGAGGGAAGGAGGTTGACAAATGAATCTTTAAAAGGACGAAAGTGATTTCTTAAATGAGTCTCGGACTCTCAAGACTATACAACTAGTATTGCTCAGGACTCTCAAAATTACTAACAAACTAATAGCGAAAAGACAGTGACTGCCAAATATCCTGAAAAGCTTAGTAGCAGGAGCTGCGAAAAAAAAAAGAGATTTTACTTGAGTTGATGTGCCCTAGAAAGGCACTTTGGATTTCTATGGGTTTCTCCAATCTATTCCATGACCAATGATCAGATAAGTCGTAATTACCAAAACTTTGGGCCTAAAATTTTTGGATTAGCCTCATTTTTAAGAATCTTCATGGTCATAGCAAATTTTCATTATCTCATGCTTTGTATCAAACAGTTCGTGGTAACGAACTGTAAGTAAGGAGCGACCCGGCTCAATGGTAACCGAAACTCTAGAAAACGGGTTTTTGATACCAATAGATATATCAAAAGAATCAGATTTCAATGCTGATTTCAAATATATAACTTTCATCAAGTTTAGTGCTACCCATCAAAAGTTACGCGCCTGAGAAAATTTGGCTGATTTTCAAAAAAAGGGGGAAAGACCCCCTAAAAGTTATAGAACCTTAATGAAAATCACACCATCACATTCAGCGTATCAGAGAACCCTACTGTAGAGGTTTCAAGCCCCTATCTACAAAAATGTGGAATTTTACATTTTTTGCAAGAAGTAAGATCACGGATGCGTGTTTATTTGTTTGTTTGTTTGTTTTTTTTTTTTTTCCCAGGGGTGATCGTATCGACCCAGTGGTCCTAGAATATCGTGGGAGGGCTCATTGGAACGGAAATTAAAAGTTCTAGTGCCCTTTTTAAGTGACCAAAAAAAATGGAGGGCAACTAGGCCACCTCCCACGCTTATTTTTTTCCCAAAGTCACCCGATCAAAATTTTGAGATAGCCATTTTGTTCAGCATGGTCTAAAATATGATAAATATGTCTTTTAGGATGACTTAATCCCCCGAAGTTCCCAGAGGGAGGGCTAAAAGTTATGAACTTTACCCAATGTTAACATATAGTATTGGTTATTGGGAAGCATACAGAAGTTTTCAGGAGGTTTTGTTTCTGGTAGTGGGAGGGAAGGGTGGGTCGGTGGTTATGTTGGAGGATCTGTTCATGAAGGAAGTTTTCATGGGGGAAGGGAAATTGCCATGAAGGGGGCGCCGGACTTGCCAGCATTATTTATTGGTTGTTGGGAAGTATACAACCATTTTCAGGAAGGATTTTTTCTGGAGGGGGGGGGGCTAGACGAGGGGGTTAATCTTGAGAATATTTCCGTGGAGGATGTTTCTTTGGGGTAAGGGAAATTTCTATGAAGGGGGCGCCGGATTTCCAAGCATTATTTAAAAAACGATCAGAAATTAAATAAAAAAAAACAAGTTTTTTCAACTGAAATGTAAGAAGGAATATTAGAACTTAAAACGAACAGAAATTATAACGTATGTGAGGGGGTTCTCCCCCAAGTCAATACCTCGCTCTTTACGCTACAGTTTTTTTTTTAGTGCTTTCAAAAGAGCTATCTATTCTAATTAAACGGCCTTTGTGATTCAGGGGTTTGTGAATCAAAATTTTTTTTAACTTTTAACGTAAAGAGCGTGGTATTGACTAAGGGGAGAACCCCCTCATATACGTAATAACATATACGTAATAAAAAAAACAATAAAAAAACAAGCGATACGGCTCAATATTAATCGAAACTTTTAAAAACGGAATTTTGATGTCAATAAATGTATCAAAAGAATGTGTTTATAATGCTGATTCTAAATATATAAATTTTATTAAGTTTAGTATTACTCATCAAAGGCTACGAGCCTGAGAAAATTTACTCGATTTTTTAAAGAGGGGGGAAACATCCCCTGCATTAACTAAAAAACGATCAGAAATTAAATAAAAAAAAAACAAGTTTTTTAAACTGAAAGTAAGGAGCGACATTAAAACTTAAAACGAACAGAAATTATTCCGTATATGAAAGGGGCTGTCCCCTCCTCAACGCCTCGCTTTACGCTAAAGTTTTTTATTGTTTTAAAAAATAAAGTTGTGAGACAGAGTCAAACTTTAGCGTAAAGAGCGAGGCGTTGAGGAGGGGACAGCCCCTTTCATATACGGAATAATTTCTGTTCGTTTTAAGTTTTAATGTCGCTCCTTACTTTCAGTTTAAAAAACTTGTTTTTTTTTATTTAATTTTCTGACATTGATCGAACTGAGGTACGCTGATAATTCTGAAAGTGGTGACATATCGATGTAATATGAGACAACTATTTTTTTAGTTATTTCGTATTCGTTTAATGAATAGCTTTCGTAACAAGCAAAACTGAACGCTAAATTATGCTATTTTTACAGTGATTTTAGAATAAAAAATATCACTTATTTATTTAAATATCACTTGTAAGAAGGAATTTGCAAATCTGTTCGTTCAGCACTTGACGGGTTGTAGTCTGTTCTGATGCCTGGTAAGTTTGGGGGTCGGTGCGGTTGGAGGAAGAATTGAGCGATGTTTCTCGTTTGACATGAGTGATTTCCCGAATGTCATTATTAAATCGTGTGTTCGGGCGAACGAAGTGAGCAAGCTCATAACCAAGAGGGCATGCTCGTAACTCTCATACCTGGGTCCAAGAATTATATTAGTTGCAAGTGTTTGAACGTATTCTAGTTCCTCTGACATGTAGGCAGTGTTTGGGAACCCCAGACAGGACAACAATATTCAAGGATTGGCCTGATGTATGTCCTGTAAGCCAGTAAGAGCTGACGATCTGAGAAACCCAACCTTCGCATACTCGTTAGACTTAGGATTGAGTAGTGTTCTTTGCTTACGATATTGTCTACGTGCAGTTTAAACAAGCAATCACTTGTAAAAGTCACGCCTAGTATTGTCGCGGACGAAACAGTCGGAAAAGGAACATCTGGTATTGTAATATCTCGTTTGAGCGGGTTGAAGCGTAGAACTTTCCATTTCTGCTCGTTCAATTGCATATTAATAAGCTGGAAGAAATATATTGAATTAGAGGAGTAGAAATAAAAGCTGCTCAAACTTAGTCTGTCCAGAGGTGGTTTTAAACACGGCCTTTAGAGTGTTAAAAGGGCCAAATGGGCCGAACGTCTGGTTCACTTTTATTTTACTAAGTCCAATACCCTTATATTGTGCCTCTTTTCTCGTTCCTTTTCCTCAATTAAAAACATTTTTGGCCATTCTGTGTTTCAAATATTTCCTATTTGACATCGTTTCACTTGCACTGATTAAATTGTCGTTCTTTATAACTGCATGTATTTTTTTCAATTTTTAATTTTTAACACAAACATAAATCAAATTTTGAAAATAAGACTCAAATATTGTATACATTTTACATTCGTCTTTTTTAAAGGGATGCTTCAGTTCAATCTATTTGCCATTCCAATGGTAGGGCCAGATATTTGTGGTTTCATTGGTGATACCGAGGAGCAGTTATGCCTGCGATGGCACCAGATTGGAGCTTTCTATCCATTTTCCAGGAATCACAATGGCTTGGGCTATATTGTGAGTATAACACAACATTATATAAAATAAAGTGACAAGCGTGGTCAATAGGCCATTTTTTCCAAGAAAAGGTCAACTTAATACAATTTTCTCTGTTGACCTATTTATTTATATATATATATATATATATATATATATATATATATATATATATATATATATATATATATATATATATATATATATATATATATAATATATATATATATATATATATATATATATATATATATATATATATATATATATATATATATATATATATATATATATATATATATATATATATATATATACTACTACTAACAACTCACCGCAGCACCAAGCTACCTGAGGCCAACACAGCTGCGCACGCTCCTCCTCCATCCCAATCCTTTTTACACTCGCCCACGAAGTTCCCATTTCCTTTAAATCTTTCTTTATGTCGTCCTCCCACCCCAGAAAAGGACGACCTGCTTTCCGTTTAGCCCGAGACGGTTGGCCGAAAAGAACAATCTTCGGCAATCTGTCATCCTTCGTCCGCACAACGTGCCCTAGCCACCTCAACCTTTCTTTCATTATAACCCTAGAGAGCGGTATTGAACCACATTTTCGTGTAGCCTATTGTTTAAAATACGGTCAGTCAGCCGGGTACCGAGAACAATCCTTAAGCAATTCCTCTGGAAAACATCTAGCAAATCTTCATCCGCTTTTCTGAGCGCCCATGCTTCAGAGCCATATTTGACCACTGTCATCACTGTAGCTTCTAATATTCTAATCTTAGTTTGCAGACTTATCTTCCTATTCTTCCAAACTTTTTTTAACTGTAAAAAAAAAACACCCTGAGCCTTGGCTATTCTAGTTTTAAAATCTTTACTGCTTCCACCATCTTTACTAATAATACTACCAATGTAAGTGAAGCTGCCCACCTGATAAATCTTTTCATTACCCAACGTCACCTTTTCATCTTCACTTATTCCTAGCCTTAGTGACTTAGTCTTCTTAACATTAGTTTTCAAACCTATTCTAGCACCCTGAACTCGCAAAACCTCTAAAACTTCATTCATTTTGCTCACGCTTTCATGTAGGATGCTTAAATCATCAGCACAATCTAAGTCCGCGAGACTTTTTCCTCCAAATTTAATTCCGTGATATCCAATTGCCTTTTCTGTGCTCCTTAAAACAAAGTCCATCCAAATAATCAATATAAAGGGGGATAGAACAACCCTGCTTAACTCCTGATTTAATACAAAACCAGCTGCTAACCTCATTTCCTACCTTAACCGCAGCAGTGTTATTCTCGTACATAGCACTAATCACTTTAATGTATTTGTCTGGTATACCATACAAAGATAAAACGTTTACTAAAGCTCTCTTATCAACAGAATCGAAAGCTTGCTCATAATCTATAAAACTGAGGACCATAGGTGTTTGACTACTCAGGCACTTCTCAATTATTAGCCTAAGAGTGAAAATTTGGTCGACACATCTTCTACCTTTTCTAAGACCGCCCTGTTCTTCTCTTAAAACTTTGTCTACAGCATCTCTCAGTCTAAAAAGTATTATATTACTAAGTAATTTACTACCTACAGAGACAAGACTAATGCCTCGATAATTACCATACTCACTTTTATCACCTTTCTTATAAAGTGGCTTAATTAAGGTTTTCCTAAAATTGCTAGCGGCTTCCTTGTTTTCAAAAATCATATTCATATTCTTCAGTAACTTATTTCTAACCTCAGAGCAACCATATTTAAGAAACTCTTTTACCACCCTATCAGCACCTGGAGCCTTATTATTTTCTAATCCTATTTTCTTTAAAAAAAAAACTGCATTTTTTTAATAAGACTGTCATTGGCTATACCAAGGAGCAGTTATGCCTGTGATGGCACCAGCTTGGAGCTTTCTATCCATTTTCCAGGAATCACAATGACTTAGGCTATATAATAGGCAGCGCCATATCGCTGCCTAAGTAAAGAACGGTGATTGAACAATGTATTATTTATTTTTTTTTTTTCTAAGCCAGGGCACTTCGTATCGAAGGAGTTGTCGTAAAAACTTCGAAAAGGGCTTATTCGTTTGGAGATTGGAATGGCTAGTGCCCTTTTTGATAGTCGAAAGTGATTGGAAGGCAACTAACACCCCTTCCACGCCCACCATATCCCCCAACACATCCAATAGAAATTTTGACACAGCCATTTCGTTCAACGTAGTTGATTTTCAGATAGAAATTATGTTTTTGAGGAGGATACTCCCCCCCCCCAACCCTCAGGGCAAGGGTATTAAGTTATGCCCTGGGGGCATATAAGGTTTTTTATAGAAAGCATTGTCGCAGAAACTTCAAAAAGGACTCATTCGATTGAAAATTCTAAGGGCTAGTTCCCTTTTTAATAGTTGAAAGTGATTAGAGGGCAACTAACCCCCCTCTCACGCCCACCTTTTCCCCAAACACATCCAATCAAAGTTTGATATAGCATTTGATATAGAACTGCATTAAACAAAAAATGAGCAAAAATAAAATCAAATAATCTACCAAGCGTGATACTACCACAAATCAGCATCGATAAATATATGAAACCCAAAACGAACAGAAATTACAGTAATTAACCGAGTCAAACTCAAAACGAGCAGAAATTAACATAAGTTGGGTGCAAAACCCCAATGCCTCCCCAAGGCCAGAACAAAATTTGCACTTTACTGAAAAATATAAATGTTTGTACTTCTATAACTTTAATAAATCAAATAATATTAACATTTTGATTACTAAATATCAGTATATGTATATTAAAATGACAATGCACATTCATTTGTATTTTTTCAGTAAAGTGCAAATTTTTTTCTGGCATTGGAAAGGCATAGGGGTTAAACAATATGGCTATCTCAAAATTTTGATTGGATGTGTTTGGGGAAATGATGGGCGTGAGAGGGGTGGTAGTCGCTCTCCAATCACTTTCAACTATTAAAAATGACCCTAGCCCTTTCAATTTCCAAACAAAAGAGCCCTTTTGAAGTTTCTACGACAAAACTTTCAATAAAAATCTTATTTGCCCCGAGGGCATAACTTAAAACCATTGCCCTGAGTGCTGGGGGGAGGTGTCATCCTCAAAGAACTAATTTTCAGAACAATCTACTACATTGAACAAAATGGGTATCTAAAAATTTTGATTGGATGTGTTTCGAGGAATGGTGGGCGTGAGAAGGGGTTTAGATACCCTCCAATCACTTTCGACTATTACAAAGGGCACTAGCCCTCTCAATTTTGAATTGAATGAGCCCCTTTTGAAGTTTTACGACAACTCTATCTATAAAAACCTTATATTCCCCCAGGGCAGAACTTAAAACCCTTGCCCTGGGGGCTCTGGGGGGTTTGTCATCCTTAAATACATAATTTCAAGAACTTTTAACTACGTTGAACAAAATGGCTAGCTATAAACTTTGATGGAATTTTTTTGGGGGAAATGGTGGGCGTAAGAGGGGGATTAATTAATCTCCACTCACTTTCGACTATTAAAAAAGGCAATTTCAATTTCCATTCAAATGAGCCCTTTTAGAAATTTCTATAAGAAATTTCTATTTAAACTTTATATGCCCCCAGGGCATAACTTACAACCCTTGCACTGAGGGCGCTGAGGGGGTTATCATCCTAAAAGACCTAATTTCAATAACTTTCAACTACGTTGAACAAAATGGATATCTCAAAATTTTGATTAGATGTGTTTGGGAAAATGATGGGCGTGAGAGGGGCGTTAGTCGCTCTCCAATCACTTTCAACTATTAAAAAAGGCACTAGCCCTTTCAATTTCCAACTGAATGAGCCCTTTTCAAGTTTCTACGCTTTCAATAAAAACCTTATACGCCCCCAGGGCATAACTTACAACCCTTGCCCTGAGAGCTGTGGGAGGGAGGGAGGGGCTGTCATCCTTAACGACCAAATTTCCAAAACTTTCAACTACGTTGAACAAAATGGCTATCTAAAATATTAATTGGATGTGTTTGGAGAAAAGATGGGCGTGAGAGGGGGGCTAGTTGCCCTTAAATTACTTTCGACTATTAAAAAGGGCACTAGCAATTTGAATTTCCAATCGAATGAGCCCTTTTTCAAGTTTCTACGACAAAGACTTCAATAAAAACCTAATATGCCTCCAGGGCATAACTTATAACCCTTGCCCTGAAGACTGTGGGGGGAGTGCCCTGCTCAAAGGTATAATTTCCTGAGCTTTTAACTGCGTGGAACAAAATGGCTATTTCAAAATCTTTATTGGATGTGCTTGGGGAAATGTTGGGCGTGGAAGGGGTGTTAGTTGCTTTCCAATCACTTTCGACTATTAAAAAGGGCACTAAACATTTCAATTTCCATCGAATGAGCCCTTTTTGAAGTGTCTACGGCAACGCGTTATATGAAAATCTTATATGCCCCCTGGGCATAATTTACCACCTTTTCCTTGAGGGCTGGGGGGGGGGGGGGGTTGTCATTCTCAAAGACCTAATTTCCAGAACTTAAAACTACGTTGAATAAACTGGCTATCTCAAAGTTTTGATTAGATGTGTTTGGTGAAAAGGTGGGCGTGAGAGGCGGGTTAGTTGCCCTCTAATCAATTCGACTATTAAAAAGGGCACTAGCCCTTTGAATTTCCAATCGAATGAGCCTTTTTTACAGTTTTTATGACTACGCCTTCTATAAAAAAAACCTTATATGCGCCCAGGGCATAACTTACACCCCTTGCCCTAAGGGCTGTGGGGGACTGTCCTCAAGAACATAATTTCTATCTGGAAATCAACTACGCTAAACAAAATGATTGGATGTGTTTCGGGAAACAATGGGCATGGAAAGGATGTTAGTCGCCTTCCATTCACTTTCGACTATTAAAAAGGACACAAGCCACTCCAATTTCCAATTGTTTAAGCGCTTTTCGAAGTTTCTACGACAACTTCTTCGATTCGAAATGCCCTGCTCTAAAGGCAAAAATTAATAAATAATACATTGTGACAACATTGTTCTTATATGCCTCCAGGGCATAACTTAAAACCTTTGCCCTGAGGGTTGTGGGAGAGTGTCCTCCTCTTTTACTTAGTCCCCGTTTCTTGTCTCGTTCTCGAGTGTCCCCGTTCTTTGTTTAGGCAGCGCGATCGCGCTGCCTATGATTTATACAACAACTTTCAATATAAACCTTATATGCCCCCAGGGCATAACTTACAGCCCTTGTCCTGAGGGCTGTGAGGGGGTTGTCATCCTAAAAGACCTAATTTCCAGAACGTTCAACTACGTTGAACAAAATGAATATCTCAAAATTTTGATTGGATGTGTTTTGGGAAATGGTGGGCGTGAGAGGGGTGTTAGTCGCTATCCAATCACTTTCAACTTTTAAAAAAGAGACTAGCCCTTTCAATTTCCAATTGAATGAGCCCTTTTGAATTTTCTACGACAACGCTTTCAATAAAAACTTTATATGCCCAAGGGCATAACTTAAAATCCTTGCACCGAGGGCTCTGAGGGGGTTATCATCCTAAAAGACAAAATTTCCAGAACTTTCAACTACGTTGAACAAAATGGATATCTCAAAATTTTAATTCGATGTGTTTGAGAAAATGGTAGGCGTGAGAGGGGACTTTCAGAAATATGGATGTGTTTGAGGAAATGATGGGCGTGGGAGGCGGGTTAGTTGCCCTACAATCACTTTCGACTATTATGCACCCAGGGCATAACTTAAAACCCTTGCCCTGAGGGTTATGGGGGAGTGTCCTCCTCAAAAACATATTTTCTATCTGGAAATCAACTACGCTGAACAAAATGGCTATCTCAAAATTTTTATTGAATATATTTGGGGGAATGATGGGCGTGGGAGGCGGGTTAGTTGCCCTCCAATCACTTTCGACTATTAAAAGGGCCTAGCCTTTTGAATCTCCAATCGCATGAGTCTTTTTTAAAGTTTCTACGACAAGGCCTTCTATAAGAACCTTATGTGCCCCCCGGACATAACTTAAAACCTTTGCCCTGAGGGTTATGGGGGAGTGTCCTCCTCAAAAACATATTTTCTATCTTGAATAAACTACGCTGAACAAAATGGCTATCTCAAAAGTTTGATTTGATATATTTGGGGGAATGATGGGCGTGGGGGGGCTATTCGACCTCCAATCACTTTCGACTATTAAAATGGGCACTAGAACTCCCAATTTCCAATCGAATGAGCCCTTTTTGAAGTTTTTACGACGACCCTTTCCATATGAAGTTCCCTGCTCTAAAGGAAAAAATAATAAATAGTACATTGTGCCAACATCGTTCTTATATGCTCTCAGGGCATAACTTAAAACCCTTGCCCCGAGGGTTGTGGGGGATAGTCCTCCTCAAAAAAATATTTTCTATCTGGAAATCATTTACGCTGAACAAAATTGCTATCTCAAAATTTTGATTGGATGTGTCTGGGGGAATGATGGGCGTGGGGGGAGGGGAGGGCTAGTTGCTCTCCAATCACTTTCGACTATTAAAAAGGGCAATAGCCACTCCAATTTCCAATCGAATGAGCCCTTTTTGAAGTTTGTGCGACAACTCCTTCGATACGAAGTGTCCAGGTATGGAGTAAAAAAAAAACATTGTGCCATCATCGTTCTTTACTTAGGAAGCGCTAGCGCGCTGCCTATGATAACCCCCTCAGAGCCCTCAGGGCAAGAGTTGTAAGTTATACCCTTTGGGCATATAAGGTTCTAATAGAAAGTGTTGTCGTAGAAACTTTAAAAAAGCTCACTTGATTGCAAATTGAAAGGGCTAGTGCCCTTTTTAATAGTCAAAAGTGATTGGAGAGCAACTAACCCCCCTCTCACGCCCACCATTTTCCCGAAGATATCCAATTAAATTTTCAGATAGGCTTTTTCTTCAACGTAGTTGAAAGTTCTGATTATGGCTTTGAGGATGACAAACCCCCTAAACTCCTCAGGGCAAAGGTTGTAAGTTATGCCCTGGGGGTATATATGGTTTTTATAGAAAGCGCTTTCGTAGAGACTTCGAATAGTGCTGCTTCGATTGGAAATTGAAAGGGCTAGTGTCCTTTTTAGTAGTCGAAGGTGATTGGAGGGCAATGAATCCTCCTCTCACGCCCCCCATTTCTCTAAACACATCCAATCAAATTTTTGAGATACACATTTTGTTCCACTTAGGTGAAAGTTGTGGAAATTAAGTTTTTGAGGACGACAAAATTCCCCCCCCCTCACACAGCTTCAAGGCAATGGCTGTAAGGTATACCATGGGGGCATATAAGGTTTGTTTTTTATAGGAAATGTTGTCGTAGAAACTTCAAAAAAGGCTCATTAAATTGGAAATTGAAAGGGATAGTGCCCTTTTTAATAGGCTAGTCGAAACTGATTGGAGGGTAACTAACCTCCTTCTCACGCCCACCATTTCCCAAAACACATTCAATCAAAATTTTGAGACAGCCATTTTTTCAACGTAGGTGAAAGTTCTGGATATTATGTCTTTAAGGATGATAATCCCCAACCCCACACCCCTCAGGGCAGGGGTTGTAATTTATGTCCTGGGGGCATATAAGGTTTTTTATAGAGAGTGTTGTCATAGAAACTTCAAAAACTTTGAAAATTCGAAGGGCTAGTGCCCTTTTTAGTATTCAAAAATTATTGTAAGAAAACTAACACCCCTCCCACGCCCACCATTTCCCCAAAACATCCAATAAAAATTTTGAGATAGTCAGTTTGTTCAACGTAGTTAAAAATTCTGGAAATTATGTCTTTGAGGATAATACTCCCCCCACAGCCCTCAGCGTAAGGGTTGTAAGTTATGCCCTGAGGCATAAAAGGTTTGATAGAAAGCGTTGTCGTAGAAACTTCAAAAAGGACTCATTCGATTTGAAATTGAAAGCGCTAGTGCCCTATGTAATAGTCGAAAGTAATTGGAGGGCAACTAACGCCTCTCTCACGCCACTATTTCCCCATACACATCCAATCAAAATTTTTAGATGCACATTTTGTTCAACGTAGTTGAAAGTTCTGGAAATTAGGTCTTTGCCAGCGTTGTCGTAGAAACTTCAAAAAGGAGTTATTCAATTGGGAATTGAGAGTGCTAGTGTTCTTATTAGTAGTCAAAAGTGATCGGAGGATGAATGCCCCCCCCCATACCCATCATTTCCCCAAACACTTCCGATCAACATTTTTATATAGCAATGTTGTTGAACATAGTTGAAGGGTCATGAAATTATGTTTTTGAGTATGACAACCCCCACAGCCCTCAGGGCTAAGGTTCTAAATTATGCTCTAGGGACATATAATGTCATATTGAAAGTTTTGTCGTAAAAACTTCAAAAAGGGCAATTTCGATTGGAAATTAAGAGGGCTATTGCCTTTTTTAATAGTCGAAAGTAATTAGAGGGAGAACCACCCACCCCCACGCCCATCATTTCCCCAAACATTTCCGATCAACATTTTGATATTGCCATTTTCTTCAACGTAGTTGAAAGGTCTGGAAATTATGTCTTTGAGGATGACCTTGCTTCCCCCCCCCATAGCCCTCCGGACAAGGGTCGTAAATTATGCCCTTGGGCATATAACGTTTTATAGAAAGTTTTGTCGTAGAAGCTTCAAAAAGGGCTCATGGAAATTGAGAGGACTAGTGCCTCTTTTATTAGTCGAAAGTGATCAGAGGGCAAATGTTTCCCTCCACGCCTATCATTTCAACAAACACTTCCAATCAAAATTTTGATATAACCATTTTGTCAAGCCTATCAGAAAGGTCTGGAAATTGTGTCTTTGAGGATAACAAATCCCCCCAGTCCTCAGGGTAAGGTTTGTAAGTTATGCCCTGGGGACATATAGGGTTTTTATAGATAGTGTGATCATATAAACTTCAAAGTGGGCTCATTGGATTTGTAATCAGACTCTCTAGTGCTCTTTTTAAGAGCCATAGTGATCAGAGGGCAATTATCCTCTTCCCCTACACACATGTCATATTGTCCCGAAATGTGTCTAATAGAAATTTTGAGATAGCCATTCTATTAAAAATAGTCCAAATATCATATAACAAGGGTTTTGGGGTCGAAATAAGCCCCAGAGATCAGGGGCAAGGGTTGTAAGTTATCCCCAGGGGGTATTAAAAGGTCTTATGGAAGGGAGGGCTGTTTAACTTCAGAAGAGGCACAGTCTTTCTCAATGAAAAAGACTATGTCAATATAAAAGAACAGAAATTAATGAAAAAAACTTTTTGTACAAAATAAGTTTTACAAAAAACAGTAAAGAACACCATTAAACGAAAAATGAACAAAATAGAATCAAATAATCGACCAAGCATAAAACTAGCACAAATCAGTATCAATAAATAAATGAAGCCCTAAACAAAGAGAAATTAAAATAAGTCAAACTCAAAACGAGCAGAAATTAATTTGAGTAGGCTTCTAAACGCTGTGCTTTATAAAAGACAGAATAGAATTTGTACTTTACTGAAAAAAAATTCTTTTAAATGTTTTCACTTTTATAACTGTAAGAAATCAAAAATTAATTAAGATTTAAAGAATAAATATCAGCATATGTACATTAAACTGACAATGCACTTTTTTTTAGTAAATTCATTTGATTTTTGTCATTAAAGTACAAATTATATTCTGGCTTTTAGAAAGCATAGGGTTTAGAACCCTACTCAGACTAATTTCTGTTCGTTTTGAGTTTGACTTATTTTAATTTCTATTTGTTTTTGGGTTTCATTTATTTATTAATACTGATTTGTGGTAGTTGTATGCTTGGTAGATTATTTGATTCTGTTTTTCTTTTTGTTTAATGGAGTTCATTAATTTTTTTTGAAAAACATATTTTGTGCAAAAGATTTTTTGATTAATTGTGAGTATAACACAACATTATATAAAATCAAGTGACAAGCGTGGTCAATAGGCCATTTTTTCCAAAAAATGTCAATTTAATACCATTTTCTCTTTTGACCTATTTACCTATATTTTTGCATATATATTTATCAACATAAATGGGTTCAATTTTTATAAAGACAGAAATAGACTGCATTTTTAAATAAGACTGTCGTTGGCGATACCAAGGAGCAGTTATGCCTGCGATTGCACCAGATTGGAGCTTTCTATCCATTTTCCAGGAACCACAACGGCTTAGGCTATATTCTGAGTATAATACCAAATTAGTTTTAGGTTGTTTGAGTTTTTAATTTGTAGGTTTATTTGATAAAATCTGAAGATTGAAAATCCTAGAACTCTGACTTTTTGAAAAAGACTTGAATTTCTAGAAATATGAGGGGTTTAGTTGTCAAAATGTAAAGATAAAATAACATGGAACTATAAAATTGGGAAAAAAGCTAGAAATTCTGGGAATTTGAAGGGTTTGGTTGTCAAAGTGTTAAGTTTAAAAGTCTTGGAACTCATAAGATTGTGAAAACACTTGGGTTTCTTGTAATAAGAGATGATTAGCATTAGAAAGTCGAAAATTAACTGGCTTACAATCCTAAAAATATGAAAAACGGACATTTATTGAAATCTAAAAGTTTGTTTTCGAATCCTGTTAATTAGAACTTTTAGAACTGAAATTTTAAAGATAAAATCAGATTCAACAGGAAATTAAAATAAATAAGAGCTAATAAGACTGTAGCAGAAGTTTACGCAGATATATCGTATCTGTTGGTAGTTTTAGCATTCATTCGCATTTAAATAATTTGCTTGTCATCGGCGTTTTTCGTAATCTTTAATTGGATTAAGCAAAAATACAAGTTTTTTAAACAAAATTAAAGACCGAAGGTACATCTTAAGCAGAGTAAAAAAACAAAAAAACAACAACAAACAAACAGAAATTAGAATGAAGAATGAAGTAATAGTTAAAAGCAACAGGTATTAAACTTAATAAAAAATGAAACCAATAATGAGCTTATAAGGTACTAAAAATACAACTGATATTCAATATAAATTCAGAATGAACAGAAATTATCAGATATATGAAGGGCGAAGTCCTCCCCCTTGTACCCCTATTATACTTAAAAAAACAGATATTCTAAGACATATAAAGTTAGAAGAAACAGAAGTTTCAGCTAATAAAAAACGACGCCAATAATGAACTTATAATGTACCAAATGTAAAGCTGATATTCAAATCTAAAAATGAATGGAAACCACTAGATATATGAATTGAGAAGATATTCAAATCAAACTGAAAATGAACAGAAATCACTCACTAAATATATGAACTGGGAAGATATTCAATTCAAACTGAAAATGAACAGAAATTACTAGATATAAGAACTGGGAAGATATTCAAATCAAACTGAAAATGAACAGAAATTACTAGATATAAGAACTGGGAAGATATTCAAATCAAACTGAAAATGAACAGAAATTACCAGATATATGAACTGGGAAGATATTCAAATCAAACTGAAAATAAACAGAAATTACTAGATATATGAACTGGGAAGATATTCAAATCAAACTGAAAATGAACAGAAATTACTAGATATCTGAACTGGGAAGTCGTCCCTCTTGTACCCCAATTATAGCACAAGTGTCATCGCGCTTTACTGAAAGCAAAATAAAAGAAACAGATGATTTGTGAAAAAAAAATCAAGGCCGTATCCAGGGGAAATATGTTACCGGGCTTCAGCCCCCCCCTCCTCGCCCAAATGTTCCATTCTACTCGTAAGGAAGATGTAAAATGCATATAAACAAATTTTGATGTGTTTTGTGAAGCTTCTTTTTGTAAGCCCGCCTCCCCCAAAAATCATATTTTCTCTCCTGAAAAAAAAACAAAATAAGGCATGGCCCTGTAAAAATCAAACTGTTTAAAATGTTCTCAATGAAATACAGTTTAGAATTTGTTTTCAATGAGTTTTAGAAACTGCTTTCAATGAAATACTGTTTGGATTTTGTAAAGCAAAAGATACCATCATCTTCTTGTAAACATATATTAGCCCTGGGACGTCATTTTTCTTTGTTGCTTTGTTGTTGATGTTATAACTAATAAATACCAAGTTAATGTTTAAGTGAATTATTAAATAAAATTACAATAATCGAAAAGTAAGTATTTTCAAGGACCACACTGCCTTTTTATGACGAACAAATAATATTTCAATAGAGGAATCCCTATTGAACTTTTATTTATTTGTCTTAGAAAAGCAGTGTGGTCTTCAAAGGCCCTGTATCCTATGTATGGGGATGATGTGACCAAACAAGTATATAACTGTAAATTCTTCAAAATATCTTTTGCAATTGGAAGAAGAAAAGATTGTCCCACCTTCATTAAAATTTATTTTAAATTTAGACACCATTAAAGGAGAAAAGTTTACAACTAAAAGCTTTGAATGAATCCTGATAATGTAACCTTTAAGACAAACCTAGCCAGTGACCTGGAAACAATTTATGACCCGGAATTAATTATTTGTTTTGTGTAAATGTCGATGTTTTATGTGTATTAAATAAAAAAAACAAGTTTTTTTTAACTGAAAGTAAGGACCAAAATTAAAAATTAAAACGAACAGAAATTATTCTGTATATGAAAGGGGCTGTCCCCTCCTCAACGCCTCGCTCTTTACGCTAAAGTTTTTTTTATTATTTTAAAAAATAAAGTTGTGAGACAGAGTCAAACTTTAGCGTAAAGAGCAAAGCGTTGAGGAGGGGACAGCCCCTTTCATATACGGAATAATTTTTGTTCGTTTTAAGTTTTAATATAGCTCCTTACTTTCAGTTAAAAAAGCTTGTTTTTTTATTTAATTTTTGAAAGTTTTTGAATTAATACTGGTTTTTATTTTGGCTCACCGTACATGAATAATTAAAACAAAATTTGCATACTAATTTTACTTTTATTTGGTTAAATGGCTTTCTCGAAAGTTGTTTAATTTTATTTACTAACATTTTTATTAGTAATAAATATACGCAACTTACGAATTAACTTACGTAACGAACTTCTCTATTCATATATTTTTAATATGTATATTAGGTGGTTTGCCCCCTAGTCAATACCTTACTCTTTACGCTAAAGTTCGGATTTTGTTCCAATTCTTTAAAAATGACCCTTTAATCACAAAGGCCGTTAATAAGAATAAATAGCTCTTAAAGAGCGAGTGACTAGGAGGCGAACCCAATCATATACGTAATAATTTCTGTTCGTTTTAAGTTTTGATGTTGCTCCTTACTTTCAGTTGAAAAGCTTATTTTTTTTTAATTTAATTTCTGATCTTTTTTAAATAATGCTGGGAAATCCGGCGCCCCTTCATAGAAACGTTCCTTCCCCCATGAAAACTTCCTCCATGGAAATATCCTTCCACATAATCCCCACCCCCCACCCCCCACTACCTGAAAATACCCCCTGAAGACGTTTGTATACTTCCCAACAACAAATACTATATGTAAACATTGGGTGAAGTTCATAACTTTTAGCCCTCCCCCCGGGGACTTTGGGGGATTAAGTCATCCTAAAAGACACAGTTATTACATTTTTGACCATGCTGAACAAAATGGCTATCTCAAAATTTTGATCGGGTGACTTTGGGAAAAAAATGAGCGTGGGAGGGGGCCTAGTTTCCGTCCATTTTTTGGTCACTTAAAAGGGGCACTAGAACTTTTAATTTCCGTTCGAATTAGCCCTCTCACGATATTCTAGGACCTCTGGGTCGATACGATCACCCCTGGGAAAAAAAAACAATAAACACGCACCCATGATCTTTCTTCTGGCAAAAAATACAAAATTGCACATATTTGCAGATAGGAGCTTGAAACCTCTACAGTAGGGTTCTCTGATACACTAAATCTAATGGTGTGATTTTCATTAATGTTCTACAACTTTTAGGGGGTGTTTCCCCTTTTTTCGAAAATCAGGCAAATTTTCTTAGGCGCGTAACTTTTGATGGGTAAAACTAAACTTCATGAAACTTATATATTTGAAATCAGCATTAAAATCTGATTTTTTTATGTATCTATTGGTATCAACATTCTGTCTTTTAGAGCTTCGGTTACTATAGAGCTGGATCGCTCCTTACTTACAGTTCGTTACCACGAACTGTTTGATTATTTTAGTTTATCTGCTGAAGATGGTCACTGTATATGTGACCGAAACATCCAAAGATTTTGCAACTATTTTTACTGTCTAATAAAAGGATGTATCCCTATATTATTTGAAAAAAACTACGTTTTCTAAAGAGTTAAAGAGGCTGAGTTACAAGGTCGGACCTTAAAACGTACAGGGATTAGGAGGCACAGTTGGGGGGCTGCCACCCCCCAAACCCCCTGCTTTTGCAGCCTTTAAATAAAAAAAAAGTTTTTTAAACTGAAAGTAAGGAGCGACATTAAATCTTAAAACGAACAGAAATTATTCCGTATATAAAAGAGGCTGTGCCCTCCTCAACGCCTCGCTCTTTACGCTAAAGTTTGACTTTCTCACAACTCTTTTTTTAAACAATAAAAACTTTAGCGTAAAGAGCGAGGCGTTGAGGAGGGCACAGCCTCTTTTATATGCGGAATAATTTCTGTTCGTTTTAAGATTTAATGTCGCTCCTTACTTTCAGTTTAAAAAACTTTTTTTTTTATTTAAAGGCTGCAAAAGCAGGGGGTTTGGGGGGTGGCAGCCCCCCAACTGTGCCTCCTAGTCCCTGTACGTTTTAAGGTTCGACCTTGTAACTCAGCCTCTTTAACTCTTTAGAAAACGTAGTTTTTTTCAAATAATTTCTGCACGTTTTTGTACAGTTTATTACTTATTATTGCTTGACTAACTGTTTGCTGATCGTGTCAGGAGTTGAAGTTGGGGGGCTGCCGCCCCCCAAACCCCCCGCTCTTGAACATTCTTGTGTTAAGGCTTTTAATTCCTGAATACTCAAATCACGTCGTACAGGGTGCCTCCTAATCCCTGTACGTTTTAAGGTTCGAACTTGTGACTCAGCCTCTTTAACAGCCCCCCCAACTGTGCCTCCTAATCCCTATACGTTTTAAGGGTTGACCTTGTAACTCAGCCTCTTTAACTCTTTAGAAAACGTAGTTTTTTTCAAATAATACACATAAACAGGTTAGACATGCTTTGTTATGAAAATTGACGCGCAGATATTTTCATAACAAAGCATGTCTAAGCTGTTTATCTGTATTATTTGAAAAAAAACTAAGGTTTTTCGTAAATGTAAATTCGGGGGATAATTTTTTCGGTCTGAAAATATCAAAAGGCCCTAACAGGTCGAATTCTGCTTCGAATGAGTCCTCATTCAACCGGATCCGTTGCCAACTGTGGCCTGTAGGCGTGGCTAAGAAGAAAAAAAAAGAAATGAATTTTAAGTGGCTATATTTGGTTTTTTGAAAACAGGGAAGGAGTGATCAGATTGAGCTGAAATTTCGAGGATAAGCTCCCGGGCCCTAGGAAAGCTTAACCTCTAAATTTCAGCCCAATCGGACAACGGTAAAGGGGGGCTGTGGTGGGAGGGTCCAAACTTCCGGCCCAGTTTACCCCATGAAGATAAAGTCGGAGGAGGATGAAATTTTGCAAGTTTCTTAGTTTGAGCTTGGGCTACAAAATGCGATTACCGCCGTCTCTCTGCGACCTCTAGGACCTGAAATCGCTTAACATTGTGGTGGGTCGCCTCTTTATAGAGGCACAAGTGTGCCTCCTTGATTGAACTTTTATTTGTTCGAAATTGAAAACTAAAATTCAAATAACAATTAAGATCACAGAAAAGAAAATATCAATGTTTATAAAACGATTTTGTGTCTAAATTCTTCTTTTTTGGACTATTACATTCAAACATATAGACCAATGGTGCCTAAATTACGCTTTGAAAATGAATATGTTTTAATTTTTGAAGAAGTCCACTTTGTTCTTTGAAGTGAAGTTTTACAAAGACAAATCTATTCGGCTCTTTTATCGCTTTTAAAGGACTACGTTTAGAATGAAGCTAGTATGAATTAAATAAAAAAAAACAAGTTTTTTTAACTGAAAGTAAGGAGCGACATTAAAACTTAAAACGAACTGAAATTATTCCGTATATGAAAGAAGCTGTCTCCTCCTCAACGCCTCGCTCTTTACGCTAAAGTTTTTTACTGTTTTAAAAAATAAAGTTTTGTGACAGAGTGAAACTTTAGCGTAAAGAGCGAGGCGTTGAGGAGGGGACAGCCCCTTTCACATACGGAATAATTTCTGTTCGTTTTAAGTTTTAATGTCGCTCCTTACTTTCAGTTAAAAAAAAACACATATATTTTTTATTTAATTTCTGAACGTTTTTGAATTAATGCAGCTTTGATTTTGGCTCACCGTACATGAATAATTAGAATGAAATTTGCATATTAATTTTATTGTTTTGGCTAAATGGCTTTCTCGAAATTTTGTTATGACGTAACTTACGAATTAACTTACGTGACGAACTTCTATATTTGTATGTTTTTATTACGTATATTAGGGAGTTTATCCCTAGTCAATACCTAGCTCTTTACGCTAAAGTTCGAATTTTGTTCGAATCACAAAGGCCGGTTAATTAGAATAGATAGCTCTTTTGAAAGTACTAAAAAAAACTTTAGCGTAAAGGGCAAGGTAATGACTAGGGGGCAAACCGTTTCATTACGTAATAATTTCTGTTTGTTTTAAGTTTTGATGTTGCTCCTTACTTTCAGTTGAAAAAACTTGTTTTTTTATTTAATTTCTGAGCGTTTTTTAAATAATGCTGGGAAATCCGGTGCCTCCTTCATAAAAATGCCCCTTCCCCCGCGCAAACATCCTCCATGGGAGGATACTCCCCCCACTCGCCCCCCCCCCCACCAGAAGAAAATCCCTCCTGAAATGTCTGTATACTTCCCATTTGCCAATACTATATGTAACCAGTGGGCAAAGTTCATAACTTGCAGCCCTTCCCCCGAGAACTCTGGGGGATTAAGTCATCCTTAAAGACCTATTTGTTAGATTTTCGACAATGCTGAACAAAATGGCTATCTTAAAATTTCGATTGGGTGACTTTGGGGAAAAAATGAGCATGGGAGGGGGCAAAGTTGCCCTCCAATTTTTTCTGGTCGCTTAAAAAGGGCACTAGAACTTTTAATTTCCGTTCAGATGAGCCCTCTCACGATATTCTAGGACTACTGGATCGATAAAATCACCCATGGGAAAAAAAAAACAAACACGCATCCGTGATCTTTCTTCTGGCAAAATATACAAAATTCCACATTTTTGCAGATAGGAGCTTGAAACGTCTATAGTAGGGTTCTCTAAAACGCTGAATCTGATGATGTGATTTTCATTAAAATTCTTTGACTTTTAGAGGCTGTTTCGCCCTTTTTCGAAAATAAGGCAAATTTTCTCAGGCGCGTAACTTTTGATGGGCATAACTAAACTTAATAAAACTTATATATTTGAAATAAGCATAAAAATCTGATTCTATTGATGTATCTATTGGTATCAAAATTACGGTTTTTAGACGTTTGGTTACTATTGAGCCGGGTCGCTCCCTACTTACAGTTCATTACCACGATTTTGTGTCTAAATTCTTCTTTTTTGGACTATTACATTCAAACATATAGACCAATGGTGCCTAAATTACGCTTTGAAAATGAATATGTTTTAATTTTTGAAGAAGTCCATTTTATTCTTTGAAGTGAAGTTTTACAAAGACAAATCTATTCGGCTTTTTTATCCGTTTTAAAGGTCTATGTTTAGAATGAAATTAGTATGAATTAAATAAAAAACAAGTTTTTTATCTGAAAGTAAGGAGCGACATTAAAACATAAAAAGAACATAAATTATTCTGTATATGAAAGGGGCTGTCCCCTCCTCAACGCCTCGCTCTTTATGATAAAGTTTTTTATTGTTTTAAAAAATAAAGTTTTGTGACAGAGTGAAACTTTAGCGTAAAAAGCGAGGCGTTGAGGAGGGGACAGCCCCTTTCATATATGGTATAATTTCTGTTCGTTTTAAGTTTTAATGTCGCTCCTTATTTTCAGTTAAAAAAAACTTGTTTTTTTTAATTTAATTTCGTAACGTTTTTGAATTAATGCAGCTTTGATTTTGGCTCACTGTACATGAATAATTAGAATGAAATTTGCTTTTTAATTTTATTGTTTTGGCTAAATAGCTTTCTCGAAATTTCGTTATGACGTAACTTACGAATTAACTTACGTAACAAACTTCTATATTTGTATGTTTTATTACGTATATTAGGGAGTTTACCCCTAGTCAATACCTCGCTCTTGACGCTAAAGTTCGAATTTTGTTCGAATCACAAACCCCTGGATCACAAAGGCCGGTTAATTAGAATAGATAGCTCTTTTGAAAGTACTAAAAAAAAACTTTAGCGTAAAGGGCGAGGTATTGACTAGGGGGAAAACCCCTTCATATACGTAATAATTTCTTTTTGTTTTAAGTTGTAATGTTGCTCCTTACTTTTAGTTGAAAAAACTTGTTTTTTTTGTTTAATTTCTGATAGTGTTTTAAATAATACTGGGAAATCCGGCGCCCCCTTCATAAAAATGTCCCTTCCCGTACGGAAAAGTCCTCCATGGAAAGATCCACTACCGACCCCCTCTCCGCACCAGTAGAAAATCCCTCCTGAAACGTCTGTATACTTCCCATTTACCAATACAATATGTAAACAATGGGCAAAGTTCATAACTTGGAGCCCTTCCCCCGAGAACTGTGGGGGATTAAGTCATCCTTAAAGACGTATTTGTTAGATTTTCGACAATGCTGAACAAAATAGCTATCTTAAAATTTCGATTGGGTGACTTCGGGGAAAAAATTAGCATGAGAGGGGGCAAAGTTGCCCTCCAATTTTTTTTGATCGCTTAAAAAGGCCACTAGAACTTTTAATTTACGTTCAGATGAGCCCTCTCACGATATTCTAGGACTACTGGATCGATACGATCACCCCTGGGAAAAAAAAAACAAAAAAAAAATAAATAAACACGCATCCGTGATCTTTCTTCTGGCAAAAAATACAAAATTCCACATTTTTGCAGATAGGAGCTTGAAACTTCTATAATAGGGTTCTCTAAAACGCTGAATCTGAAGATGTGATTTTCATTAAAATTATTTGACTTTTAGGGGCTGTTTCCCCCTTTTTTCGAAAATAAGGCAAATTTTCTCAGGCGCGTAACTTTTGATGGGCAAAACTAAACTTAATGAAACTTATATATTTGAAATAAGCATAAAAATCCGATTCTATTGATGTATCTATTAGAGTCAAAATTACGTTTTTAGACTTTTGGTTACTATTGAGCCGGGTCGCTCCTTACTTACAGTTCGTTAAAACGAACTGTTTGATGAAACTTTAGTGTATATCAGTCTGATGGAGTAAGATTGATATTAAAAAATATAATCGCATTATTTTCCAGAGCTTTTTTTATTCTATCTATTTCTCAATGATATAATGATCAAAGAGAAATAGCTTCAAACATATATTGCTTTCAGTAAATCGCGAATGACACTTGGCCTATAATTGGGTTACGAGGGTGACGACTTCCCTGTTCATGTATCTAGTAATTTCAGTTCGTTTTAAGTTTGAGTTGAATATCCGTTTTATTTTTGTACCTCATAAAATCATTATTGTTCTATTTTCATTAAGTATAATTCCGTTTCCTTTAGCTATTATTTTATTGTTCATTATAATTTCCGTTACTTTTTTGGCTCTTCTCAAGACATTGCTTCCCTCTTTATTTTTGTTATTTTTTTTTTATTTAATCTCTGTTTTTAATTTGTTTCCTAAAAATGGAAAAAAATGAAAGAAGAGCTAAAAAAAACTCTTGAAGATAATGATTCAGCTATTTATGACTTCAGAAGACCCTAATTGAATAAGCAATTAACATTGACCTATTACTGAGGGACCAAATTAAACAAAAAAAATGATAATAAAAAATCTGAATCTATGCAAAAAGAACACATTCCTGAATGTATAGTACTTTTGTGGTTGCCTTCTAAGCAAGGAGTAATGGATAAATGAATAAAATGTTTTAGCATTGTTTTCAGTTTATATTTTGGGACGCTTTTACCCCAAAAGGCCTTTAAACGTTCCTTTTGTCACTGTGTTCTCGCAGTCGTCAAATAGACTCAAGATTAATTTCTAAATTAATTCATAATCAGTTCAAGTAGAGTTATATTGTCTTTGAATGGTCACTATAAGCAAATTGCCAGGTGTCAAATCATTACAAATTTTATCCTCCTTTCAAAAAAGAAAAAAAAAACAACAAACAATTTAACATTATAGTTTACAGCCTTTTTCATAAAGTTTTAAAACAATAAAAATCGTCATTAAGATCAATAAAAATCCACAGATGATATGTATTTTCAAGCCCTTCTAATATCAACAAAAGATACTAGATAATATGTTTAATTAGAATAGAATATAAGAAACTTAACCTACTTTGAATTAAAATTGAAATTTAAATCGGCCATTAATTTTCATACAGCAAGATTTTTATTATAAAATATTCAAAAATTCCAGTAAGAAAGTGGTCGTCCATCATTTACTTTCGTCTACTAGAAATGTCCTAAGGTTTATAAATTCTTGTTATTGATTTATTCCACTTTTACGTTTCCATGAGCACCCTTCCTGTATAAACAAAATTATAGATTGTGAGAACATAGTATTTTTGCTTTATCGATGGAAAATATCCGTAACTTAAACGGTTTTTTTGCACAAAGGAAGAAATGTTCTTCGTTCACACAAGAAAAGTTCGTTCACTCAAAATTCAGCATGCGCGTAAAATACTACAACGGGTGGAAGTTTAATGCCCGAACCACACCATATTCACATCTGTAGAGAAAATACGCAGTTTTAACAATGTCTTGCAACACTGTAACATTGCTAAATCTTGCCCAGCAATTTTATACTAGCATACTACTTTTTTTTGTCTTCTGTCAGGTTCGCATTACAGATGGAAAAATGCCTTTTCAGACTTCCATCTTTTCTAGATTCAAAAAATTATGCCTCAACTTTGACTCTGATTGGTTAATAAATATTTTTATGCTGGAAAGTTGAAAAATATTGTAGTTCAGAAATTACTAACGACATACATAATTGATACTTATGTCGTGGATAGTTTTGATTTCGTCAATAAATGTGACATGGTATGTCCTGGGCCTAAAGAATAGAGCTGATTTAATCACAGCCAATTGATATGCAGCTTAGTGATAGCTGGCAATACATGTGTGAGCGGAGGGATAGTTAAATTTGCGTGCAATCAAGTCTCGTAACCCTTAATCGTCTTAGCGTTTAGACAACTTATTACCAGAGTGATCCAGTTGGACCCCAGAGGATCCACAAGAGACTGACGGGGGTTTAACGTAATATGATGGAAATGGGGGTTTACAATTTGCAAATGGGGGTCCACAAAAATTTATCTGGTTTAGATAAAGATGAAATGAATAGTAGTAGCAGTAACAGTAGTAGCAGTAGTACTAGCAGTAGCAGAAGTAGAATTTGTTGTAGTCTTAACTCTAGCAGCATTAGAAAGAGTAGCAGTAGCAAAAGTAGTAGAGTAGCAGTAGCAGTAGTAGTAGCAGTATTAGGATGAAAATACTGCTTCTTGGGTATTCCAACGTCCCTCACAACAAGCGCTGTAAATTTCAGCTTCATACTCGATCATTCCTATCATATTGCTGATACTTGTTTTTGGTTTAATGTGGTTGTTGACTTATGGTTTAAAAAATGCATTTTTTTAAGATTTTTTAAATGTTAATATATACAAAACACAAAGACTATTGTCACAAGTGTTAAATATGCGGAAACGGAACTCTAAAGGGGTTTTCAGGATGGTCTTAAAAATTATAATGGTTTATAGGCTTTATTGTTGTTGATTGACGATTTATGGCTGTCATTTGCATTGGAATGCAAGCAGTATGATTCCAACATCAGTTTGGGACGTTTGGGGTACACTATATTGAGAGAAACGTATCTATTATAACAAACAAAATACGAAAACTGAAACGAAAACTTTAACGAAAACTGAAGAAGCAAAATATTTTTCCAATGAGATGGCATAAACACAGAAATAAAACAAAACTAGTCAAAGATCCTGTCAGGTTCACCCAAATTAATGATAATAAATCTTTTATTTCAGCCATTTATGGAACTTTATGTTTGTATATCTTCGGCTCAATTCTTTGCATAAGTAAATAGACCTTCAACTGTTTTGCTTTTAAAAATTACTATTTTGTAGCTTTTGCTTTTACTACTATCTAGGTTTTATTAATTATTTTCTTCTATTACAGGAGCAAGATCCAGCAATCTGGGGAGAACCTGCTATTAGCAGTACTAAAGAAGCATTAATGATTCGTTATACAATTCTACCCTATTTTTATACCCAATTTTACAATCATGTGATGTATGGTAACACAGTTGCAAGACCTTTATTCCACGAGTAAGTTCCAACTAGTTAGAATTTTGTTGATTTTGGATTCAAAACATCAATGATTTACCACAAAATTGAAGCACATGGCTTTCTAATCCAATGAATGTCAAGATAATTTAAGAGAAAATAGTTTTTGAAGGATTGGTCCCTATATTAGGATAGTTTAATTATTTCTGTTGAGTTCTGTATTCAAGAAGACATCAGTAACCTATCCCGGAAGAGGCCAAAGTTTCAGAACACAAGATAATCCAAACAAGTTTATATAAACCTGGTTTTTCGAAGGAATGGTTTCAATATTATGTTTTTATTTTCCTACCATACAGTAAGGCTGCTGGAATCCAAGATTTATCTCCAAGCACATTACGACAAAGCTTTCTCTCGGTTACTTTGATCCCTGAAATCCGTAGAAGCCCCTAGTGAGGATGTCTGAAAGACTTTCCCCACCAGGGCCTGGGAGGTTTTCCTCTCCGAAGGGAGGCATAAGACCTTCTAATACTATTTGAGAAAGTTTGACTGGAGAACCTCCTTGAATATACTGTTGGACAACCAGTTAGAGCTGGATGAAGCTGTCGGAGCTGGATTGCCTATAGAATGGTCTAGGGAAGCAAAGCCTTTTGTTTGATACTCGGTCAAAGCAAGTGCTGTCAGCAAGTTTTCTTAGCGATCTATTTTCTAAGGCTACCAATCGATGTTTGTCCTCCTCTTTCCAGGTCCAAGTCTCCGCTTCTTAAATTGATACCAGAACAACTAGGACTCAGAAAAGAAGTGTTTTCATTTTCTGTAGTAGCAAGTTGTTTTTCCAGATCAAGTACCATGGCTTTAAACATGCTGAAGGGTGTGCAAGGTGTCATATAATGTACTTTAAGAAGTCACTTGTAGAAAGCGACTGGCTTCCTGGATGGTCGAAGTGGCTCACCTATTTGGCCTTCTAGCAATTTTGCTAGGACAGCTTTTATATGCCGTGATGTCCTCGTTGCTTTTAATTTGCTAGCATTGGTCTTCCTCCCAAATTAGCTTGTTTCATCATCAGTGTCGTTAGGATTTGAGTGCAGTTCCTCTAATTACTCGTTTAACCGATAAGCTGGGACTAGTGCCGTTGGCTCCTGGACAAGTGTAATAACAGTGTTCAAACATACATAAATAGAGTGAGGGAGAAAAAGAATCACTGCTTCTCTCCTCTAGGGAAGAGAATCGGTTAATAAAACCTTTATTGATCTGCATCAAACTTATCGAATTTAGCCCAGTAAAAACAGCGTTTGAGGTCAAACAAATTGCAACAAAAATTATTTTTGCACCAAAAAATCAGGAGAACAACATACTAAAAGCTCACCAAAATCCACTGATGGGAAAAAGTTTGACAGGGGAAAAAAGAGGGGAAAGAGGGAAAATTCTGAAAAAATGCCAGGACCTCTGAGTTTAGCACTGTAAATACCCAGTCCTACGTAGTTCAAGTCGCAGAACCCGAATTCTACATCAGAATTATTATATCACACCACCGGGGGTATCTGATAGGGTTAGCGGGGGAAACAGGGGAAAATGAGGAAGACTCAGATTCGCTCGATTTCATCGCTGTAAAGACTATTTCTGTTATTATTTGAGACGCAGAACCCAAATCTTCCTTCAGAATACTAGTTTTCCCTCATCGGAAAAAACTGGCAGAGGGTGAAAAGTAGGGAAATTGAATTCTCTTTCTTCTTTTTTTTTTGCTGCGGAGCCCATTTCAACAAGGATTCGATCACAGTATATTAAGAATCATCACGGTGTATAAAATTGGTACAGATTGATTGTTCTTCGACAAATCACAGACTTAAAACAAATCAAATAATAAAAAACTTAAAACAGGAACTTAGTTGTTAAAATCATCATCAAGGTCAATGCTTTCTGAATTTTGGAAGTCGGTACCAAGACACTCGGCACATGCTTTTGTGCAGTGAAGTCCGTTTCTTTTGCAGCTGCAACGCTTTGTTTCACAACCTGACTTGCAAGCACATCGTACCATTCTCAGTAGTGCTTTGAGTGCTAGCTTTGAGTCCATCGTTACAGGTACGTACTTGGTTCTGTCTAGTCGCCGACCCCAGTCAACCTCACCCAGATCAGCTGAGCAACCCATCCACTCCATGACCTGTCGGAAAAATCTGAAGAAGTGAAACTTCGCAGCTGACAATGTCGAAGGCAAGCTTTCTGGGCGGACGAACGAGGTCGAAGAAGCCAGTTTTGTGACAAATATGGTGTGACACAAATCCTGAAGGTTGGTATCAGCTTTAGCCCGATAGACAAGCAGTGTGAGCTTTTCAACTGCACTGATGATCTGATGCTTTTCTGAGTTCTTCCGGCGAAAAACCGCCGCATTTTTTTTGGAATTCTTCATTGATCTTAGCCAAAAAAAGTGACACTGGCTTTCCTACGCCGTCGAACCTAGTGGTCGTATCACATCCCAGAAAAGCATGGATGGGCAGTATGACCTCTGTGACTTCCCCAAGCTTGCTTTTTAGTTCTCCTATGTTGCAGAGTTTGGATGTTCCCGGCTTGGTCTCCGCTCGAAAGAAAAGTGGGTAGCTTCCTGGCTGGCAATGGTGAAGAAGCAACACGAGCAGGTCTGTGTTATTGCCAACAAGACAGGTTTCTACCTCAGAACAACTTGTCACTGCGGCTGTTGCAATAATGAAATCTGCATCACCTAAAGCATACACCACGCGACATCCTGATGAGCTTAGCGCTCCACCAAGCGGGAGGATGAATTTTCCCTTGTTCTTCAGGTTGTTCAGGAAAAAGTCATTTTTGAGGGTTGCCGTTGTTGTCTCAGTAAAGTCGATATCAGGAGATCTTATTCCTTTCGATCTGTTCAAGTGAGTCTGGTCTTTTGTTGACGGTGAATCTTCGTATCCGTCAAACACAACCGTAGCATTTCCAAAATGAGCTTTGACATAGCTAGCTTAGGCCAGACATATTTTTCCAAAAGTAGCGCCAGTTGTCCAAGGCAATTTATGTAGGAGCCATCCTCCATCTACAACATATTTGAAATATTTGAAACTCTTGAAAGATTCGCAGAAGACCCTCCGATCATTTTCCAGAGGGCATTTGAGAGGGAAGCCTTGTCAGCTCTGCGTAGTAGTTGGTATGACCCGAAAAGTGCAGGAGGAAAATTGAAAAGTTTATAACCAAGAGTATCCGACAGATCCTGACCGTCGGCAGTGGCTACAGCTGCTAGTCGCTGGAACAATAACGTTAGGTCAATCTCGACCGGCTCACCATCAAGCTTCGGAGCTGACTTTGCAGCCATAGTTATGACTTTATCTTTCCTTTTGAGTTCAAAAGTCTCTGCTGGCTTTCCAGCCATCCCTTGCAGTATGTGCAAGGGATGGTACCTTTGCTTCCAAGCGTAGAGAGACTGTTATCATCTCCTTCGCTCTGAAGACAGATTGCACATTGTGAAGCCATACTCGTCTGAAATGAAGATACGAAAGATTCAGTAACAGAGAACTTGATGAATAACTTGATTAGAATATTAATATTAATATTAGAATATTAGAATATAATATTAGAATATTATATAATTAATATAATTAGAATATTTATATAATTAGAACATTAATATAATTAGAATATAATAATAGAATATTAGAATATAATATTAGAATATAACTTAATTAGAATATTAGAATAATATAAGAATAACAGAGAACTTAATTCAGTAACAGAGAACTTGATGTGGGAAGAGGACTGAAGCCGCGAATCTCCTTTATTATTATTGTTATTATTATTCATTGGAAAACACGTCATACAAAAAAGGAAAAGACGGAGCAATAAGCAAAACAAAAGCAGTACACACAAACTTAGGAGTTATACATGTGGTTTTTAGTGACGAACGCTGGAGCTAAGATCTAAATCAGCTCTTAGAACAAATTACACATAACGAGAAAGAAAAAACTCAATTATACGCTGCTCTGTAGGTACGCGACATGTTTCTTTTTTTTAGACTCTTAAATACTAAACAAACATAAATAATATGAACATCATTGCATCAAGCTGCAATTGGTAAAAAAAATAACCCAAATAATCATCAGTGAATTAAAAAAGGTACAGTAGATAATCATATCAACTAGTGTAAATATGACAAGAAACGGTAAAACCAATTAAACGAACCAGTCCCCGACGCAAGCACAAAACTGAAACTTTACACGACTGATAAGATATTGTCAGCACTCCCTGTTTGTGAAATTTTTGAGTTGGATAATTAGGGAGATACGGAGCAAAGAAATTCACGAGATTTGTCCTCTTCTTGTAGAAAACCGAAATTGAAGCACAAATTGAACGAACATAGTGAACTGTAGTCAGTGAGGTAACTAACACAGTTTCTACGGATTGATCATTTCAAGCATTAAGATTCGGTTCCAGGAGCCGCAAGATGGCGTTGGTAAAAATAGAAATAAAATGTCACGAAACTGAGTATAGTAGTCACTTAAAAGCGAAAGAATTCTCAATGGTACAAGATAAACAAAAAATGACTAACATTCTTGAAGATTCAGAACAAAAATGACCAAATATTCACAAGAAAACTTACCTATTTTGAGTATTCAGCGCGTTACATTTTGGGTAATTCAGTCACTGAAGAGACACTAAATGTCAGTCCAGAAAACTCGTCACTAGGTGTCATTCCGAAAGCTAACTTGTTGATGCCAGGTCTATATCCTGCTAGCAGGATGGTCGCATCCTAACATCGCAATGACCTGGAAAATCAAAATCTCCCCTTCTTCCCCCCTTTCCCCCCTCATAAATGTTCAGGGGACAGAGTAATCGAGATTCTGATGCAAGATTTGGCTTCTACGTTAAAAATTACATCGGAAATCATCTTGACTTGGATCAATCCGAACACTTCTGGATTTTGCGAAATTTCCTCTGGTTCCCCCGTTTTTCCCCTGCCACGGATTTTCCCATGGGTGGATTCTGGTGGGCTTTTAGTATGTTATTCTCTGATTTTCCTGCAGTTTGACGTTGGGCCTTTTATTTGGGCTAATTGTTGTAAATGCTTTTAATAATACCAAAAATATGACTGTGCGTGCCAGAAAGTGCCACGACGTGCCGGAAACCGTCTAGTAAGATTACACTAAAAGCTTGTTTGAAGTTGATAAGTAATTGGTATAGATCTCTATGGAATTTAAAATATCCCAAACTTGTTTGACAACGAACATTCGGTCGTTGGTGGATCTGTTTTGACAGATGCCAGTTTGACACTCAGGGATTACAGTCCTTGTCAGGTTTATGTTATGATCATAAGCCCATTATGATATGTACAATGGTCACATTATACACATTTCAAAGTGATGACACAGATGACATTTTCAAAGTAATATATCCTTTAGTTAACCTTTGTTTCAAGGGTTTAGCATTGGCTAACGCTTTGGGTGGACCTCTATTGTCTTCTGACAGACAGAAAATCAGGAAAAGTGCTTGTAAAATGATTTTTTTAGAGGACCAGAGCCTCTATTAAAAAATATCCTTACACTCGGGCTTAGAACTAAGCACAAATCGTCACTTACATTCAGGTTGTTAGTATAGTCTATTCGAAAGACACTATGTACATACCGGTTGTAAAAAAGGTGTATCTGAAACATACCCAGATAATTTAATGGTTTTAAGCTAGAATTTCAACAAATGCTGAGGGATATATTGAACTAAATCAAAATGTATTATGTACATCCAGGCTGTCAAATTATTTTTTGCAATATCTTAGAAATTGTAAGATTATTAAGTCAAAATTTCAAGGAATGTTGAAAAAGAAGACCAGAAATTATTATTATCAAAAAATAAATGAAACACAAAACCAACAAAAGTTAAAATGAATAATCAAACATATAGAAAATAAAAACAGATATGAATGAATAAAACATTCTAAAGCGAGCAATAATTATAATGAATCCTCAAGGTAAACTTAAACAAGCAAAAATTCCTACTAAAAGGATTTTGTCTCCCTCCTCCCTCATCGTAACCCTTTAAATGTGTATTGCGTCATTTATGCTTTACTGACAACAAAATAAATGTTAATCATTCTTTTGAAATTGTAACATTGGAAAATCAGGGAGTTGAAATCCAAATAGCTCTATTATATCCCTAGATAGAACAGTTCAGGGCACTGAAATATAAATTAAGAGCAACTCTTCTCAATAGAAAATGAAATTTTAACAACATAATTTAATTAAAACAGTTCCAGGCATCAGGAGAGGGACCCCAAAGTGCCTTTGTCGTAAATCCCAAGGACTAGGTGTCTATGGATGCTCTATCTTAGGATTGAAGAGCTATGAAGTTACCTTATGGACGTATTCTTTGTTTCTGGAAAATAATTTTTTTTTTTTAATTAGCCGTAAGAAGAAACAGAAAACAAACCATTATCAGTTTAAATGAAAAATGAATTAATTTTTTTTCAATCTGCATTAATACTTTTATAAATGATGGACGAAAATCCCCCAATAAGTTCAGTTTGTTGAGGTAAGCAATCTATTGGTTCCAAACAAGTGCTTAGGTTAGTAAAATAAATTATTCTAGTCTTTTTTTTCTTAGGTTTCCAACCGACACAAATACATGGAATATTGACGAACAGTTCCTAATTGGCCCTGCCTTTATGGTATCTCCTGTCCTATATCAGGTAAATTATAAAAGTTTTAAAGTAAGAAACTACACTTTAATACTTAAAACATTCAAAAATATAGCTTTTACTGAAATTTCCTTAGGAAAGGTTGCTATCAATTTTTTTTAAAGAAAAACAAAATAAATCTGTAAAGAAAAACAGTAAAATAGCGAAAATAAAACAAAAATAAAAACTCGTATTTTGGGCTAAATTTCTTCTACTCTCTTAGCACTTTAACGCTCGCCGGCTTGTATTAACTAGTAAACTAGTTTAGATTTCAGGAACAAATCCGTATCCTTGAGATTTCACCCTTTACCTTAGAGGGAAGTATTTGCCCAAGATTTGAGTCATATCATTGACAAGTCCTATATATTTGGAAAAAAAAACATAAAACTGTAATGCTATATGTGCAAAATTATTACATTTCTGACAATTTTCACCAAATTATCCGCTTTTATGACATTTAACCTCGGTCTAGAATATAATTCCGCATTATCTAAAAATTGCTTTTTATCTTTAGATAGTAGATGGTTTTCAAGTTCTGACTTTGATACATCATGTAATTTCTAATTTCAAAAAAATACGTCTATTAATATTCACAGTGTTGTGTTATATTTTCCATTCTAAACTTAAAGTATTGAGGTGCTGTCAATTCACAGCTTGGATGATTTTAGTTGAAATCATAACACATCTTCTGATGATTACAGTAGAGTTTAATCAAACGATTACTTTGCCCAGTTCACGACAGTAGCTGCTCCTTCAAAAATAAGCTTAATTTCTGACTTGGAATATTTTCATGTTCTCTGTAAATCATATTTGCATATTTTGTGACGCAGTAGGTTGATGTTTTATGAATATCGTACATAGGAAAAACCTTTACCTATTTTCTTGGCAAGAATTTGGTAAAGAACGAGCCCATTGTCAACAATTGCTTTACCACCAAAAAATGCACTTAAAAAATTGTATAGTGCTATCACTTTTGCCTAAGCCAATGTTTAAATGAATGCTGCCAAAAAACTTACCCTATCATAGTATTTCTAGCATATGAGATAATCCCTTCTTTTCAAAACCGGCAATATTTTTTATTCCTATTTTTCAATCTATAAACGAGAGAAATGTTTTAAATATATTTTCAATAAAAGGTAAAGGCTCTCTTTTTCTGTTTAATCATATCGTATGAAACGTTTCAATGTCAATAATAATTAAAAAATGCATTAAAAAAAACAAAAAACTGTCAAGTGTGGTACGATCTTCAGTTGAAGCTGATTAAGAAATTGTAAAAATTGTACCGAATCATCTTAATGATAACAGATTGTTGTGAAAACAAATTTCAAAGAATTGCCTGAAACCATCCAATATTGGCTCAGATCATACAGTCGGGATCACCATAGCTGAAAATCTAATACAGGGCAGTGGCGGATCTAGGGGGCGAGGGACACCCCCCTTCCCTAACGTAATAAAGTTGCTCCTTACGCAATTTTATCGGATCAACCTATTTTGTCCCACCCCCCGAAGAAAAATCCTGGATCCGCCCCTGATACAAGGGAATTATAGTTACGATTTTGAGCAACAGGGAAAATTGCTTTCTCGTATGGGAAACTTTGACGAATCTGCTTTTGTATACTTGTTTTCCTTTTCTGTTATTTTTTGGTTGCCGCTAGTGGGGCGCTGAAGTATCATAGAGAAACGTTTAAGGGCTAATATAAAAGGAACTTGCTGTAACTACGTGCTTTTTTTACGCAACAGAAAATAATATAAAAAATTTTTGAGTCAGATGAAAATCACATTTGGAGTTTCAGATGAAAAGATACCATTTACGGCTTACTTCTTCATTTAAGTTTCTTTGTAAAACAGCCTTACTTTTCGTGTTACGAAAAGTTTGATCCTTTTCGCTGGCTGCCATAAGTTTCCGTATTTTTTCTATCCTCTAATCTCATCCAGGTTCCTTTTTCTTATCCAAAAATGGTCGTGAAAAATTGTGTATCAAAGGTGGAAGTTGGAAACAGTTTATTATATAAGGTCGAAAAGCTATTTTTACACATTGGAGAAGAGTATCTTAGACGGAACTTGAATCCTTCAAAGACGGGGTCTGGTGGACATTAGTAGGAATGTCATAGTTCTAACGGGTATAGCTTTACAGATGCTCATGTTTTTCCAAGTGTATAGGACATGTCGATGATACGATGCAAAGCTGGGGCAAATGTTTTCTTCGAAGATAAATGGTATAATCTCAAAGATACATATTTCTTCCTCAAATCTGAAGCTAGCTTACAGCTGGTTTCGTCATTTCTTAAGAATGAAAGGGAGTCTCTGTAATTTTTTTTATTTCCGACCTGGATTCTGGAACTAAAGAAAGGCGTCGTCAGTATGAGATATAAAAAGCTTCCCAGGTAAGTCATAGAACTAAAAGTAGAGAACTAAATTCATTCAGAATGAAACGCATTTTGTTCCCGAGGAACCAATTTTCGGTACTAATTGTCTTTTCTTATTTCTTATCATAAATAGAAACTTCATTGCTTCAAGATGACCAGGCTTGTATGATGAATGTGAGTATATTTTTGACCAAGATATGTCTTAATTTTAAGTCATTCTTTCTTAGAGAGTACTCGTTTATTGAATGTTATAATCACACCTTGAATCACAACCAAACTCGCAAATGAATTTATGCTAAGGTAACAGATAAATTACCATATCCCGCTAAATGGATTTGATACCTTGAAATAATTTTGCAAAATTCAGCTTCGGCTAAGGTAGATCCACAGGGAACTCTCAAAGCCGCTAAATAATTTAAATGATATTTTCTTTGAGCTGATTTTTAGTGTTTTTCTAGAAGGTATGCTAAAACATTACTAGGGACTGTTTTTTCTGAACTTAAAAGAAAATTTTGCTTCGTTTGATCGAAAAAATTCAGACTTTCCAATGTTTTAAGTTTTTTAAAAGTCAATATCTCTATCTCCGGCACAAAACGGAATAAGTTAAAGTTTTTCTAAGATTTCGGGATCGTAGATGATGGCTTTCAGTTGTCATTTTTGCGGATCTCTTATCCAAGCTCTACAGGTTATGGCAAGACCGTCCAATCAATTGGAAGTAGTTCGGCCACCTTAACTGAAAAAGATTTATAATGGACGTGATGAGGTGATTCTTTAAGGTTCCGAATCCTCTTAAAAGCATGTCAAAAGCAAAAAATTCTAGGTATTAAAAAAAGAAAATACTGAATATGGATAAAGCCATTAAAACTGTAGCCTACTGGCTGGAGCAAGTTGTGAACATTCAGAAAAAAATAATCTGGAGTAGATTTTTGGAAACTTTTGCGTTATATGCCCGTGCAAAACAGCTGAATGGTTTGAGAAAGGACCTTCCCTGACCTAATTTTTCGTATTGAGTTGGTGTCCATACTAAGCGTACCACGACCATGATTTCTAAATTACGCTCAAATGGCCCATAATTAGCAGATGAAGTTTGCTACTATATCGAGTATTAAAATTATTTTTTCTGTCACACAAGTAAACAGGACACACACAACCGTTGCTACTATTTTTAGCAATGGGCTTACTTTCTTGCATGGATTTTTGGCAGTACTGACTGGTTCCTTTTTCATATATTTCTGACCTACAATTCTTAATATGAAAAAATCTTAGAAGCATGAGAATATTTAAAACATATTATTATGTGTAGAATCCAACAATCCCAAGATCCTTTGGAAGAATCCGATTTCCTTAAGAGTTTTTGGGATGAAAGGATATAACATGTTTCCTAGGACCAGGCATTCAAGCGACTCAATAGTTCACTGAACTTTTCCCATTTATAGAATATATTTTCATAGAAGATATATTTAGAATATATTTCTATAGAATATATTTTCAAATTCGTACTATAACTGGTATGTCCATAAAATTTATAGATTTACTTTGTACTTTAGGATACAACTGTTATTGAGGCTTATTTCCCAGATGCAAGATGGTATAGCTACTATGATGTAAGTATCTATTTTATGCTTTTTTTCCTTTTAAGTTTACATTTTGATTTTGTACAACTTGAAAATATAACTGTGATAAAGAACTGTTTTCTTTTTTGGCTATCCCAAAAGCCTCACCAGTAATGTTTTTAGTAATTCTATGGTGACACAGCTTTGTTTTCGAACATTTAAAACTTTATATTAATTAAATGTCCCATTATTTAGGATTTGATCTAATCGTATGCTTAAACACAAAGCCTACTTTAGCCATTTTTACACCCTCCATGTATAATGACCACCAAATGGCTACCGCTCATAGTAACAATAGTGAAGCAAAAAACAAATTAACTTGAAAATTTTAATTTTGAAATATAGGCAGGGTTCTGCTTTGCCAAGGATCTGAACTCTTTCAGTGAGACAACCCAACAACGGAAACTATCTCCGCAGCCAATTCCATTCTTTTCAAACAATATATATAATTTTTTGTGGGTCAATATCCTTGAAACCATCCCATTGGCTGTGCGAATGTACAAATCACATAGAATCAATTAATAAACATCCAGCAGACACATTTTTGAATCATCATCCGTGTTTATTTTATATGTAATTAAGACAAGATTGTTGATGATTAGCTTGAAAGTACATTTTTAGATGCCACAGAAAAACTACTCTAATCAATTGCCTTTCTCGAAATGAGCTTGTGCCATTGCCCTTTCACCGTGTCGGATCGATTTGAATAGTATACCGTTGAAAGATATGGTTGAGAACTCCGTTTTTGAGAATCACAAGCCTCTACCTTGAATAACAAGGATATTCAATTTTTCGTATTGGCAGCACTGATGAGTCTCATTTTTTTATGATTTCACCCCTTATTAGGCGATTGTATTTGGTCAGTGCTATTAGAAAAAGTAAACAGCAACACCAAGTGTCATTTTTAAGTAATCAAAGTGATAGGGTTAGAGCAAAGTATAGTTTTCTATAATCTTCTGCAGAAACCATCAGTGTTTCTGCTAAAAAGGCCAATATATCGAAAAATTCAGGGATAACCATTTAAGTTTTTAATATTTAAAACCCTACATGGAAGGCTTTAGACTTGTACCTTGAAAAACTACAGCAAACGGACCTGTTCTTCCATATTGTACCATAAAACAACATTCTTTTCCCAAAGAGGGTCAAATTAACGGGAACACAAATTCTGATAAAGCCAGGTGGTATGACCCATAATTTTCTAATATGTTAAAAAGGAGGCTGTGAGCCCTCACCCTCACTTAGAAAACAGCTCTAAAGTCAATGTGGCATTGAGTTCCTTGTTTGTCCATAAATTGTCAGCTCATAATGAAATAAATGCTGCAGTGATTACTTAGGTTTTTGATAAATCATGAGCAAATAATAAACATTTTAAGAAAAACAAATTTTCAGTAAACATTTTAGGTTCCACCGCAAAGTGTCATTTCTGCCATTTTATACCATAAAGTGCGAATTTTCGCCGAAAGAGGGTCAAAATATCGGGAAAGCAAATTGTCATGGTAAATTGTCAAGATAACCAAGCAATTTATCATTTTTGAAAACCCCCGCTGGAAGTTTTGAATCTCCTATCTTGAAAAACGAGGGAAATCACTTTTTTTCACACTTAGCTGTATCTCATTCTAGTTCCTTTTTTTCTCCACGGCTAACAGGTTACCGCAGGATCTCAGGGAGGTATTTAATTACTCTGTTGAAAGCTGATATTTCTTTCTACGTGCTCCTTGTACCCTCATTTGAATGAATTCATGGTAAAGTGCCATGGGACATCTTATGGAGTGAAAAAAATTGGAGGGATGATGACTGTACAATTGTAATTTCCATGACGGAACACCCTTCACTAAAGGTTTGCGATCCCCTTTGTATAATCTGATCCCAGTCCCCTTGGTAAGAGATAACTCCAAAGCGTGTTTTGAACAAAAAAAAACCTACCAAACACATTTCTTCTATTTTATAATATACCTAAATACATAATCCAATATTTAAAGACCTATTTCTGAAAAGAAAAATTCGGCTTCTTTAGTTTCTATACCTAAATCAAACACGGATTTTTTTTTTTTTTTGAAAGTTTTCGTTTTTGTGCCCAAGAAACTAAAATTTAGCAAACTAAAAAAAAGAGTTTTTCTTACGGAAGTAAATAACAAAATTAAAACTTAAAGCAAGCAAAAATTGCTGCTTTGCACACTGCAAGATTTACCCTATCTACAAAGCTAGCCGAAATAAACGGACTTATCACTGGCTGCTTATTTGAGTTAGTTTTGTGCAGATATATCTTTCTTAAGCAATAGTTTCTATGCCTTTGGTCTTTAATTTCTGAGTTTCCTCTCTAATTTCTAATAATTTTTTCATTATTATTAATTAAGGAAGGAGTCTCCCTTTAATGTTTACTATCCCCATCGGCCTTTGCATCTAAAGTTTGTGACCAGTAAAAAAACGTCTGATATTAATCACCAATAGATTTTTTTTGGCATTAAAAGGAAGACGAGGAATAAGCCTTGCTAGGCTTCTTCCCCCCTACCCTCACCCCCTGTAATTTCCCTCAGATAATTCTTCCTTGGCAAATTCCCCGTCCCCGAAACCCCCGCAGTAGCACTCTCTTATATGCTGAATCTAATGTTGTGAATTTTTTAACATCGATTACCTTTTTCGTGGGTCTTTTCCCCATTTTTGAAAATTTGGCAATTTTTTTCAGGGTTGTGGCGTTTGATGTGCAATGTTAAACTTAATGAAGTTTATATGTTTGGCATCTGCGTAAAAAACAATTCTTCTCATTTATTAATTTTTATCAAAATTCCTGTTCTTAGAACGTTGGATACTACTGGCCCGATTTGCTCCTTACTTTCAGTTCGTTATCACTAACTGATCGATTCTACACCATATATTCTCCACGTACTTTGGAATAAGTAAAATTTTCCAGAATCCCTTGTTTTCTTCATTCTTTTAATTTGTCTTGAATTCCCCTTGGCCATTGAATTTTACACGTGAAGAGAATTTTCTAAGGGTGATTTGTCAGGGGAACTTTCTATGGGGGAGCTATTGTCCCCATTGGGGAGATCACCCCGAGAGGATTTCCTGGGGGAAGTTTTAGGATGGAGTTTTCTGCGGTTTTGTGGAATTTTACTGGGTAAATTCCCTTGGGGGACTTTTCCAGAGGGGAATAAACCGACCACCAAAGGAAATAGAGTGGTATAGAATAGGTGTTAATCCGAATATACTGTATATAAAGCTGGTGGTTCAAGACACAGTCACAAAAGGTACTACGTACTATACAATTCGCTTCGTATTTACTTACTTTCCGTCATTGTGAAAAAATTTCCGAAGAAATGACGGGTTGTAACAGCATTATAAGGCAGGACAAGCAAGAAACGAATAAAAAATTATTTGTGTTATCAACAAGTAATTCATGTAATATCCAGAGTTAGGATCGGAAGCTGTAAATTAGTGACCATCATTTGCCCTTCAATGTGGACAAATTAGGGGTATTATCCTTATTATAAAAATTAATTTTAATGTTCTCAACAGGGAACAGAAATTACGGCGAGAGGTCAAACCGTTTCCTTATCTGCTCCATTAACGTTCATTAATCTTCACATCAGAGGAGGCTACGTAATTCCTACTCAAGAACCAGCAGTAAATACTGAAAGCAGGTAAGTTTTTAACTCAATATGTATATCCCTCTTCCAACTAATTAATTAAAAAGTGTATTTGATGTCTAAAATTTCTTTAATTATTGCATGATGTGTCTGTCTTATTTTACAATTATACGTAATAATTTGATATTTCCTGTTAAAATAATTACTGCTCTTAGATATAAGTGATCTATAAGGACAACACTAATTAATTTGAAGGAAAGTATAACTTAACCTACAGTTTCAAATAAAAAGTTAAGTGAAGAAGTTTAATAATTCAATAATAGTGCTCTCAACCCGTTGCTTTTTTGTGTAGCCTTACTTTCGCCCACTATTTAAAATTGCAACTATTTTCAAAGGTGTACCAAGAATCCGGTGCAGTCTGTAGGCTTTGAATAACTGCTTACCAAAATTCATGGCAAGAAGCAGGTAATTATTTTTTAATTTTATAAGCATCGACTGCAGCCATCCTAAATACCTAGAATAAAAAACGGTTTTCTTCTAATGTTTGACTCATCTTAGTAGTAAAACTTAGTTTCAAAAACTAATTTATGAGAATTTTGGAAGAGGGCTTGAAACCCCTTGAAAATGCTGTTGGGTTGAAATTAAGTTTATAAAAGTGAAATCACTACTGTTGAAAACCCTTAACTGGACGTTTTAAGTTCCCTCCATTCATTTTATGCCGTGAAATATCACATTTAAGTTTGTATGGGACTGATTTCTTGTTTTTTTTTTGTTTTTTTTTTATATTTGTTTAAGGTTAGGAACAACAGCTAAAGAAACACTTGTAATTCTATAAGAATAATTAGCTAGTTGAGATACCTTGATAGGAGAAGCATTTTTTTTTGTTTAATTTACATTAAAAAAAAACATATCTTATATAAAAGATGGGGACCCTTCGTTATCCTTGCTGTGCTTTTACACTTTGCCATAGAACCTATAACACTAGCATAGCTTAAGACTTTACGTTAAGGCTCATTCATAATCAGAATTTACCAATATCAAGATTTGGCTAGCGCTAATTTCAGCCAATTAGAATATGTCATTTATAATTTTGTGGTTGCTATCGTCCATTCAGAACAAAATAAATTTTATGACTGATCTAGAGTAACCGTCATAAATGGAATGATGAGGAGAAGCTGAAAAGCTAACCCTCTAATTTTTGGAATGTACGGTATATTTTTGCTCTATATTTTATAGATTAGCCAACCTCGAACAGTAAACCATTCCTTGAGCGGAAACTGCTTTTGTGGACAGCAAGACACCCATGAAAAACTATAAACTTTATTTTGAACCTTTGCAAAATACGGAAAATAAAGATAAATTGTTTGTTTATTGGGTAGGGCAAGCTAGCGTATGGTTCAAGTTTTTTCTGTTTTCTCTGCATAACACAAGTATTTTACTAAATGCTGACTCGTCAATACACAAACTCTTAATTGCTCAAGTCTTAACATCATGTAAAAGCACCAAAAAAAAAGAATTAGGAGTGAATTCTTTGTTTTGTTAAAATCCCAATGGGTGTTATTGTATCTTTAGATAAAAGTGACGCTGTATATAAATTATAATGAAATGTTAAGCTATTCATTTAAAGTTTGTTGAATAGCAATTACCCATAAATGGTAAATCCCACTTAGAATTTTTCAGTTTTAAAGGCTCTTTGACTTCTTTCCAAGCTTACTTGGGATCCTTAACTTTATCCTAGTTACTTTGCCTGGGTCATGCTTGCGTTTTGGCTTACGAATGAGGTAATATCAACAATGGCAGGATTTTATTTCGAAATGAAATAGGTATAATTAATCACAACTCGTGTTACTTCAGTTGTTTCATCAATGACAGCTTAGTTGCGTGCTGTCAAGGATCTTAATAGTATTGTGTTAAAATAATTTCCTTGTTATCTAACTCTTTTTTTCTAGTCGTCGAAACCCAATGGGCATGATTGTGGCTTTGGATGACAATGAAGCAGCGACAGGGTTATTGTTTTATGACGATGGTGACTCTATAGATCCAGTAAATAATGGATATTACTTCTTGGCCTCTATTCAAGTGTCATCTAGTCAATTAGAGTTCGTTGTAGAGAACAACACATACGAAGAAATGGCTTCTCTTACTATGGGACAAATAAGAATAATGGGTGTAAAGGCAAATCCAACAACAGTACAAGTCAATGGAGAAAATGTTGATTTTACTGTGCTTGAATCTGGAGTAAGTTTATTGCATATTTTACCGTCATACTTGTAAGCTAGGTGGGGAAAAAACAACTCTCATGTTCTTTCGCATGTATCTGGAAATTTTTTTTCTGAGGAAAGAGGGAGTATGCTGGAAAACAAATTCTAAGGAAAGGGGTCAGGACCACATACTGACAAAAAGGGTTTTTTACCAAGCTAAATGCAATTGTCTGCGGAGAGTATACTGTCTTCGTGTTTTTTTTTTTCACGGGACACCTTATGAAACAGGCTGACATATAATTTGGCAAAAGACCTCATTCAAAGAAAATAGTTAGTTCCAAAAAAACTTGTGTACCGATAGGTCGGATTGCGTTCAAAGTAGGAAAGACTTTTGTTTACAGAAATCAATGTAGCAAAAAACTCGATTGTTAAACTTCGGGTGTCTACTCAGCCTTATGGTCTGTATTTCGGTTCCTCGATCTCGTCATTTAGTGAAGTAAGGTTACTTCTTTTCGGTCGATATCCTGCACTTTAGAAAGTCAATCTTAGCTGAAAGCAGATTGATCAAATCTGGCTACTTGACAATATTTCATTTGTCATATTCGTTTTAAATCAATTACATGATATTGTTCAAAACTATAAATCAACGCAATACTATATATTTATTTTGACTTGATTCTGTCCATCGCCTTTCCTTCGGTTATATGTTCTCTTTTTTAATGCAAATCTTGGTGGATTGGTCGTTGGACTTCTATTGTCGTTGGACCTTGCAAGCAATCGCCACCGGGCCTTGGCGCTCGGTAGGCTTATATATATATATTAAATAAAAAAAAACAAGTTTTTTTAACTGAAAGTTAGGAGCGACATTAAAACTTAAAACGAACAGAAATTATTCCGTATATGAAAGGGGCCGTCCCCTCCTCAACGCCTCGCTCTTTACGCTAAAGTTTTTCATTGTTAAAAAAAAAAAAATAGAGTTGTGAGAAAGTCAAAATTTAGCGTAAAGAGCGACGCGTTGAGGAAGGGACAGCCCCTTTCATATACGGAATAATTTCTGTTCATTTTAAGTTTTGATGTCGCTCCTTACTTTCAGTTAAAAAAAAACTTGTTTTTTTTATTTAATTTTTGAACGTTTTTGAATAAATGCAGGTTTTGATTTCGGCTCACCGTACATGAATAATTAAAACACAATTTTCATATTAATTTACTTTGATTTGGTTAAATGGCTTTCTTGAAACTTGTTTAATTTTATTTACGAACGTTTTTATTAGTAATAAATATACGTAACTTACGAATTAACTTACGTAACGAACTTCTATATTCATATATTTTTAATACGTATATTAGGGGGTTCGCCCCCCAGTCAATACCTTGCTCTTTAAGCGAAAGTTCGAATTTTGTTCCAATTCTTTAAAAATGACCGCTTAATCAAAAAGGCCGTTAATTAGAATAAATAGCTCTTATGAAAGGACTAAAAAATCTTTGGCTTAAAGAGCGAGGTATTGACTAGGGGGTGAACCCAATCATATATGTAATATTTTCTGTTCTTTTAAATTTTTGATGTTGCTGCTGTTGCAGTTGAAAAACTTGTTTTTTTTATATTTAATTTCTGATCTTTTTTTAAATAATGCTGGGAAGTCCGGCGTCCCCTTCATAGCAATTTCCCTTCTCCCATGAAAACTTCCTTCATGGAAAGATCCTCCCAAATAACCCCCGAACCCACCCCCCCCCCCCACTACCAGGAGAAATCTCCCCTGAAAACATCTGTATACTTCCCAATAACCAATACTATATGTTAACATTGGGTAAAGTTCATAACTTTCAGCCCTCCCTCCGGGAACTTCGGGGGATTAAGTCATCCTAAAAGATATACTTATAATATTTTCGAACATGCTGAACAAAATGGCTATCTCAAAATTTTGATCAGGTGACTTTGGGAAAAAATGAGCGTGGGAGGAGGCCTAGTTGCCCTCCATTTTTTTTGTCACTTAAAAAGGGCACTAGAAATTTTAATTTCCATTCTAATGAGCCCTCCCACGATATTCTAGGACCACTGGGTCGATACGATCACCCATGGGAAAAAAAAGATCTTTCTTCTGGCAAAAAATGCAAAATTCCACATTTTTGTAGATAGGAGCTTGAAACCTCTACAGTAGGGTTCTCTGATACACGGAATATGATGGTGTGATTTTCATTAAGGTTCTATAACGTTTAAGGGGTCTTTCCTCCTTTTTTTTGAAAATCAGCCAAATTTTCTCAGGTGCGTAACTTTTGATGGGTAGGATTAAACTTGATGAAACTTATATATTTTAAATCAGCATTAAAATATGATTCTTTTGATGTATCTATTTGTATCAAAATACCGTTTTCTAGAGTTTCGGTTACCATTGAGCCGGGTCGCTTCTTACTTACAGTTACCATGCAATAGCATGATCATCTCGTTGTTCTTTATTTTTAAGTCCTTCATGCTAGTTTATCAAACTTCCTGTTGCATCAAACTCCATCCTGTTAATGCATAAAAAAATCATCCGTTTTATGGGATTTGTATCCTCTTGGAAATCGTTGTGATTCTCACAGTTACTTCTTTGTTAACCTCAGGTTTCATTTACGATACGATGTAATCATTCCTGTCTCATGTATTCTAACCGCAGATTTCTTTGTCCGTGATTTTTATTTGGGATTCGTGTGATGCTTGTTGTTGCATGTCTTCTAGCCACAGATCTTTGCGCTTCATATTTGTGCATCATTACCTCCGAATTTTTCAGTTAAATTAAGAAATTCTATCGTGAATTCAATTCTCCCTCCCTGCTCATCCTTTATAGACGCTAAAATTTCACGTTTCCTATTCAATCGTAATTTTCTGGAATATCTAAACTCCACAATAGCATAATTATCCTGTTATTCTTTAGTTTTAAGTAAGATTTTCTTTGACAATTCAATTTGATTTGTTACTGTTTCTTGTTCCATGTCTGTTTATTTAGCTGTTCTGTATGATTTGTCATTTTGTGTAATTTTGCACGTGTCATAAATACCAAAAATTTAATCTTCCGTCTATCCTTTACAGACGCTAAAATAACACGTTCTTTATTCAATTGTAATTTTTGCAAAGCAGTTTGTCATCTTGAGCAATTTTGCATGCATCATAATATTAAAAATGATCTGAGCCCTCCTGGGGGGGAAATGGTTTAATTTATGTTCTTGAAATGTACTCATAAATATGGCGTCACTCCTTGGTTACAGTTTAGTGCATGGTTAGCCAAAATGCTAGAAGAGCGTAAACTGTTCAGAAATTAAGTTGAATATAGAACAGTTGCTTCACCTACTGCTAAAAATCCCTAGGAACAAAAATTTATGAATACTTACAGGCACTTTTTCCAAAAATGTTTGCCAATCTGTCATTCTTCATCAGCAAAATGCGTCCTAGCCATGCCAATTTGGCTCTCATTATAACCCTAGAAGTGGAATAGAACTATGTTTTTCGTACATCTTGGTATTTGAAACACAGTCAGTCAAACGGGTACTCAAAACTATCCATAGACAATACCTTTGGAAACCACTTACCTGATCATCCTCCGTCTTCCAAAACGTCCAAATTTGAGCCTTCAGCAGCTTAAGATACTTATAGGATGAAATCTAGACAGCGTCAAATTCAAATGATAGGTCATCATTATCTTTTTGTATGAAATTTTTAAAGTCTGTTGTCTGACTCAAAATCAAATTTATTTCGTGTTTTGTTAGTCGTAAATTTGTATAGTATTTAACTGTAAAATTGTAGTTTTGCAATTTTAAACTTGTTTTGTATTTATTAGATCTACGGTTGTCAACAATTTTTCTTTCAGGAAGTAACGTTCAATGCCGGAGTTCCTGCAGATCAACCATTTACTGTATCATGGATGTAAAACATCCGATGTTTATTTTATTTGTTGTTTATTTTTCAAATATATTGATTCTTCAATGAAATGAGTTTTAAAGAAGAAGAATATCCTGTAGCTCAAGTGATATCTCCTCAGAGTACCCCCTAAAAAAGAGGCCCAAAAAATGGTCAAATTGTTTTTTTACATCTTACCGGCTTGAGAATTTTATCCTTTAAGCCCATGGGCTACAAAATTCCGAGGTAAAAAAAAAAAAAAAAAAAAAAAAAAAAAAAAAAAAAAAAAAAAAATAGTGGCTCCCTCCCCGAAAATAGAGCTGGGCACATTGAGCTTCATTTACTGGATAGATTGGAAATTGGCATTGTAAGTAATTAGACCAACATAACCCAACATAATCCAGTAATTGGACCAACATGACGTCCAATATTATTTTAGTAGTTTAAACCCCTTCCCCTTCAAAATAGGACCCAAAGACGCTGGGGAATTTGTTGAATTACCTAGCAACTTATTTCATTAATTCCAAAATTGATCAAATTGAAAACAAAATTGAGTTCCACCAGATATGAGCCAGGATTTTTTTTTCTGTCGCAGCACGTCCCACCCGCAACTTGGGGTTGGAAATAGGTTTCCATTTGCTTAAGCATTCAAGAGTTGTTGTCTAATCCAAGGGAACATGTTTTTTGAGAGAGATTGGTGGTCAGGTACCCAGAGGCTTCGTTCGAAGGGGGAGGGCAGGGGGCAGTTGCCCCCCAATAATGTGAAGAAAATAATTAATTATATATCCCATGCCCCTTGACTATCCGGATATGAACCCCTCTTGCCCTTCCAGTAAAAATACGTAGGTATCCAGAAGCGGCAACAGCCAAAAAACTTGTTGTGCTTGATCATTTATAAGAAATTATACCAAGAAGCCCTATGTAAAAGCTTAGCTAATATACAAAAAATAGTTTAGTTACAAGTCCATCGCTCAAAATGGGGCCCAGAAGAAAACAAAAACCTTTTCTAATGATCTCAAAATTTATATCTTTTGAGAGAGAGAGAGAAAAAATGTATTACAACTGACTAGGGTCAAAATATATTCTTTCTAAAAAGACTTAAAACTTACAACTGTCATTCTCTGGGCTAAGGGTTCCCTCTAATACAATAACAGAGGGTTCCCTCTAGTACAATAACAAAATTATAACATTAGAATAAAATTTTGAGATAGCCATTTTTTCAGCGTAGTTGAAAGATTCAATAACTATGCGTCTGGGGATGACAGCCTCTCCCCACCCCATAGTCCTTGAGGCAAGGGCCACAAGTTGTGCAATTCATCCATTGTTTCCATATATCAATTTAAAAACTTTTTCCGCGAAATAAGTTTTTCAAAGAAAAGTAAAGAACTCCATTAAACCAAAAATGAGAAAAAAAATCAAACAATCTACCAAGTTTTAAACTACCACAAATCAGCATCCATAAAGATATGAAACCCAAAACGAACAGAAATTACAATAAATAACCGAGTCAAACTCAAAACGAGCAGAAATTAACATAAGTTGGGCGCAAACCCCCTATGCCTTCCCAAGGCCAGAACATAATTAGCACTTACTGAAAAAACTACAAATGAATGTGAATTGTCAGTTTGATATACATATACTGATATTTAGTAATCAAAATATTAATATTATTTGATTTATTAAAGTTATGAAAGCAAAACATTTATAATTTTTCAGTAAATTTCAGAAAATTTGCCTATTTTTCAAAAAAGGGGGGACACCCCCTAAAAATTAAAGAACCTTAATAAAAATCACACTATCAGATCCAGCATATCAGAGAACCGTACTGTAGGGGTTTCAAGCTCCTATCTGAAAAAATGTGGAATTTTGTATTTTTTGCCAGAAGAAAGATGACGGATGCGTGTTTATTTGTTTTTCTTTTTTTTTCAGGTGTGATCCGGAGAATAAAATTTTATTCTCCCCAATCGCAGGCTGAATTTGTAAATCACATCGCTTTTTTGTGTCTCTTATTCCTTCCTTACTTTCCTCCCTTTTATTTGTTCCGCGAAGTAGATCATCTTCAACTTTTAATTGGACCATAGTGTCTTTTTTCTTAGATTTCATTGTTCTGTTATAGTTTTGTTTTATTCCCCATGGGTCTTGGACCTCTTTGTCCCCCTAAGCTCTTTTTTGTTCTCACCATTTTGTTATACTCCCAATTTTTATCTTTCACCACTGCAGGCTGAAACCGCAGATTTTGTCTCTTTTTTGCATTTCTTTTTCCTTTTTCAATTTTCTCAACATTGTCAATCGTGCAAAATAATAAATCATCATTTAATCTGAATTGGACTCAGTGGCGGATCCAGGGGGTGAGGGGGCACGCCCCCCCCTAGCGTAATCTAAAGTAGTGTAATATACTCAAGTAACTCAAGTTTGCGTTAATTAAACTTGCTCATAACGCAAGTTTATGAGATCAACCTATTTTGCCCCCCCCCCTAAGACAATCCTGCATCCGCCCCTGATTGGACTCCAGTGTTCACCATCTTTGACTGCATTTCTTTATTGTAGTTCCGCTTAATATTTCTTTTCTCCTTTTAGTTTTCTTTTCTCTCGCCGTAATTATAAATAAATCTTCGTCAAATGGGAATTGGATTCCCACATTTTGTTTTTCATGTTGCACCAAAATATCCCGAATTTTACGAGAGAAAGCGCGCACAATAAATTTCTTCTCATTTGTTTCTGACACAATGAGTGTTTCACTTTGGTGTGCACTTGCTGGTGTGTCGTATTCGCTACATGTGTTTTGAAGTTTACTATTTTCTGAAAATTTTCCTGAAATATCAATCTCGCGGATCTTATTTTTAATTACATGTGGCTTAGCCACTTCCGCATTTCCCACCTTTAAAGAAGTCGCTTTAAGGATAGGAGATCTCAGATATCCTCAAAGTCTCCTCCTACTAAAACACCCACTGTAAGAGTCAACTCTCAACTTTCAGTTCACAACAGTAAACTCTTAGTTCACAGAAAGCCAACACATTGATAGACCAAAATGTCATACTCAAATTTGACCTGAAATGGAAAACTTGCTACAATTCGCAAAAAAGGAAGAAGAATTGGTTAGGCGGCTGAAGGAAAGACAATGGCAAGTAAAGTGTCTGGTTCGGATAAAAGAAAGTTGCAGATTCTAACGGCAGGTGATAGAACAATGCGCTCTGATTCAGAAGTGAAGTTCTCAGGCAACGAAAGTACGGAAGAACAATTAATCATACTGAAAAACCAAATAAACCAACTGAAGGTTAAAACAAAACAGTGGACTGACAAAATCGAAAAGGATTTGGTTTTAAAAATCAGCCAAGAAGTTGAAACAGCTGTCAGCAAATTGGGTGCTGTAAATCAGAAAACAGAACCGAGTGAGTCCACCATCGAAAACATCAAAACGGAGATTTACAATAGTCTGTCGCTCGATCTTGATAAAATGGTGAAAGAAAAGTTCTGTGAACTTGACCGGCGTTTAAAATCCCTTGAGAAGTCCGTTTCCGATATCGATCTAGCTACTAAGGCTGTGAAAGCGTCAGTCAGTGAAATTAAAGGGGCAATAGACAATCACAAAGAGACCCTTGCACAAGCGTCGCTAGGTAACCAACTGATATTTTTCGGCCTCGAAGAAGATGTCACAACGAACACTGTTATCAAGGAGAACGTAGAAAACAAACTTATGGAACTATGTGCGCAGAAATTTCCGGGCAGTCCTTTAGATGCCTCTGATATTGTCTTTGCCCGAAGAATAGGACGCAAAGTGTCAAATCTGCCAAGACCGACCGCAGTGACACTTTCAAACTTAGAGTTTGGTCACAGATTATAAAAAATAGGAAGCAGCTCATGGGGTCTAGAATGTCTGTCACTGAATGCCTAACAAAAACTAAACGTGAGTTACTCGCATACGCAAAAACTGAATTAGGACTGAAAAATGTCTGGACCACTGATGGAAATGTTATGGTTAAAACCGGACCCACAAGTGCCCGTAAAGTGTCAAATAAGGATGAGATTATCATTTTGAAAACATATCTTGGTACTTCGATCGGGGGCATTTAAAACTAAGAGAGTGTATTGATAATAATATTCACGGATGTAATTAATTTGTAACATTGTGGCTTTTCTACCTTAGTGCTACCATTTCTTTTTGTATTTCTACTTCTTATCCTGCTTATGCTTTTCCTGCTCTATTTCCTGCTTATGCCTCTCTTCTTGTTGTGATAGACGGTCAGATTCCTCAGACCCGAAAAAAGGGAGAGGGGGAGAAGGAACAGAGTTTTTTTCACGTGGGGGTTGCCCGTTTTTGGCCAAGTCATCATCAGCACATAGCATGACGAAATACTACAAACACCGGAACACTCCTGTTATTACTATTTTGCTCCACTGTCATTATTTAGTTTAATTGATGAAAATAAACAACAACGTTGACAACAACGTGAAAATAAACAACAACGTTCTCAATGATGAATGATTTTTCATTCTTAACTGAACAGTCCCTGCTAAAAACTGCATTTCTCAATCTGCCAGGATGCGATGACGAGTCAGCTACTGATTCCTTGATAGACAGGGTGAATGCCTCGTCCTGCTCATATATAACACCCCAAGAATATCTTAATGAAGTACTTCCTGCAATTTCTACTAATGATAAATTTAATCTTTTTTGCCATAATGTTCAAGGAATTAAACACAAATGGGATGATATTCTTGCATTCACTGCTGAAAAGGAAAATCCTTTTAGTTTAGTTGGTTTAACTGAAACTTGGCTGTCTTCTCAAGATGACAGGTCACCATACTGTTTGCCCGGTTTTAAAGCCATACATCTTCCACGGCACGTAACAAAGAGCTCCGGTGGCATTACATTATTTGTAAATGATTCTATCTCCTACAAGCGCCGCGATGATTTGGAATCAATTTTTAATGGTGTGGTTGAACGTTGTCGATCTGTCTACTTGACAGTTATTGAAATTCTTGGAAAGTCATCTCCAGTAGATTTCGTGTGCATTTTTTGTAAGCCACGGCCATTTCCAAGTGACATTTTCTGTTCGCAAGTAGATCAGCTTATGTCGGAGATTAATGAATGTGGTCGAAGTAAAAATACATGTCTTGTGGGTGACTTTAACATCAACTGCTGACGATTGACGGTGACGCCAACTCGCGTTCTTTCCTTGATACAACTGTATCAGCTGGTCTTCTCCCCACTGTATTCTTTCCCACACGGTGTTGTTCAGCTAGAAATACTGCAGCACTGATTGACAGTATATTCCTTTCCTTTAACCCTCACACATCTTTTGCCTCGCATATTATAACATCTGATGCTACCGATCACTACCCAGTCATCACAATGGTTCCAACAAGGGCAGGCCGGTCCACTAAGTCAGCGTCTAATCGTGTTTTCACGTATCGAAGTTTTTCCCAAAAAAAAACATTGATTACTTCACTAAAACCCTGAAATCGAATAATTGGTCTGCTGTAATTCATGTGTCTTCGGCAGATATGGCAGCAAATGCACTCACGATCCGGCTTAAACAGTTAACAGAACGGTGTTTTCCTCTACGAACAAGTCGGATTAAAAGTGTTCCCAAAACTCCTTGGATGACGAAAGGTCTCGTTCAGTCTACCGAACACAAAAATAGACTGTACCTGGAAACTTGTAAATATACTACTCCTGAAGCGAGAGAGACCTACAAAAAGTACAGAAATACATTAAACGGATAGGTACGTAATGCAAAAAGGCGGTATTATGCGGAGAGAATAAATGAACGTAAGAGTAACTTGAGAAAAGTATGGGATGTTGTTAATGAAATAATTTGTCAAAAAAGGAAGAAGGTGGCTATACCTAGAGAAATAACAAATATGCGTGGTGAGACAGTAGCAAGCGAATCTCGTGCTGATGCTTTCGATCAATTTTTTGTTAATCAGACATCTCTACATGCTTCTGGCCCATCTCCTGAACAAAACCATAGTAGAACAATATCAGGTATTTTTCTAGCACCATGTACGAAAGAGGAATTACTAGTGATTATCAATAAGCTGTCTAATGGCAAAAACCCAAAACACCTTTGGGCTGTGCAACTATATCTTTAGGAAGGCCTCTGCAGGTCTTGTAGCTCCACTTACACACTTGGTCAACCTTTCACTAGCAACCGGAGTTTATCCTAATGTGTTCAAAACTGCCCAAGTCCTTCCCCTCTACAAAAAAGGAGACAATAGTCTTATCTCTAATTATCGACCCATATCAATTCTACCGGTTATATCAAAAGTCCTCGACCGAGTGGTTTATAACAGAGTATATAGATTCCTCGATGTCAAGCATCTACTCTCTCCCCGTCAATACGGGTTTCGGCGTTATAATTAAACTTTGCCTGCCTTAGTTGATTCGGTTGAATACATATTAAATAGCCAGGATGCTGGAGAAAAGGTACTAGGGACTTTTCTGGATTTCACTAAAGCTTTCGACACGGTATGTCATTCAATCCTCCTCACAAAATTACATTCATTTGGAATATAAGGTGTTGCTCACGAGTGGTTTTCATCGTACCTGACTGATCGTAAGCAGTGTGTAATTGTGGAAGGTAGTGTGTCGCCAGAATTACCGGTAAAATCTGGCGTACCTCAGGGGTCGGTACTTGGACCGCTCTTGTTTATTTTGTATATCAATGACCTGACAGCATGTCTTACTGCAAATGCACACCCAGTACTATTCGCTGATGACTCAAATTTCTTCATTGCTGCTGAATCATCCGAGTCTGTTGCAAAAAAGGCCCAAAAAACACTTGACTAAATATCTGACTGGTGTTTTCGTAACAAAATGCAGGTAAATGCAACAAAAAGCTGCATCATAGTCTTCACTTCTGCTCCTTCAAACTCCTCATTGTCTCACAATGTCGCACTGTCAATCAATGGAAATCCCGTTCCGCAGACCAGAGTCGCAAAGTTCCTTGGCGTATTTGTAGATTCCTCCCTTTCGTTCAAACATCACATATTCCAGCTGTCTTCAACAGTCTCACGGCAAACATTAATATTACATAGGGCTAGCCTGCTTCTAAGTGCTGATATGATGAAAATGCTTTATAATGCTTTTGTCTTCCCCTACTTGAATTACTGTTGTTCTGTCTGGGGCAATACATTCAAATCTCATCTAAAATCATTAAAGAGATCACAAACCCGTGCAGTTAAGGCAGTTAATTGCCTCCCCAGGCTATACCCCTCAACAGGCCTCTACAGAGACACTGGAACAATAGATATAACAGAGATAATCAACGTTATTAATCTGCTTTTAGCACACTCAGCAATATCGAATAGAATTCCTCAAGGTCTTTCCAGGTACTTCGAACTTTGTAGCACAATTCATCGAGGAAGAGCTCTCCGCTGCAACAAGTACAATTTTATGCTACCCAGAAGAAGGCTTACAAGGTCTCAACACTCTCCAGTTTATAGAAGTATTTCTGTGTGGAACTCAATTAATGAATCTATTAAATCCATAAAATCATTTGGCACACTCCAAAAACGATACCTCTCTTACACAGTATTTGATACTGCATTAGTTAATGTCTCAATTTTTTATTTGTATCTTATCCTCTCACTCTCCTTTTTTGACTCCACATCGTCTCAATTCTTTCCTTTCTAATTCTTATGTTATCAGCTCTTTTCATTTCATAGTGTGATATAAATTTGTTTACCAATATCTGTGTGACTCGTACAAGCATTGCTTTGAGTCGAAATGTTCATGTTAATTGTTTCGTTTGTTCATTTATCTAAAAATAAAAGTTTGATTGATTGATTGATTGATACTAAGCCTACTTTTATCGTTTCTTTCTGGACTGTACCGTCCTTCTTTGCAATTTCTATTCTCACCCAAGCAGATGGGCATTGGTACTTATCTCCATAGTAACATACTGTTGTAATCATATCCATATGGTTTATTCCTGTCTTTTTAGTTAGGTCCGTTCGCACAAAAGTTTGCTGACTCCCTGAGTAGATTACCATTTTGGTCAATTTTCCGTTTAATTTCCCTTCTATTTTATGTGATTTCACAAACTCGTCAGTGTTTTCTTTACTATGGGGTATAGCCCAATTTGTTCCTTCATAGGTTATTTCGCCCTCTCTATTCTGGCAATTTTTAGAAAATGGCTCCGAGGTATCCCATTTTACAGGATTATTAGCATTCCGAGCTTGAATATCCTGTATTTCGTTTTTTAAGCAAGAAGGCTCAGCCTTTCATTTTATTTTATGGATCGCTCCACCTTTCCACGTAGTCAACGAAGCAGCATATTTTCCGCCTTAGCATTTAATTACTGGTAATTTTCATTTTCTCGCGATAGATCCTTAGACAAATTATTATAGCTATCCGACGGCGTATAAGTAACTTGTGATAAAATATCACTTTGCGAATTTCATCAACCAGTTTTCGTTAGTCTGTCAATTGTTTTTCCAGCATCCTAGTAATATTTTTTATCGGCCTCCCTACGGGTCTGTCTTTCCTCTTCTACATTTTCTTACAATTCTTTTCGTGGTCCTTGAATGTTTCTTAATTAATAGCGGAACCTTGCCAATACTTTCCATCCGAAATTTGTCAACTTTTTAATTCAAATTTTCGTAGGATTGAAAATTTTCTCTGAGTGCTGTTGTATAAGCCTCGTAAGCCATGTTCTCCTTTTCACCAGAGGGACCAATCCATTCCAATTCATTATATAGATTTTTAATAATCTGTTCACGTTTAAGAACAATCTTACTACCCTCCTTATATCTCTTAGAAAGTAATTTGAGCCCTGAAGCATTTCAACAATCGCCGACTGTTCTTTTTAGTTTTCATTAACGAGTTCTTCATAAATTTGTAATTGGTTTTTATCGGCCTCCACAAGGTCTTTGAAAGCAATATCTTCTGCCTTACTAGTTCCGATGAATTATGCAATTTTTTTTCAAAATCTCCCTATTGCTAATGCCTTTAGACAAGATTCTTTCTAGAGGATCTTGGTTGCTAAATATCTTGAACGAACATTTAATGTAGAGCTAAAGTTTCTTAGGTTGGTTGGTCTCCATATATCAGGGAACCAGAAATTTTGCGGTTGATCTCTCTCAAAAGCCTCCATATGCACCGGGAGTAAAACACGATATATTTAAAATACCAAAATAAAGTTCCTTTCTAAAGATAATTCCGATTTCTTATAATTAAGCTAAATCTAGTTGCAAAAATGAAAAGTCTTTAATCAGCAAAAAGAGAAATTGCATTTCTAGCTTCAGTCAGACAAAGGCGCTAGTCGTTCGAATTTCGCTAAGATAATTGTAGCAAGAAAATGCAATGCATAAAATTTCCAAGGAAGTTTAAAAGGCAAAGAACCGTGTGAACGCCTAAATCATCAAAAATATTTAAGACGTATTATTGGACGAGGGTGCGCGTCCTTGGGCCACGTAAGCCAATGGCAGACAGTCCCTAGAGCGCAGGACGAAAGAACTGCGTTTGGGAGTGGGGCAAATGTGCCTTTTTAATTTGAATCTCTATCCAGATTTGAAGCGATTAGTACCGCAAACAATCTCGGTCACCATTTTTATTGTCCTTGAAGTGACCCGTTGCTGTACAACTAAGCATGTAAGTTCAATAAATCTATTATCTTTTTATATGTGTTTGTTTCTCTTATATGTCTGAGTCTAGTCCGATAATAGGTAACTAGTTCGCCAGTCTCCATGGTAAATGCTCCCAAAGGAATCTGATCTCCAGATAGCCCAAGAAAGAAGAAGCCACATTTGTATGTCTACATATTCAATTTTCTCTCATTAATTGAGAGCGGCGCTAGCCTAGTTGACACAATCTCCAGCGCTATAAGTGGCGCTATAGGAGAAATTTCTATCACCACAGTAGCGAATCTCCCATTACCACAAAACCAATTTTTCCATCGCTACAAATGGCGCGAGTCGGAAATTGGAGGAAAACTGCGAACTAGTTGGGCTATTTAAACTTTGTAATTTGAATTTGATTGTTGGGGGGATACAGACATATAAATGAAGTGATTAGGCCTATTGCCGCTAAGCTACTACAGGGAAACCCTTTAGAATATCTCATAGGAGATAATAGCCTCCCCCAAAATAGGTTAAGTAAAATAATAAATTTATTTTAAGTTGATATAAACGCAAAAAAAAAAAATGTCTGAAAATTTAGAAGAAAAATTAATAGTGCAAAAGTTAATCGCAAAAAATATAGAGATTGCAAAATCTATCCCGGAATACAATGGTCAATCAGATATTGACGAATTTAATATCCAATTGACCCAGTTTGTACAATTAACAAAAACAGACGTTGGAGCATTAAAAGACATGCTGCTTCTACGATTAAGAGGCCAGGCCCTAACCTTTCTAAAACAGGTCGAACATACCATAGGAAATAACGCCAACTTGCCAATAAATACGGTTGATGACTTGTTAAAAGCATTCAAAGAGAGATTTATAGAAACCAGTTCAATAAATAAATTAAAACATGGAGTAGTGAACTTTGATTTTTCGCAAAATATAAGGGAATATCTGGATAATATACGCATTTCTGTAGAAGCAAAATACGGAAGTGGTTCTGGGCAACTGTATGAAAAAGTCATACTAAATACCTTTTTGCAAGGGCTACCCCCAAAACTATATAGAGTAGTAATATCCAAGAATATTCAGACGTTGGATCTTGCAGTCCAAGAGGTAGAACGATTAATCGAAGTTGATAAAATGGTTGCTAATCATAGTAATGCAAAAATAAATAGCTTAGGCGACTCAAACGCGAACCCAATCTTCAAGGGCGATCAAGCATCCCCCAATTTCTTTTCAAGGGATAACTCCCCAGTAGCACAAAGAAACAAAACGCCAGAACCCGCTAGGCAGAAAACAGTACGTTTTCAACCCATTAACCCTACAATAATAAGGTGCTATAACTGCAATCGTGTTGGCCACATAGCAAGAGAGTGCCACTACGTCACCAATCCCATACCAAGAAATGCTGTCGGTAATACGCAAAATTACGGTAACCATTTGTTCAGAAGAACAAATTTTAGCACCGGTCGTGCAATAGGCTATAGCCAGGGGGGATTGCGCCAATCAGTACCTTATAATGCGTACCAACCAAATTTGTATAGCCCTTTCCCCAACAGGCAAATTAATTACCGGTTTGAAAACCCAAATACTCGCCAAGGTCAATATAATGCGAGAATGCAATATAGAAATCATGAAAATTTGCCGATGAGAAATGAAAATTTTACAAGCCAACGGCACTGGCAGTCAACGCCAGCAAATGGCACTGACACGAGACATCCACGCTACCATAATAATACATGGCAAAGACAGGCAGACGTAAATCATTTAAATATGCCTACGGAACCTAATACGTCTGAATATCTATTACAGGCACCGACAAATGAAATAAATTCTCAGGGAAACGCTTCAGGCCCCTCAGAAACATAAGTTGGACCCCGAGGGTGCCAGGGATATTTAATAGGTCCAAAACAATACTAGTGCCTTCTTGTAGTGATATTATTAACAAGTTACCTATATTTAATGATGTTTGTGTAGAAAACGTTTACTTTACGGCCTTAGTTGACAGTGGAGCTACTGTAAATATCATAAACTCTTGCGTATTTAACATGTTGCCTCTGCACATTAGGCGACAAAAGAACCCTAATAATCCCAATTTAACAAGTGTTACAGGCCATAAATTAAATGCAAAAGGGTCAATTTGCCTAAACGTAAAAAGAGACAACAGAACCTTCATGACAAATTTTATTATATGCGATAATCTCCCATATGATGCTATTATAGGGGCAAATTTTCTAAGGTCTAATAGAATACTATTAGACGTAGCCAACGAGAGGTTGGTCTACCCAGCTAAGGTGGAGGAAAAAGTTTCTACCTTAAGAAATCGTAACAGAGGTTACGAAGATAACATAACAGTAAACAAAATTTCTAATGGTATAATGTCGAAGTATTTTGAACCTCATGTCTCGCAAAGACAGGGCATAATTGGAAATTTATTCAATTATCCTGAAAGATATCGCAGAAATGAAGTAAATTTAAATAATAACAGCATTGAATCTGCGAAAGTAAAAATAGGAGATATGCGACAGTACAGATCAAATGAAATTAAGAAAATAGTGGAATTGTGGAAAAACATAGTAAAACCCAACGTGACGCCACAAGATGCCGCAATGGCGCAGCATAGCGCCAGTATGAATCTAATAAACAATGAAAATGAAGAGAAATATTACGGATTTGCGATAAGGAAAACAAAAGTCCCTCCCAAAACGATGCAAAAAATTCAAATATCACAAATGATCGAGCCAATAATTAGCAAATCAGAAATATGGTTTGCGACACCGTCTGAAATACCCGAAAATCTGTCATGCGAGGAACAAATTATATCTTATGACCAAGGGGAAGGTTTTATTTGGGTAACCAATAACCATGAAAACGATACAATTACAATTAAAAAGGGGACTTGTTTAGTCCAAATCGAGGTTTTAACGGAAAATGATTTAAATACATGGGAAAATTCAAAAAGAAACCTAGTTAACGGTATTAAAACTTCAAATAACGAATATCCTTTGACTAAATCGCAATTTTTAAACAAATTTAAAATGGATCATATTACGGATAAGGAACTTAAGAAAAAGTTATGCGAATTATTATGGAATTTTAAGGATGTATTTTCTGCATCTGAGAATGATATCGGTCTGATCCCATTTTATCAGCATTCAATTTTAACGACTGGTAATCCCGTAGCAAAACAGCCATATCGTGTGCCATATAAGCACAAAGAGTGGTTAAAAAATAAAATCCATGAATTAGAAAGGAACGAGATTATACGCCCAAGTATAAGCCCGTATAGCGCACCAGTGATCCTAGTACCAAAAAAGAATGGAGATTTTAGGCTCGTTGTAGATTATAGGGCTCTCAACAAACAAGTAGTTAGCGATAAATTTCCTCTACCAAGAATAGACGAAATTCTTGACTCAATTTCAAGCAAAAACAAAATTTTTACTTCTTTGGACCTTACCCAAGGCTACCACCAAGTGAAAATAGCCGAAAAGGATGTCCATAAAACTGCATTTTCAGCATCCGAATATGGATCTTATGAATACTTGAGAGTACCATTTGGGCTTAAAACAAGTTCAAGCGCGTTATGTAGACCCCTATTGCACCTGTTAAGAGGATTAAAGAATATAATTCATTTTGTCGATGATATTATATGCGTGGGGGAAAACACTGAGCAACACTTAGCAACTTTAGCTAAGGTGTTCGAGAAGTTCAGGCAAGGCAATTTAAAATGCCGGCCTGAGAAAGTAAATTTATTTCAATCCAAAATTAAATTTTTAGGAGTAGTAGTAACCCAGGGAGAGATATCCCCAGACCCTGATAAAATAAAATGTGTTGAAAACCTCAAGCCCCCCAGAACTATGAAAGAATTAAGGGGAATTTTAGGACTTACTGGCTACTTTAGAAAATTTGTACGCAATTATGCCCAAATTGCGAAACCCCTCACGGAATTAACCAAAGGAAACTCCCATAAGGTTACCTGGTCCCAGGAAGCTCAAACTTCCCTAGACCAACTCAAGAAGGCACTCACTTCTGAACCAATTTTATCACTCCCTGATTTCGAAAACGGAAAATTCATCGTTACCACTGATGCTAGCTCAAAGGGCATAGGCGCTATCCTTTCGCAAACAATCCCAGTAGAAAACCCTAACCCTCTACAGGGAACACCTAAACAAATAGAAAAAGTTATATGCTATTCAAGTAAAACTTTATCAAAGGGCGAAAGTAGTTATTCCGCCACAAACTTAGAATTACTATCTATTATCTACCACTTGGACAAATTTAGACATTATTTAATTGGTAAAAAATTTATATTACGATCAGACCATAAAAGCTTGCAGTACCTGCACACATTTAAAAACCCCACGGGCATTCTAGCTAGATGGATCATGAAAATCCAAGACCTAGATTATGAATTTGAACATTTAAAGGGAAAACAAAACGCAGCTTGCGACTTTTTGAGTAGATATCCAGAAAATGATCCGTCGGAAACTGAAGAAAATGAAGTTAATGCTATCAATGCTAAAAGCAAACATGGATGTAAGAAAAACAAAGTCAAAGACGCAGTAAAAGAAAATAAGATTAACTATTGTCCCTTGTCTTTGGAAAATATAAAAAGAAAGCAAAAAAAGGACGAAATGTGTGTAGCACTAATTGATTATTTTGTGAATGATGAGGCGTTACCGGATAAATTCAAAACTCTTAGAAAAGAGATAGATAATTTTTACTACGACCTTGATGAAGAAATACTGTGTAGGATTGTGACTGCTGAGACAAATAGAAACCAAACCTCGATAATACCTGTATTACCACAAAACTTGATAGGGCCTGCATTTGAATATTTTCATTCGGACACAGGTGGACATTTAGGAGTTATGAAAACGTTCCATAAGTTAAAACAATACTTTTACGTACAATCGGCACTAACAAAACTTAAAGAATTTGTAAGCACATGCGAAGCATGTAATTTGAGAAAAATCCCCCCAGCTTATCCAAATCCCCCAATGGGAAGGGTCCCAGTAGCAAAGTACCCCTTCGATATTATCTCATTTGACCTATTCGGGACAAGTGGAGGCTTACCTGTTTCTAGCAGAGGCCATACTTGTATTCTTTCGGTTGTAGATCATTTTTCCGGATTTACTTTTGCAAAAGCATTAAAAAATCAAGGTGCTTATGCCACAAGTAAGGCATTAGCAAAATTATTTTTACAATTTGGCATTCCTAATAAAATTTTGAGCGACAACGGGAGCAATTTTGTTGCAAAAGTAACAAAAGATTTAATGAGTTTCCTTAATATAGAGAAAATGGTGACAGCGCCGTACCATCCACAAGCTAATGGCAAAATAGAAAACAGACATAAAATATTTTCGAACGTTCTAAGTATTTATACGAAAGACAATAGAAGCGACTGGGATAAATTCTTACCTTATTTAACTAACGTAATCAACACTGCTTATTCCGAAGCAACCAAAGACAATCCATTTTATTTACTTTTTGGTCGAGATTTTAGAGTCCCATATAATGAGATTATTGAGTCTCGGCAGTATTATAACGACTCAGAAGATTATAAACAAGAATTCATAAATAGGATGAGGAAAACTTATAAAATAGTTAGGCAAGAGTTGGAAAAATGTAAAATAAACCAAGAACTAAGAAACAAACCCAAAGTTAAGGGGAATATAGATTTCAAAGTAGGAGACTTCGTTTACCTAAGGAACGAGGCAAAAACGGAAGGAAAAAAACTTTCCAACAAATATTCTGGGCCGTACAGAATAGTCAAAAAGTACGATAATGAATATACCTTTAAAATGGAAAACCCCGATAGTGGAAGAACTTACAAAGCGCATGTTATCCGAATAAAAAGAGCCAAATTTCCAGAGAGATGGGTATCACAGCCCTCCTCTACTGATTCGTCAGATTCGGAAAATGAACCCCCTAAGTCAAGATTGGCAGAGCTAAAACCTTTCAATTTTAAACAAGATTATTTTGAAAATGAGAGTGATGAACAAAACTTTGAAGAATTTTTAGCAATGGAAAATCTAGTTGTTCCTAAGAAAAAATCCCTAATACCAGGATTTTTTCCCGAAATAAAAACGCCAAGAAGTCCAAAAAGTTATTCATCGGCAAACGCAGGAGATTTAGATTATACAATATCTCCAAAAACCCAATTCTTCCCCGATAGAATTTCGACACCATGTCCCCCCAAAAGATTTCCAGACGATATGGTTTCCCCTGCTACACCAATAGAAAGGCCCCTGTCTTTACAAGAAGAATTAAACAGAGCTGTAGAAACCCCCGGTATTACTGTAAAGAAAACTCCTCCCAAAGATTTAACTAAAACAAACCTGCGAGAAGCTATGGATTTAATAAATTTTCCCATAAAAACGAGTCAAAGTACATTGCCCGGGAATAAAACTCCAAAGGATGACCAGCAAGGTCAATATCATGATATAACTGTGTCCAAGGTCAAACCTAAACACGACTGGACGTGGACTTCACGGAGGGAATCCCTATTGCAAAGAATGCCCCATCCCCCTGAAGACATGGCCTTCAAACAATGGAGGAACCCCGCAAAAACTATTGATTCCTCCCAAAGCTCTCAAGAATCTTTCAAATCCCCCGAGTTGAGAACTCAAGGCGAGGACTTGGGGAATAAACCTTCTACTTCCAGGGGAGTAGAAATTTACGAAGGAATGGCAGGTGATACCACAAAAAGTGCCACCTCTAAAAGTTCCAATCCGGATTCGTCAGAAACTAGTTCCGAAGAGTCTGATGGTGAATCAGGCCAAATAGTAGCTAAAGAAATAGGGAAATCAAGGCCGACCTCAGCAGCCGCACACGGGAAACAAACGAAATTAAAAGGGCAAGAATTTTTGAAAAAACAATACAAAAAGTTTGACCTTATTTCGCTAGACAAACCGAAAAAGAAAAAACCGCAAGAAACAGAGGAGAAAATAACGACACAGTCAGGTAGAACTGTTAAAAAACCTGACAGATGGAAATATCCCTAATTAATGTAAAGAAAAATTTCAAATCCCTTATGAAAATCAACTATGCCCCTTTAAATGCGAATTAATCAGTTGGATAACCTATAATGTACCCAGTTATTGATATCAATAACGGAACTTATGTCATGAGGAGGGAAGGTCGTGTTCTCGAAGTCGATATCATCTATTCTAATGTGAATTGGTGGTGTTCATACTTCGAATTCATACTCCTCTATGGAATTCAACTTATATTCTACAAATGAACTATGGAAATGGTCCCCTACTCAGTATTGGGTTATGTAATCAAATCTAAATTGACGGACCAAGTTTTGTGGGAAGCCTGGGGAGAAACTCAAAGCCCATGTAGCGTTTAATTGTTGGGTTTTGGCGGTCCCCTCGGATTTTCTATGAAAAAATCGACCCAGGTCCAAACCAAAAAAAAACAACAACATATTTTCAACTTACATTCTACAAAGGAACTAAGGAAATCAACCCTCATTGTAATAAAGGCTGATGTCATCAAAAACAAAAAATTACCAGTACAGAAGCGTATAATTATGAGCTGATCGTGTTCATAATTGTGAACTGTGAGCCGATCATGTTCATGGTTCTAATTGTGAACATTTTCAGATCATGACAATGGAATCAAAACCTACTCGAAGGGCGATAATTGATACGGAGTTCATTAGCATAACGAATGCGAAGGAAAACATTATATATTCGGCAGCTATGTTAGTCGTGGACGAACAAGGAAATAAAATATACGAGAAAGAATGGGACGTAACCTACAACCTTAAAGGGTATGCTCCCCACACTTATAAGTATGGTTTAGCACTTGCGAATTCCCCCAAGTATCGTCCGGCTAGAGGGGAGGTCAAAACAAAATATAGGAAAAGAAGCGCAAAGCAACTTGGCTGTCTACAATTATTGATAAGACGCCTACAAAAGAACCTCAATATCAAGTATTTCTATTGCAAGGGACCCACTCAAACAGATTTATTACTCCTTGATAAATGCAGAGCCCCCAAAATTTGCTATAACCTCGAAAAAAATCCCCAATGTGTCAAGTATGAAGGCATACATCATCCTTTAGCGGAAATTCAATATTACAAACAATTTTTATTTGACCCTGAATCTGAAGAATACAAATCCCTCGGTAGCAAATTATTCCTGAAACGTGTGAAAACTTACCAAAGGAAAAGAGACGCCCATAAAAATAGTAACAAGAAAATAAAGAAAAGATTCTAAACTCAAAACTACCCATTAGTAGGTGACTTCTGAAGAAATTAACCTCCTATGCATAAGCTATTTTGTAATAGTGCAGATTATAATTGTTTTAGGCCTACGCACAAAATAGGATACCAGTGTAATTATGTACTGTACGCCTGCTTACCTATATTTTCCTTACTCAAGAAATATAATGCAAAAAAAAGATTACTAGCTAAACTTTAAGGTTACATCTCAACCAGTCTTAGAGACATATCACGGCCAGAATTAAGTTCTAAAATCCTAACCTTACTTTCCTAACCTATCTAATCTTTAAATAATCATTCTGTTTTACGCTCACAAGTCAGTTTTCCTTGGTCAATGCCTCAAAATGATTACAAAAAAAAAGGGAGTATACAAAATAAGTTTACAAAAAAAAGAGGTACAATAAATGATAAATTAATTCTAGAAACAAAAACAAGAAGATGAGGCCTAAGAATATCATCCTTATCCTCGTTGTTCACGCAGTGGCCCAAGATATTGTAAAACACGGAGTAATATTCAAGCATGAAAATTCACTCCTAGTTAGCCATGACGCATGGAAAATCTTTATGAAATTGGATCCCAAACCTTTTGAAACCTTGTTCCAGCAAGTAACAAGGCTAGAAGAAAACACGAATGAACTCAAGGAATCGATATTTCAATACCTTAGATCGAACAAAGGACTACAGGCCAGCAAAATAATACATAATAAAGATAATAAAGAATTTCCGACTTCGGTCATAGCCAAACCAAAATCAAAATTCGTAATAGATGAGCCTGATGAGAAAAGGACAGGAATCGACATGGCACTTGGAACGAGCACTGAGGAAGACAGAGAGAAAAGACTGGCGGATAATATGGAAGACTTAGCAAAAGACGTTGCTAAAACAAAATTAATGCAAAACCCTAAACTACTGATTACAGAGAAAGGAAAACCTTACAATGGAAATCACGCAACGAACAACGAACAACCGTTACCCAATCCAAATGAGAAAAGTACACAAAAAATTTCAACTCATCAAGCCTACTTAATACTATATAGACAAAGATTACAAGCCCTATTTGAATTATTCAACACGGAAATACAAAAATTAAAACAAAGTACCACGAAGATTTTCGAAGTATTCTTTCAAAGAAATAAATACCGTAGATCTACAGGCCTAATTCCCATCATCGGAGAACTCGCCTCCCAACTTTTCGGTTTAACGACAGAAGAAGACCTAAACAGCCTAAGGGAAAGTGTAAGAAAGTTGAACAATGCCATGAACGTAACATTACACGTTCAAGAAATACAAGCCAGTGTAGCAAATTACCAGAGAGATAAAATCGATATGATATCTAAGAGAATCTCGAAAACCATAAACGTAATGAATTACTTAAGGAATGAAGCGGACCGCGTAGTAATAGACGCGAGCTTAACCATGATTTCACTCGACACAATTACCATGTCATTACTAAATTTGGCGACAGACGTCGGCAAGTTCGAGTTTGCACTATTTGCCCTCACGGGAGGAACTTTGTCCTACGACCTAGTAGATCCTTCTAGCCTAAAAAGTATGCTAGACAAAATAAAAACGCACCTAACGTTTGGCTTACATCTGCCCCTAGAACCAGAAGTATCAAATTTATACCATTACTATACTAAATTAAAAGTCCACGTCACGGAAATAAATGAACAGCTATTTGTAGTGGTAACAATTCCATTGATAAATCAACAATCCGTTTACGACCTGTACAAAATTTCGACCTTCCCGGCAAACATAAAGAAAACGAATTCATTTATGACTATCACGCCTGAAGCAGAGTACTTGCTTATTGATCAAGATAGACGAAAATACGCCCTCGCCAATCCACAAGACTTAAAAGAGTGCGTACCATTCAAAAACTTAGTATGCCAACTCACGTTACCTATTTATAATGCCAAACCTGGATCCTGTATGTTAGACATATTTTGAAAGACACACAACAGGAAGAAACTCCGAATTCATGCGAAGCCGTGGTAGGAAGTACTAAGCGAGAAATATTCATTCACCTTAAAAATGACCTTTGGTTATTCTCAGTTCCAGAAGAAACCGTCGGAACTCTGTCTTGTTACAATAATACGGAAAGAATAGAACCAAGTTACAAAACAGAAGTACTGTTACAAAATGTGGGTACGATAACCATAAAACAAGGGTGTCGACTCGTAACCAAAGAGTCAACCGTCCGAACGCCGTTAATTACCACAAGCACAAAGGTAATAAGTCCCGAAATAACTAACTTCAAGGCGATCAACCTGTCGTACACTATTCCCAATCTAGAAAACGAAGAAATAAAAACCTCGGTATGGTCAAAAATAGAGAAAAATAAAGGAACGATAAGGCTTACAAAAATAAGAGAAGCATTAGATTCACAGATTCCCCTATTTACAAACGAAGACCAAAGATTAGCGTATGTAGATAATAAATACGGATTGTTCTCGACCAATTTCTGGTGGAACATACTATTGGCCGTATGTTTCGTATTCGCAACCTCCCTGACCATAAGAACCCTATTGACTTTTAATTACGGAAAAGTCTTAAGAATAAGAAGACGAAAACCAAAAGAAGAACACGGGGAAACAGCTGAAATGCTGAGAATAAACCCGGAGCCACATGAGAACGTCTAAGCCAAGAAATAGGGAAGACATCAGAAAACTAGTGGGTATAGAGGTCTCCACTAGTCCTTGTTATGTCTTGTTCCCTCATTGTAGTATCGTTTGCGTAAAACCGTGCGGTTATGACGCTGCATATGCGTTTCTTATACAGCGCGGACTTGCGTGAACAATGCAGGCATGAAAAAATATTGTAAAAACAGACCTCAAACTTAATAATGTAGGGTAAATTATGTTTATTTAATATCGATATTTTCGTTATCAAAACAAATTTGAAGAAATTTCTGTTTTAGATTTTCAATGTGAGTACCAATATTAGTGTATTTATTTAATTCTGTCTCATAGCTAAGAAATTATAACCCAATTAATGCGTGAATTATTGTATGTGTATTTACTTAAAAGAACATGTGATTCTGCCGCGTTGTTTTTATTACAGGAAGGTAAATGGACACTTTGGTCATCGAGTATTACAATAAGCTGCCCAGTACAGATACGACCCAGTAACATCTATTTTCATCATATCTCAACCAACGAAGAGTACTCACCATGACTCCAGGCAACTTCATCCCAGCTTCGTCTACGAAAACAACAGTTACCTTCGATCGTCGTTTCTTCGACTATGAACCATATTATGTATCAGGTAACACTATATTTGAACCTCAGTATCAAGTGCTTTAACGAACTATATAATCGCATAAACGCTGAGAAACCCATCGGCTAGGACAAGATATAAATACGTAGATATCACTGTTGATACTCACTATGGACCCCATAATAATTTGACAGTATAGTGATGATACTTGAAGCTAAACGATATTAAACAATATTTAAAGTTAAATGATACTTAAAGACATTTGAAGACATTTGAAGATGAAATTAAAGACAATTTGAAGTTTAATTCTGAGAACTCCATCAATCAGCACACGATAGACGATATTTGAAGTTAAATGACACTTAAAGACATTTGAGGATATTTGAAGCAGAAATTAAAGACAATTTGAAGTTTAACTCTGAGAACACCATCGAGCAGTACGAGATAAACGATATTTAACGATATTTGAAGTTAGATGATAGTTGAAGAGGTTCGAAGTTGAATTTAAAGACAATATATTAAGAGAGTCACTATAATATGACGGCAACCCGTTTCAAAAGGCACAAATGAACAATTTTACTGGAGAATAAATTCTCTATGTGCCTCAAAAATCCTAAAAATGATATGCTAAGAAGAAAAACACCAACACCTTTAGTGGGAAGAATCATTTCCCAGTTGACTATTAGAACGATATTTAACGGTCATTTCCCAGTTGACTATTAGGGAAAACATACCGTGTAAAGACAACTAGACTCGAACTGTTCCATGAAGAAACCATAACGTACGTGCTTCGAAAATTTTGCCACGACAAAAGGAGTGAAGGACAGTAATTTACAACAGAAGGGTGTAGTACACTAAGGACACGAAAGGTGATGAATAGATGTGAAGCTACATGTGTTACTTCCTAACAGCTTTGACAATGCAAAAATCTAAATAGTGATAGTGTTTTAATGTCATCTGTGAATATGTTGAACCAAATATTGTATGTTATAAATCATTTATGTATGTACCACAAGTAGAATTAGGTGTAATATTATTATGTTATTCATTTAACGTTGTGTAGATAGTATGTAGTACGTCATATAGACAGCAAAATCAAAAAAAAAAAGAGAACTAATATAAAAGTAGAATAGTCCCAACCTTATTGGAAAAGTAAAAGTAATCAGTGTTAGATATAGAAAAAAAAAAAAAATCTTTAGTATAGTAGCTAACCTAGAACCAAAAATAATCTTAGTCCGGTAGATGAATTTTAGATAGGGATGTAGAATAAAATAAGAAAAATAATTGAAAAATTTTAAAACTCCTGATGGGCAGTAACTAATGACGGGGCGTCATTATTTCATGGGAAGGGTGATATGCACCGGGAGTAAAACACGATATATTTAAAATACCAAAATAAAGTTCCTTTCTAAAGATAATTCCGATTTCTTATAATTAAGCTAAATCTAGTTGCAAAAATGAAAAGTCTTTAATCAGCAAAAAGAGAAATTGCATTTCTAGCTTCAGTCAGACAACGGCGCTAGTCGTTCGAATTTCGCTAAGATAATTGTAGCAAGAAAATGCAATGCATAAAATTTCCAAGGAAGTTTAAAAGGCAAAGAACCGTGTGAACGCCTAAATCATCAAAAATATTTAAGACGTATTATTGGACGAGGGTGCGCGTCCTTGGGCCACGAAAGCCAATGGCAGACAGTCCCTAGAGCGCAGGACGAAAGAACTGCGTTTGGGAGTGGGGCAAATGTGCCTTTTTAATTTGAATCTCTATCCAGATTTGAAGCGATTAGTACCGCAAACAATCTCGGTCACCATTTTTATTGTCCTTGAAGTGACCCGTTGCTGTACAACTAAGCATGTAAGTTCAATAAATCTATTATCTTTTTATATGTGTTTGTTTCTCTTATATGTCTGAGTCTAGTCCGATAATAGGTAACTAGTTCGCCAGTCTCCATGGTAAATGCTCCCAAAGGAATCTGATCTCCAGATAGCCCAAGAAAGAAGAAGCCACATTTGTATGTCTACATATTCAATTTTCTCTCATTAATTGAGAGCGGCGCTAGCCTAGTTGACACAATCTCCAGCGCTATAAGTGGCGCTATAGGAGAAATTTCTATCACCACAGTAGCGAATCTCCCATTACCACAAAACCAATTTTTCCATCGCTACACATATGGGCCTTGTTTCCTCTTTCTGCTGAGTCTCTATGTTTCTTTTCTGTCATATTTGTTTCTTTATAGGCTTCTCCAGCCCTTTTGTCCGCTTTTCTATTCTTTCTAGTTTCATCTTTCTCAGACTCTATTTTTTCCTCGTGTCCTCAGTGCTCTAAGGCCTTTCTTTCTATTTCCCTACTTTTTCTATGGGTTTCACGATGGGTGCCGGTAGACAATTTTCCACGGGGGGGGGGGCAGACGCCAAAATAGCAGTGGTAGTTGGGTGACAGGGAATATATTTCAGGATTAATTTTTGTAGGAATAAGTTTATTTTGAAATACTTTTAGGACAAAACTCTCAAATAAAAAGAACAATTAAATTGCATGCAAAATGAAACAAAATTCAGTAAATTTTAAACAACAAAGATTCCTGGCAAAGGGATCACTTTATTTAATCAATAATACATTTAATTATTATGCATTTAATCTTAAAAGAAAATCAGATTCGAACCAAAATTATAGAATGATTTTTTGCTTACGTAGATTATAGCAGGTATAGACATGTCTTTATGCATTTTCCTACTCCTTAGAATAGCTTATAGAAAAAGTAGAGAAACTCAAAAATCATCCTGCCTGCATACATACCACGTTTTGATTTATATGGGCCATGTAAAATGTACCTCTTTCATAACAGGACAATTCTCCTCCTCGAACTTGAATCCCTTGTATATTCAGACCTTTTAAAAAAAATTATAGAATAGCGAAACAAAAACAAAAAGTAAATTTTGTATCCAGCTGTCAAATTGACCCTCTTTCTTTTTGTTAACCTATTTAACTAAATAAAATGAACAGGTTAAAAAAAATTCCTCAGAGGAGATCTTATCAAATAGTTTGTCATGAAAAACTGGAAGTAAAAAGTGAGTTGGGAAAATATTCACCAAAACTAAAAATGGAAGCATCTTGACCATTGCTAGACCGACAGTATTGGCTTTTTATGCTGATTCTAAATATATAAAATTATTTCAGTTTATTGTTACCCACCCAAAACTAAAAATTTGAGAAAATTTGCCTGATTTTCGAAAAAAGGGGGACAACCCTAGAAAAGTGAGCGATCTTATTGAAAATCCCTTTATTAGATACATAATATCAGAGAACACTACCATAGAGTTTTCAAGCTCTAATCTTCAAAATATGGAGTTTCGCTTTTTTTTTATTTTTTTTTTTTTTTTTTAGAAAAAACATCGTCGATGCATGTTTATTTGTTTTGCTTTTTCCCAGGGGTGACTGTATCAAAGTGAAGGTCCAAGATAAATGGGAGGAAGCTCCTTCAAACGTAAATTGAAAGCTCTTTTTTAAGTGACCATACAGGTTGGGCCAGGGGAAAGTCTAGTTTTCTGCCATTCTAGGGCACCAAACTACGACTTTACCCCAAAGAGGACGCATTTGCAATCAATTAAAAATTCTGAGAAGCTAATTGATTCAAAAGTATCAATAGCTATATCTACGCTTCCAAGTTGCAAAAGAAGTAATTCCACGCGGTGGCAGTACTGGATTCAACCAAGTTGAATCGCTTTATTTGTAATGAAATTAGGCCGCATGTGGTAATCTGTAATTGCGTAACAGCTATAATGAATGGGGAGTGAGTTATTGTTTAGGTGGGGATAGGGTAGATTCCTAAAAAAGTACATTTTAAAGGAAACACTGTTTACTCTTCACGAGGCTTCAGATAAATATTGAAAGAGGTAGGGGGAAGTCGGAATGAATTAGAATGTTTCTCTATACAGCTAATATGTTACATTCCCATATCTGCCAGCACAGAGGTGGAAAAGACAAGGCAGGTACTCATCAGCCCCGCCATGAAATTTCTTCGGGGTTACAAAACTGCTAGGAACTTAGTTTTCAGCAATTTCCAATGGTAATATTTTTCTTTTTCTATTTATATGAAGTACTTCAATGTGTTTAAACAAATATATGTAATGTATTTATCGATAAGAACATCCTATCGTAGAGGTTGTAATGGTTTCACTTATGTAGAGTAGAAGATCAAAAGTCTGTCTCCTCCTTAGCTCCTTACTCTTTACTATGAAGTATGGCTTTTGTCCAAATTTTCAAAGATGAATTGAAAGATGAAATTTTCAAAAATTTTCAAAGATGAATTGAGATTCGTGATTTTTCAAATCACGAAAAAACTTTTGTTTAATGAGCAAGGTGTTGAGAAGGGGGCAGTCCCCCTCCTATACAAAGTAATTTCAATTTGTTTTAACTTTTAAACTTGCTCTTTACTTTAGTTGAAAAACCTTTTCTATTTGTTTAATTACATTTCATGGACCTCTAAAGAATTATGAATACAATATTTTTGGTAACGCAGAAAAAAGATCAACATTTCTAGGTGATTGGATACAGCGAGCTTATCACAAAATCATTTGCTTTTAGAAGAAATATCTTCCTTAATCCATCTCCAAAAGTATTTTCTTGCCGACATATGACATGTTTAGAGTCTTTAGCTCCTTAGCTTTAATTAAACATTTTCGCTTACGTGATAATCTATTCTTATAGTCATGAGAAAATACCGTGAAGATGATTAAAATTCATGAAAAATCGTTATCTGTAATGTTTACTTTACATGAAATCAAAGAAATTTCTTTTTAAGATAAATATTTAACTTATACATCATCTAATTGGTAATCTTGTCAGTCAAGCTCCAGTTCTTTTTGTGATTATAAAACCAGAAATGGCCTTTCTGAAGGTCTTGCTGGGATTTCTATGTCTTGGTTTTGCCTTAAGTAAATATAGCTTGATAATAATTTTTCCATAGCAAACATGACAGAATAACGTATTAAAATTCCTCCATTAGGAAGGATTTATACAGTTTTAGTAGGAGTTTTAAAATTTAAACTGTCAAGAACGAATGGGTCAGTTTTAAACTCATATAAGAACTAATTGGTTTGACTGCAAATATCCTGGCTTTTGTTCTAATTCCTAACAGATTCGGTCAATTTGAATATCTACTCCCTCTATTTTCATTTCAATGCATTGTTTATAAAGTGACGATATAATTTTAAACGTTTCTTTTGCTGTTTGTGTGGAATAAACACAGACAGGCCAAACCTAGAGAAAAACAAGGGATGCTCAATTAAAATTTAATTTTTTTCCAAATTCCAAAGAGATAACCCCTCATATCCCCTTTATTCACTTTGGGTGAACACAAATCTTTGCAGGAGTGACTGTTTTAGCTTTAGAATGACGAGCTCCCTGTTGAGTAGCTCAATCATACTTCATTCCAACTGCATATATTACTTAGTGCATATACTAAGCATTCTATTTAATAATTCTAATTGCTTTGTATTTTCAAATTTAATAGTTTTTGTTTGAATTCATTCAGTTAATTTTTCTGAATTCAAACTTTTCTATTTTGTTTCTACGCTGATTTTATTCAACTTTGAAAGTGTTGGACTGTGAATGAATTGGTGCGAATATCATTCATTTTTTCCCTTGTATTAGACTAAAAAAAAACAGAAACAAAAGAAAAAATAGCAGAGAGAGGAAAATATAATTCTAAAGAAATTTAGGCTATAAGATAAGGTGCTATGGTTATAGACCGTTTCTCACGATGAATATCATAGCGAGAATGATTACAGTAAAGGAAGTAAGCTGACTGCCAAACAGTTTATGGTCGCGAACTTGAATAAGGAGTGACCAGGGGTAATAGTAATAAAAACTCTAAAAAAAGAAGCTTGATCATGTACATCAAAAGACCTTGATTTTAATGGTGGTTCCAAATTCTTAGAATTCATCAATTTTAAAGTTGCGCATACAAGGCATTGAGCCTAATAATATTTGTCTGATTTCAAAAAAGGGAAAAACACCCCCACAGAGACAAGTGATCCCAATTAAGTCTGATAATTTTGATAACTCATAAAATCAAGCTAAACACATTAGAGAACTCTACTGTAGAGGTATGAAACTCCAATCTTTAAAACTGTGAAATTTCCATTAGTTTTGGATTCGGGCTTATTCGTTTTGTTTTGTTTTCCCCCTAGAGGTTATGATACCAAAAAAATGCCCCTAGCAAATCAGGGGACGGCTCATTCAACGGAATTTAAAGACTTAATGCTCCTTAAAAGTTAAAAGAAACTTGGCAAATTGGCATTTTCAACCATTATGCGGTACCATATAATAATGCTAACCCCAAATAAAAAGCTGATACCCAAAGTAAATTTAGTAAGTTACGACTGAACAATTTACTTAACTTCATATTTTAGGCAGTAATGCTACGTGGAGGTGCGTCTTCAAACCGTCCGTGGTAACCAACTGTATACAATGAGCGACTCAGCTCAATAGTAACCGAGACTCTAAAATACGGAGTTTCAATAGCAACTGTTACATTCAAAAGAATTGGCTTCCAAATATTTAAAATTAATTGAGCTTAATACTACTTATCAAAACCTACAGGCTCAGGAATTCGAAAAAGGGGGAGAACCCATACAAATTCAAGTGATTATAATAAAAATCACACCGTCAGATTTGGAATATGAGAGGTCCCTACTATAAAAGTTTCAAAGTCGTATCTTTAAAAATTTGGATTTTTTTCTAACTGAAAAATCACAGATGCATTTTTGATTTAAAATTGTTAGTAGTGAGGGCATTTAAGGTTCTTCGACGTCCACAACCACTACTCCTTTCTTCCATTAATGGTTTAACGGCGCATCCCTGTTCCCTTGATCAGGAGTTCCAATTTTGTTTCAGAATTGGCAAGATACCCAGGATTCCAGGTGTCTCAGCATTATTTATATGATTAATCGGAGTGTGGTCACTATAATGCACAAGTAGCAATAAGTGGATCTACTAGCCCATGTGCAATATGATTCCTAGCTAAGAAGAAAAAAGTTTTTTTAACTGAAAATAAGGAGCGAAATTAAAACTTAAAACAAACAGAAATTATTCTGCATATGAAAGGGACTGTCCCCTCCTCAACGCCTCGCTCTTTACGCTAAAGTTTTTTATTGTTTTAAAAAATCAAGTTGTGAGACAGAGTCAAACTTTAGCGTAAAGAGCGAGGCGTTGAGGAGGGGACAGCCCCTTTCATATGCAAAATAATTTCTGTTTGTTTTAAGTTTTATGTCGCTCCTTACTTTCAGTTAAAAAAACTTTTTTTTTAATTAATTTCTGAACTTTTTTGAATTGATGCAGCTTTGATTTTGGCTCACCGTATATGAATAATCAAAACGAAATTTGCATATTAATTTCCCTTTTTTTGGCTAATTGGCTTTGTCGAAATTTTGTTCTGACATAACTTACGAATTAACTTACGTAACGAATTTCTATATTCGTATGTTTTTATTACATATATTAGGGAGTTTGCTCCCTATTCAATACCTCGCTCTTTATGCTAAAGCTCAAATTTGTTGATATAAGATACCCCTGAATCACAAAGGCTGGTTAATTAGAATAGATAGCTCTTTTGAAAGTACTAAAAAAACTTTAGCGTAAAAAGCGAGGTATTGACTAGGAGGCGAACCCACTCATATAAGTAGTAATTTCTGCTCGTTTTAAGTTTTAACGTTGCTCCTTACTTTCAGTTGAAAAAAACTTGTTTTTTTTTATTTAATTTCTGATCGTTTTTAAGTAATGCTGGGAAATCTGATGTCCCCTTCATAGAAATTTCCCTTCCCCCAAGGAAATATCCTCCGTGGAAAGATCCTCCCCCCTTAACCTCTGCTCCGACCCCGATCCCCCTAGAAAAAATTCCTCCTGAAACCGCCTGTATACTTCCCAATAGCTAATACTATATGTAAACAATGGGCAAAGTTCATAACTTGCAGCCCGTTCCCAGGGAACTGTGGGGGATTAAGACGTATTAATTAGATTTTTGACTATGTTGAACACTTAAAATTTCAAAATTTTCTCAAAATTTTGATTGGGCGACTTCGGGAAAAAAATGAGCGTGGGAATGAGCTCATTTCCGTTTGAATGAGCCCTTTCACGGTATTCTAGGACTACTGGATTGATACGATCATCCCTGGGGAAAAAAAAAACAAAAAAAAAAAAAACGAATAAACACGCATCCGTGATCTTTCTTCTGGCAAAAAATACAAAATTCCACATTTTTGCAGATAGGAGCTTGAAAACTCTTTAGTAGGGTTCTCTGATGCACTGAATCTAATGGTGTGATTTTCATTAAAGTTCTGTGACTTTTAGGGGGGTTTTTTCCCCTTTTTTCGAAAATAAGACAAATTTTCTCAGGCACGTAACTTTTGATGGGTCAAACTAAACTCGATGAAACTTATATATTTAAAATCAGCATATAATCACAATTCTTCTGATGTATCTATTGGTATCAAAATCCCGCTTTTTAGACTTTCGGTTACTATTGAGCCGGTTCGCTCCTTACTTACAGTTCGTTACCACGAACTGTTTGATATTAAAGGGAATACAGCTGGTGACACACCCTCGTGCTTTAAATAGACCCAAAGGAAAATAACAGAGGATATTAAAGTCACAAATAGGAAAGTAGCAGAGGATTTTTGTGACATCCCTAGGAAACTAGCATAGGACTCCTTTGACATCCCTAGGAAAATAGAATAGGATTCCTTTGACACATTAGGAAAATAGCATGGGATTTTTAAGTTTCAGATAGGAAAATAGCATAGGATTCCTGCGATATCTATAGGAAAATAACATGGGCTTTTAAGGTCACAAATAGGAAATTAACATTGAATTTTAAAATTCACAGATATGGGATGTAAAAGTGGAGCTCCTAGTCTCGTACATCTGGGCAATGCGGTCACCTGTTTCCAGCTGTAAAAGATTCCCGGGATTCCAGGTGTCTCACTATTTTTTATATGATTAATCAGAGTGTGGTCGCTTTAATACACAAGTAGCAATAAGTGGAGCTACTAGCCCATGTTCATTAAGTTTCCAGGTGTTCTATTAAAGGGGACACAGCTGGTGACACAGCACGCGCTTTAAGTAGGTCCATAGGAAAACAAAATAGGATTTTTAAAGTCACATATAGAAAAATAGCATGGGATTTTAAAGACATCCATAGGAAAATAACATAGGGTTTCCACAACATGTACTGTTCCGTCAAAACAGCCATGGCAAGATTCCGACAACATGCCCTGGCAATATTCCCGGGATTCTAGCTGTCCCAATATTTGCATATGATTAACCGGAGTGCGATCGCTATAATACACAAGTAGCAGTAAATAGAGTGACGAACCCATGGGGTAATGTGATCACCGGTTCTATTAAAGGGAACTCAGCTAGCGACACACCCTTGCACTTTAAATAGGGCCATAGGAAACATCAAAGGGTTTTAAAGGCATCCATAGGAAAATAGCATAGAATTTCAAGCAAACCCGTGTTTCTAGCTGGCAGACTTCCCATGACATCCCTTGGTGTTCCAATATTTTTCCTAGCAGCAACCGTTTATCGTGACTTGTAACCATTTTTGGCATATCGTTTTCCCTGGAAGATACTCAGTTCCTCCCTCTATAAATAGAAGTCGCGATTCGTAGCTATTTTTGCACGTCTATGGTTTTCTGGAAGATATCCAGGATTTTCGTGACCGTGTGTAGATGGCGCCAACGTATGTGACAAGCCAGACTTCAGGACCTGTGTGGGAGTCCCTGCTTGTAACTGAACACGGCACACACCTAATGTAACAGCGGCGCAAGTTGCGTAATGGGAGCGCACATCTTGCTTAATGACGGCACACCCATCATAGTCACATACTACTTTTTTGAAACTTTATTTTCACCTAAACATTCGAAGCGTTTTATTTTTTCTTTTTTTTTCTTTGACCTCGCTGGGACTCGAAAGGTCAATTACCTTCCATTAGAACAGTGCATCAACCATCAGGACTAAACTGCTATTCCCAGTATTCTCTATCGAGAACTACATTCTAAAAATAGCCTATTGCGCGACACCTGAGATTTCGAATTTTTCACCCGTGCTAGAATGTCGTCTTTCGTGCATCTGCGAGAATTGGCATGAAGACAGAAAATATCCATTTCTAGAAACAGTTGCTCTAAGTGTATTTTCATAGGCAGCGCGCTAGCGCTGCCTAAGTAAAGAACGGTGTGGGCACAATGTGTTTTTTTTCTCCACCCGGGCACTTTGTATCGAAGAAGTTGTCGTAGAAACTTCGAAAAGGGCACATTGGATTGGAAATTGAAGTGGCTAGTGCCCTTTTTAACAGTCGAAAGTGATTGGAGGGCAACTGCCCCCCCCCCACGACCATCATTCCCCCTAACGCATCCAATAAAAATTTTGAGATAACCATTTTGTTCAGCGTAGTTGATTTCAAGATAGAAAATATGTTTTTGAGGAGGACACTCCCCCACAACCCTCGGGGCAAGGGTTTTAAGTTATGCCCTGAGGTCATATAAGGACGATGTTGGCACAATGTACTATTTATTATATTTTTCCTTTAGAGCAGGGCACTTCATATGGAAGGGGTCGTCGTAGAAACTTCAAAAAGGGCTCATTCGATTGGAAATTGAGAGTTCTAGTGCCCTTTTTAATAGTCAAAAGTGATTGGAGGGCAACTAGCCCCCACACGCCATTCATTCACCCAAACATATCCAATCAAAATTTTGAGATAGCCTTTTTTTTCAGCGTAGTTGATTTCAAGATAGAAAATATGTTTTTGAGGAGGACACTCCCCCACAACCCTCGGGGCAAGGGTTTTAAGTTATGCCCTGAGGTCATACAAGGTTTTTATAGAAGGCGTTTTCGTAAGAACTTCAAAACAGGCTCATCCGATTGGAAATTTGAAGGACTAATACCATTTTAAATTGTCGAAAATGATTGGAGTTCAACTAGCCCCCCCCCCCACGCCCCTCATTCCGCCAAAAACATCCAATAAAAATTTTAAGATAGCCATTTTGTTCAGCATAGTTGATTTCCAGATAGAAAATATATTTTTGAGGAGGACACCCCCCCCCCAACCCACAGGGCAAGGATTATAGGTTATGCCCTGGGGGCACATAAGGTTTTTATTGAAATCTTTGTCGTAGAAACTTGAAAAAGGGCTCATTCGATTTGAAATTCCAAGGGATAGTACCCGTTTTAATAGTCGAAAGTGATTTGAGGGCAACTAACACCCCTCTCATGCCAACCTTTTCCCCCAAACATATCCAATCAAAATTTTAGATAGCCATTTTATTCAACGTAGTTGAATCTTTTGGAAATTAGGTCTTTAAGGATGACAAACCCTCCCCCCACAGCCCTCAGGGCAAGGGTTGTAAGTTATGCCCTGGGGTATATAAAGTTTTTATTGAAAGCGTTGTCGTAGAAACTTCAAAAGGGCTCATTCAATTGGAAATTGAAAGGGCTAGTGCCTTTTTTAATAGTTGAAAGTGATTGGATAGCAACTAACGCCCCTCTCACGCCCACCATTTTCCAAAACACATCCAATAAAAATTTTGAGATATCCATTTTGTTCAACGAAGTTGAAAGCTCTGGAAATTAGGTCTTTTAGGATGATAACCCCGTCAGAGCCATTTTTATGTTATGCTATGGTTGTATGTTATGCCCTGGTGGCATATAAGGTTTATATAGAAAGTTGTTGTATAAATCAAAGGCAGCACGATCGCGCTGCCTAAGTAAAGAACGGGGACACTCGAGAACGAGACAAGAAACGGGAACTAAGTAAAGAAGAGGACACTCCCCCACAACCCTCAGGGCAAGGGTTTTAAGTTATGCCCTGGGGGCATATAAGAACAATGTTGTCACAATGTATTATTTGTTAATTTTTGCCTTTAGAGCAGGTCACTTCGTATCGAAGAAGTTGTCGTAGAAACTTCGAAAAGTGCTCATTAAATGGGAAATTGGAATGGCTTGTGCGCTTTTTAATAGTCGAAAGTGATTGGAAGGCGACTGACACCCCTTTCAAGCCCACCATTTCCCCAAACACATCCAATCAAAATTTTGAGATAGCCATGTTGTTTAACGTAGTTCTGGAAATTCGGTCTTAGAGGATGACAACCACCCTAACAGACCTTAGGGTAAGGGTTGTAATTTATGCCCTGGGGGCATATAAGGTGTTTATAGAAAGCGTTGTCGTTTCCAAAAGAGCTCAATCGATTGGAAATCAAAAGGCCTTGTGCCCTTTTTAATAGTCGAAAGTGATTTGAAGGCTTGAAATTTTTATAGTAAAGATTGAATTGGGTATAATGTATTTTTTTTTGTTGTTGTTGTTGTTTAGACCAGGGCAATTCGTATCGAAGGAATTGTCGTGGGAACTTCGAAAAGGGCTCATTCGATTGAAAATAGAAAGGGCTGATGCCCTTTTTAATAGTCGAAAATGATTTGAAGGCAACTAATCCCCCTTCCAATCCCACCCACCCACGCTCACACTCCCATGCCAACCCTCCCATTTCTGCTCTTAATATTTAACCAAATCAAAATAACGTAAGTGTATCCGAGCTACCAAAGAAAGTAAACACAATTTTTTTGCGAATGGTATCAATTTCTCCATTTCAGGTCAACTAGAAGAGGTATGAAACTAAAGTAAACAGTACTATTTGACTCCAGATTTTTAAAATGGTGTATGTTGTTAAAAATTGCTGAACTTTTCTTCAGCATTCAAATAGCAGGCCAAACTATAAAGTCTTAAAAACGAAAAGATTTAAAGTATTATTTTCTTTTTCCCTGAAAAGACTATGTCAATATAAAACGAACAGAAATTAATTTAAAAAACTTTTTGCACAAATTAAGTCTTTCAAAGAAAAGTAAAGAACTCCATTAAACAAAAAATGAGCAAAAAAATCAAATAATCTACCAAGCGTGAAATTACCACAAATCAGCATTGATAAATAAATGTAACCCAAAACGAACAGAAATTACAATAATTAACCGAGTTCAACTCAAAGCGAGCAGAAATTAACATAAGTTGGGCGCAAAACCCCTATGCCTTCCCAAGGCCAGAACAAAATTTGCAGTTTACTGAAAAAATACAAATGAATGTGCATTGTCAGTTTAATATACATATACTGATATTTAGTAATCAAAATGTTAATATTATTTAATTTATTAAAGTTATAAAAGTAAAAACATTTACTTTTATAAGATTTCAGAGGGTGCCTCAGTGCAGTAATGGTGTGGCACAGGGCTGGGAATCCTTGCAAAATAATAACAATGGAAAGTTTGTCCATTGAGGGTGTTCAAACGCTAGAAGACGCTTAAAATGCTGATGACGAGTTTCGCAAGGTGCCAGAGAGCAATTAGAATGTGGTACTATGGCGTGAATTGCTTGGCTGGAGTATCTCGTTCTGGTATTGAAATGCCGAGTTCCACTATTCAATGTCACGTGGATGGTAAGAGGGGCAGACGTGTAACGTCGCTTTGGCAGGGTGTCTTTTGTAGGTCTTTATGAAAGTCCAGGCTTTCGAAAAATCGAATCAATGGAATGAAAGCATATTTTTAAGAAGAAATAACCCTGAAAAATGTCTTAGGAGTGCTGAGGGGAGCCAGAGGGTGTTGCGTGCAATCAATAGTTTGCCAAGGTGGCGTGAATTGCCATGGGGGCATCATGTTGAGGGTGGATTGATAAAACATAAATCAATGGATTTTAAAGCATATTTTTAGTATGAAATATCTGTAAATGCTTCTGGAATAATAAGAGTGCTAGAGAGTCGTGTGCCATCAATATTTTGCCACGGTGGTGTGAATTGCCAGGGGGTCATTATGTTGAGGGTGGATTGCTAAACATAAATCAATGGATTTAGAAGCATATTTTTATTATGACAATATCTGTAAATGTCTCTGGAATAATGGAGTGCCAGAGGGTGTCGTATGCCATCCACAGTTTGTTACGGTGGCGTGAGTTGCCACGGGAGCATCCAGTTGAGAATGGATTGTAAAAACATAAATCAATGGATTTAAAGCATATTTTTATTATGAAAATATCTGTAAATTCCTTTGGAATAATGAGAGTGCCAGAGGGTGCCACGTGCCATCCGAAGTTTACCAGGGTGGCTTGTATTGCCTTGGAGTAATATGTTTTTACACCTTAAAAGTTAAGGTGGAGCTGTTAGAAGAATTTTTCAGCAGAGGGGGACTGAAATCTAACATCCCGGTAAAAAAAACGATGCATTTTCGTTAAAAAGCTCTTAATATGGCTTAAATTTAGCTCTAACATTCACTCCAACCTCTGGGAATGATTGCAAGGTGAGTATTTTGTCACGATGGCATGAAATATTTATAGTCTTCACTCAAAGAAACGAGGTGTTTTCATTAAAACTTTTAATATGGCCTAAATTTATCTCTAATTTCAATTCCCCCTCTGGAAATGCATCCTAGAACCCCCGACTTTCTATCATACACGATTCTTTTTGCCTATATTACGATCCTTTATAAGACTCTTTCACTCTTTAGTTTTTGTTTGTCATGTTTTCTAACTATTTTTTATTTTTTTTTAATATTGTTGTAAGTTTGTTTTTATTAAAAAATATGTATCTACAATAACTTTAATCCTTTAGATGTATTGATTGGGATGTGTCTCTAACACCTAGGTGCTTACATCGCTTTCCTCTGTATTACTAAAAATACATGGAGAGCAATTGTCTCTGGAAATAGATATTTTCCGTCTTCATGCCAATTCTGAGAGGTGCACGAGACATGACATTCTAGCACGCGTAAAAAAATTGAAAATCTTAGGTGTCGAGCAATAGGTTATTTTTAGAATGTACTTCTCGATACAGAAAACTGGGAATAGCAGATTAGTCCTGATGGTTGAGGCACTGTTCTAATGGAAGGGTATTGACCTTTCGAGTTCCAGCAAGGTCAAAGAAAGAAAAAAGAATAAAAAAACTTTGAATGTTTCGGCAAAAAATAAAATGTCAGAAGAGTATTATGTGACAGTGACGGTTGCGCCGTCATTACTTAAGATGTGCACTGCCAATACGCAACATGCGCCGTCGTTACATAAGGTGTATGCTATATTCGGTTGCAAGCAGGGATTCCCACATGGGCCCTGAAGCATAGCTTGTCACCTACGATGGCGTCATCCATGTTCTACATGGTCACGGTAATCCTGGGTGTCTTCCAGAAAACAATAGACGTACCAAAAATGACTATGAATCGTGGCTTTTATTTATAGAGGGAGGAACTGGGCATTTTACAGGGAAAACAATATGCCAAAAATGGTTACGGATCACAACAAATGGTTGTTGCTAGTGAAAGTATTGGAACACCTAGGGGTGTATATGGGAAGTCTGTCAGCTAGAAATAGGGTTGCGCTTGAAATCCTATGCCATTTTCCCATGGATACCTTTATAATCCTATACTATTTTCCTATGGCTCTATTTAAAGCGCGAGGGTGTGTCCCCAGTTGAGTTCCCTCTAATAGAACCAGTGATCGCATTACACATGGGCTAGTAACTCCATTTGTTGCTACGATGTGTATCATAGCAACCACACTCCGGTTAATAATATGCAAATATTGGGACACCTGGAATCCCGGGAATCTTGCCAGAGCATGTTGTCGGAATCTTGCCAAGGCTTTCGTGACGTAACAGGGCATTTTGTGGAAATCTTATGCTATTTTCCTATGGATGTCTTTAAAATCCCATGATATTTTTCTGTCTGTGACTCTAAAATCCTATGCTATTTTCTTATGGCCCAATTTAAGGCACGTGTGTGTGTCACCGGCTGAGTTTCCTTTAATAGACCACATGGAACCGTATTGCAATGGGCTAGTAGCTCTACTTATTTCTACTTATGTATTATAGCGACAACGCTCCGACTAATCACACAAAAATAGTGGGACACCTGGAATCCCGGGGATTCTGCCAAGCTGGAAAAAGGTGACTAAATTGCCCAGTTGCGAGGGACTAGGAGTTCCACTTCTACATCCCCATTCTGTGACTTTAGAATCCAATGTTAATTTCATATCAGTGACTCTAAAAGCCTATTGTATTTTCCTGTGGATGTCACAGTAATCCTATGCTATTTTTCTATCTGGCCTTTAAAATCTCATGCTATTTTCCTATCTGTGTCACAGGAATCCTGTGCCATTTTCCTATCTGTCACTTTATAATCCTATGCTATTTTCCTATGGACCTGTTTAAAGCGCAAGGTTGTGTCACCAGCTGTGTTCCCAATAATAGAACACCTGGAACCATATTGCACATGGGCTAGTAGCTCCACTTATTGGTGCTTGTGTATTTAGCGACCACTCCCCGATTAATCATATAAAAAAAAAATTCAAACACCTGGAATCCCGGGAATCTTTCCAGTATTCAAACAAAATTGTAACACGTGGTCATGGAAACAGGGAGCGCCGCTAAACCTTCTTTTTGCGCCGTTAATCCATTAATGGAAGAAATGAGTTCTGGCTATGGGCGCCATTGATCCTTAAATGCCCTCACTACTGTTGTTTTTCTCAGGGATGAATTGATCGAACGATTGGTCCTAGAAGATTGGGAGAGAGCTAATTCGAAAGAAAATCCAAATTTCTAGTACCCTTTCTAGGTGTCTAGAAAGATTAAAGGGCAGCTAGCCCCCTCCCACGCTTTTTTCACCAAAGACATCCTATCAAAATTTTGAGATAATTATTTAATTCACTATAGTTGAAAGGTATAATAACTATGCCCACGAGAATGACAAGAGCCCTCATAGTTCCTGGTGAAACGGCTGTAAGTTACACAATTTGCCCATTGTTCATATAGCTTCCAGTGTTTGTCGGGAATTTTCCAACAGCCTTTTTTTGGGAGGGGGTATTTTTGTGGGGTATTTTCCCCGGATAGAGGAAAGGGGATTTTCTATTATGATTTGAAAAATAATCAGAAAATAAATGTAAAAACAAGTTTTTTCAACTACAGTAAGGAGAGACATTAAAAAATTAACACCAACAGAAATTATTCCATATATAAGGGACTGTTTGTCAAATTCTTTTAAAAAAATACTGCTCAAATAGAAGAGCCGTTAGATTTGAATGAGAAGTCTTTTTAAAGAACTTAAAGCTTTTTGCCTAAGTTGAGAGTGATATGGCCACAATTTACTATTTCATTAATTTCTTTCTTTGCTTGTTTTTTAGACCAGGGCACTTCGTATAGAAGGAATTGTTGTAAAAAACTTTGGAAAGAGCTCATTCAATCAGAAATTGAAAGGGCTAATGTTCTTTTTAATAGTCGAAAGTGATTGAAGGGCAACCATTCCCCCTCCCGTGGCCGTCATTCCCACAAACACATACAATCAAAATTTTGAGATATCCATTTTGTTAAGCGTAGTTGAAAGGTCCAGAAATTTTGTGTTTGAGGATGACAACCCCCCCCCCCCCCAGAGCCCTCAGGACAAGGGTTGTAAGTTATGTCCCGGGGGTATAGAAGGTCTTTATAAGAAAAGGGTGATCGTATAAACTTCGGAGGGGGCTCATTGGATTGGTAATCAGAAGTTCTAGTACCCCTTTTAAGAGTCAAAGGGCAAATACCCCTCCCTTTCTACACGTCTTATTTTCCCGAAATGCATCTCATAGAAATTTATAGAAGGCTATTTGTTGCCGTAGAAACTTCGGAAAGGGCTCATTTGATTGGAAATTGAAAGGGCTAGCGTTCTTTCCAATAGTCAAGAATGATTGGGGGGCAACCAGCCCCATTAAGCCCATCATTTTCCCAAACACATCTAATCAAATTTTTAATATATAGCCATTTTGTTCGGCGTAGTTGAAAGGTCTGGAAATTATGTCTGAGGATGACAACCTCCATAGCCCTCAGCGCAACGGCTTTAAGTTATAACCAGAAGGTATAAAAGGTTTTAACTCCGGAGTACAAGCTTCGGAGGGAGTATTAATATACTAATGACTAATGACTAATAGTCTAATGACTGGAAATGTATATTTCTAGTTCTCTTTTATGAGCCAGGTTTGATAGAGGGCAACTAGCCCCCCTCCTCCCTGATATCCTTTTTTCCCGAAACGCATTCAATTCAAATTGTGAGATAGCCATTTTTTACCAAACTTCATAAGATCATATAACAATGTTTTCAGGGCGGACACAACCCCCCTCCCCCCCTCAGAGCCCAGGGGCAAGGGATGTAAGTTATGCTACGGGGTGTATAAGGTTTTTATTGAACGGGCAGTCATATCAACTTGGATTGGACGGAGATCATTTAATTGGAAGTCGGAAGCTTTAGTGCCCTTTCTAGATGTTGAAAGTGAAAGAAGGGAAATCATCCCCCATAAGCCTGTCATTCCCCAAAACAAATCCGATCAATATTTTAAAAGAGCTATTTTGTTCAACATTGCTAAAAGATCCAGTAATTATGTCTTTGGGGATGTCAACCTCCCACAGTTCTCAGGGCAATGGCTGTAAGTTAGGCAATTTACTCTTTGTTTACATATTGTATATGTTATTAAGAAAGGTATACATGTTTGAACTTTAAGACGAAGGGGGTTCAGATGAGCCTTTCGGAAAACGTCGAGGGAATTGTTGAAATAAATCAAAAAACGTTATGCGTATACGGATTGTCAAAAGGACGTAACTCAGGAATAACTGAGTATATTAATTTGGAAAATTCAGGAAACGAGAAGGGAAATGATCAAAAAGGCAATATTTGCATGTTCTGCTACATTTACTACTACTTATACTACTACTACCACTACTACATCTACTGCAACTACTTGTAAGGCTAAGAGCATAAAGATGAAAATTTCAAGAAGTATATAAACAATAGGTTATCAAAAGGACATATCAGCAATGTCATAATAATGGATAATTGTGTTAAGTCGAAACTTCCAGAAATTGATGACATTTCTATTACTATTAAAAATTAAATAAAAAAAACAAGTTTTATTTAACTGAAAATAAGGAGCAACATTAAAACTTAAAACAAACAGAAATTATTATGCATATGAAAGGGACTGTCCCCTCCTCAACGCCTCGCTCTTTGCGCTAAAGTTTTTTATTGTTAAAAAAAAATAGAGTTGTGAAAAAGAGTCAAACTTAAGTGTAAAGAGTGAGGCGTTGAGAAGGAGCCCCTTTCATATACGGAATAATATCTGTTTGTTTTAAATTTGAATGTCGCTCCTTATTTTCAGTTAAAAAAACTTGTTTTTTATATTTAATTTCTGAACGTTTTTAAATTGATGCAGGTTTTGATTTTGGCTCACCGTACGCGATTAATTAAAACAAAATTTGCATATTAATTTTACTTTTTTTGGCTAAATGGCTTTCTCGAAAGTTGTTTAATATTATTTACGAAGGATTTTATTAGTAATAAATATACGTAACTGACGAATTAACTTATGTAACGAAATTCTATATTCGTATATTCTTATAACGGATATTAGGGGGTTCAACCCCCTATTCAATACATTGTTCTTTACGCGGAAGTTCTAATTTTTTCCAGTTCTTTAAGAATGACCCCTTAATCGCAAAGACCATTAATTAGAATAAATAGCTCTTATGAAAGTACTAAAAAAAAACTTTAGCGTAAAGAGCGAGGTATTGATTAGGGGGCGAACCCAATCTCATACGTAATAGTTTCTGTTTGTTTTAAATTTTTATGTTGAAATGTTTTCAGTTGAAAACTTTTTTTTATTTATTTTCTGATCGTTTTTTTTTAAATAATGCTGGGACATCCGGCGCCCCCTTCATAACAATATCCCTTCGCCTATGAAAACTTCCTCCATGGGAAGATACTCCCACGTAACCTCCAATTGCCCCCCACTACCAGAAAAAATCCCCCCTGAAAACGTCTGCATACTTCCCAATAACCAATACTATATGTAAACATTGGGCAATGTTCATAACTTGCAGCCTTTCTCCCGGGGACTGTGGGGGATTAAGTAATCCTCGAAGAGATAGTTATTATGTTTTTCGACCATGCTGAACAAAATGGCACTCTCAAAACTTTGATCGGGTGACTTTGGGGAAAAAAATAGTGGGAGGGGGCCTAGTTGCCCTCCATTTTTTGTCAATTAAAAAGGGCACTATAAATTTTAATTTCCGTTCGAATGAGCCCTCCCACAATATTATAGGATCATTGGGTCGATACAATCACACCTGGGGAAAAAAAAGTAAAGGAACACGCATCCGTGATCTTTCTTCTGGCAAAAAATTTAACGCTCCACAATTTTGCAGATAGGAGCTTGAAACCTCTAGAGTAGGATTCTCTAATGCGCTGAAAATCTATGATTTTCATTAAGGTTCTATGACTTTTAGGAGGTTAGGACTTTTCATGGTTAGGACTAAATTTGATTATACTTATATATTTGAAATCAGCATAAAAATCTGATTCTTTTGATGTACCTATTGGTATCCAAATTCCTTTTTTAGAGTTTCGGTTACTATTGAGCCGGGTCGCTCCTACAGTTACAGTTCGTTACCACGAAATATTTGATACTACCAGAGGCATAGCTGTAGCGTTGCCTATAGTAGAGGCCTTACGGCTTTAATGTTTCATTTTTTATTTATTGTTATTATTCTTTAACCCAGAGGCACTTCATATGAAAAGGGTCGTCGTATAAGCTTCAAAGGGGGCTTATTCGATTGGAAATCGAGAGTTCTAGTGCCCTTTTTAAGGGTCAAAAGTGATTGAAAGGCAACTGACACCCCTCCCACGCCTACCATTTCCCCAAACACATCCAGTCAAAATTTTGAGATAGCCATTTTGTTCTACCTAGTTGATTTCCTAATAGAAATCATATTTTTGAGGAGGACCTTCCTCCCAGAACCCTCAGGGCACGGGTTGTAAGTTATGCCCTGGGGGCATGTAAGGTTTTTATAGAAATCTTTGTCGTAGAAACTTCGAAAAGGACTCATTCAATTGGAAATTCAAAGGGCTAGTGCCTTTTTTAATAGTCGAAAGTGATTAGAGGGCAACTACCCCCTCCACTCCCACCTTTTCCCCAAACACATCCAATCAAAATTTTGAAATAGCCATTTTGTTCAACGTAGTTGAAATTTGTGAAATTAGTTCTTTGAGGATGACACCCCCTCCCCACAGCCCTCAGGGCAAGGGTTATAAGTTATGCCCTGGGGACATATAAGGTTTCAATAGAAAGCGTTGTGGTAGATACTTCAAAAAGGGCTCATTGGATTGGAAATTTAAATGGTTAGTGCCCTTTTTAATAGTCGAAAGTGATTGGAAGACAGCTAACACCCCTTCCATGTCACCATTTCCCCAAACACATTTAATCAAAATTTTGAGATAGCCATTTTGTTCAACGTAGTTGAAAGTTCTGGAAATTATATCTTTGAGCAGGAGACTCCCCGCATAGTCTTCAGGGCAAGGGTTATAAGTTTATAAGGCCCCCACTCCCTTTTTTCCCAAATACAACCGATAAAAAATTTGAGATAGATATTTTGTTATAAACAGTTCAAAGATCATATAACAAAAACTCCGGTGTCGACACAACCCCCCCCCCATGACCCGGGAGCAGGCGTTGTCAGTTATGCCCTGGGGGCATATACGGTTCTTTTGGAAGGGATTCTCCTAAAAACTTCAAAGAGGGCTCATTTGATTGGAAACTGACAGTTCTAGTTCACTTGTTAAAAGTCAAAAGAGATTGGAGGGCACCTAGCCCCCCCCCCCTCCATGAACTTTTTTCCTCAACCCATCCGATAAGAACTTTGCGATAGCCATTTTTTTTTTAAAGTTTAAAGACCATATAACGAAAACTCCGGGGCGGACACTGCCCCTAAGGGCCCGAGGGCAGGCATTGTAAGTTATGCCCCGGGGGAATATGTGGTTGTTATGGATGGGGTGCTCGTAGAAACTTCAGAGAGGGCTCATTTGATTGTAAATTGAAAGTTCTAGTTTAGTTTTTGAGAGTCAAAAGAGACTGGAGGGTAACTAGCCCCCCCCCCCACGCCCCTTTTCCCACAATGCATCCGAATTTTTTTTTTAGATAGCCATTAAGTTAAAAATTGTTCAAAAGTCAGATAACAATAACTCAGGTGTCGACAAAACCCCCAGGGTCCGGGGGCAGGCGTTGTAAGTTATGCCTTGGGGTTATATATGGTTCTTATGGAAGGGATGCTCGTATAAACTTCAGAGAGTGCTCATTTGATTGCAAATTGAAAGTTCAAGCTCACTTTTTTATAGTCAAAAGAGATACAAGGGCAACTAGCCCTCTCCCCCACGCCTTCTTTTTCCAAACCCATCTGATGAAAATTTTGAGAGAGACCTTTTGTTAAAAATAGTTCAAACGTCGGATAAGGAAAACTCCAGTGTCAATACAATCCGCCAGGGCCATTGGGAAAGCGTTCTAAGTTATGCCCTAAAGAAATGTACGGTTCTTATGAAAGGGAGGCTCGTATAAACTTCATTTTAGGATCATTTAATTTGAAAATGAAAGTTCTAGCTCACTTTTTAAGAGTCAAGAGATTTAAGGGCAACTAGCCCCCCCTCCTACGCCCTTTTTCCCCAAACCCATCGGCTACAAACTTTTAGATAGCCAGTTTTTTGAAAGTTGTTCACAAATTAGATAACAAAAGCTGCGGTGTCAATACAACCCCCCAGGGCTCGGGGATTAGGCGCTGTAAGTGTTTTCCTGGGGCCGTATATGGTTGTTATGAAAGTGAGGCTCGTATAAACTTCAGAGAGGACTCATTTGATTGGAAATTGAAAAATCTAGTTCACTTTTTAAGAGTCAAAAGACATCCGAGGGCAACTAGCCCCCCCACACCCCTTTTCTCCAAACCTATCCGATACAAATTTTGAGATAGCCATTTTTTTAAAATAGTTCAAAGGTCAGATAACAAACACCCCAGTGTGGACACAAATCCCCAGGGCCCGGGGGCAGGCATTGTAAGCTATGTCCTGGGGCCGTATATGGTTCTTATGAAAGAGAAGCTCGTATAAACTTTAGAGAGGGCTCATTTGAATGGAGATTAAAAGTTCTAGTTCATCTTCTCAGAGTAAAAGAAGATCGGAGGGCAACTACTCCTCCTGCCCTCCACGACTTTGGGTTTATTGGATGGATAAACCCATCTGATAAAAATTTGAGGTGACAATTTTGTTAAGAATAGTTCAAACATCAGATATTAAAACTCTGGGGTCGACACAAACCCCCAGGGCCCAGGGCAGGCGTTGTAAGTTATACTCTGGGGATATATATATGGTTCTTATAGAAGGGGTACTCGTATAAACTTCAGAGAGGGCTCATTTGATTGAAAATAGAAAGTTCTAGTTCACTTTTAAAGAGTCAAAAGACACCGAAAGGCAATTAGCCCCCTCCCCCACGCCCTTTTCCCAAACCCATCCGATAAAATTTTGAGATAGCCATTTTGTTAAAAATAGTTCAAACATCAGATAATAAAAACTCCGAGGTTGACACAAACCCATTTTTCACTTTGGAACCAGTTTTGATACTTTGATGAACATTTGATTTTTAAAAAAAGTTTGATTTTGAAATAAGGAATTTTAAAAACTTGAAACTTTTTGCAATCAAAAAAGAACAAAAATTAAATAAAAACAACTTTCTGAAAAATAAGTTTTTCAAAGAAAAGTAAAGACCATTTTAAACTTAAGCTCAGCAGATACAAATACCTGTTAGAATTCAAACTCAAAACGACCAGAAATTACTATTAAAGAATAATTGAAACCCAAAGCGAACAGAAATTAAATAAACAATCATAGGAAAAAACATACAACAAGTAATAATATAAATGAATAAATGGATCTTAAAGTGAGTAATGCTTAGATTGAATATGAAAATCAAGCTTAAAACTAAAAAATAATTTGCTTTTGAAATATAAATGAAACTTAAAACGAACAGAAATTAAATAAACAATCAAAGCAAACAAACATACAAATAGATATTAATTTAAATGAATAAATAAATCTTAAAGCGAGTAAAATTTAAAATGAATATGTAAATCAAGCTTGAAACGAACAAAAATCACTACAGACAATAGTTTGGGTATCGCCTCCTTCTCTCACTGTAAAAGTCTAAAACCTACTGAGTCATTGGCGCTTCACTGAAAACTAAATGGGTCTTGAATAGTCTTGGAAAGTATAAACAATATCCCCAGGGCCCGGGGGCAGGCATTGTAAGCTAAGTCCTGGGGCCGTATATGGTTCTTATGAAGGAGAAGCTCGTATAAACTTTAGAGAGGGCTCATTTGAATGGAGATTAAAGGTTCTAGTTCATCTTCTCAGAGTAAAAAAAGATCGGAGGGCAACTACCCCTCCTGCCCTCCACGACTTTGGTTTATTGGATGGATAAACCCATCCGATAAAAATTTGAGGTGACAATTTTGTTAAGAATAGTTCAAACATCAGATATTAAAACTCCGGGGTCGACACAAACCCCCAGGGCCCAGGTCAGGCGTTGTAAGTTATACTCTGGGGATATATATGGTTCTTATAGAAGGGGCACTCGTATAAACTTCAGAGAGGGCTCAGTTGATTGAAAATAGAAAGTTCTAGTTCACTTTTAAAGAGTCAAAAGAGACCGAAAGGCAATTACCCCCTCCCCCACGCCCTTTTCCCAAACCCATCCGATAAAATTTTGAGATAGCCATTTTGTTAAAAATAGTTCAAACATCAGATAATAAAAACTACGAGGTTGACACAAACTCATTTTTCACTTTGGTACCAGTTTTGATACTTTGATGAACATTTGATTTTAAAAAAAAGTTCGATTTTGGAATAAGGAATTTTAAAAACTTGAAACTTTTTGCAATCAAAAAAGAACAAAAATTAACTAAAAACAACTTTCCGAAAAATAAGTTTTTCAAAGAAAAGTAAAGACCATTTTGAACTTCAGCTCAGCAGATACAAATACCTGTTAGAGTTCAAACTCAAAACGACCAGAAATAACTATTAAAGAATAATTGAAACCCAAAGCGAACAGAAATTAAATAAACAATCATAGGAAAAAACATTCAACAAGTAATAATATAAATTAATAAATAGATCTTAAAGTGAGTAATGCTTAGATTGAATATGAAAATCAAGCTTAAAACTAAAAAAATATTTTGCTTTTTAAATATAAATGAAACTTAAAACGAACAGAAATTAAATAAACAATCAATGCAAACAAACATACAAATAGATATTAATTTAAATGAATAAATAAATCTTAAAGCGAGTAAAATTTAAAATGAATATGTAAATCAAGCTTGAAACGAACAAAAATCTCTACAGACAATAGTTTGGGTATCGCCTCCTTCTCTCACTGTAAAAGTCTAAAACCTACCGAGTCATTGGCGCTTCACTGAAAACTAAATGGGTCTTGAATAGTCTTGGAAAGTATAAACAATATCAAATTGAATATTTGATGTATATAATTTTATTGTTGAAAGATCCATCAGTTCAAGAATTTATTTCACTGTAATATTATTTTTATTTTCAAAGCTGTAAGAACTGGAAAAGAAAATATTTGTAATATAATTTGTTTTCAGTTAAGCGACAATGAAGCAGTAGGTTTTTGGTTTTTATTTACAGTCAAGGAAGGGGGCAGTATCCACAGTTAAAGAACTGTTGTTCGTAGTGAAACTATATTCGTCTTGAACAACTTTAGAAAGAACTAATAAATTAAAGTGAATATTTGATTTATAATGATATCGATTGCTGAAAGCTCATCAGTTGAAAATTTTACTATAATTTTAATGTTTATTTTCAATATTAAGAACAAAAGACAATATTTGTAATAAAATTGGTTTTTAGGAGAGCGCCAATGACGCAGTAGGTTTTAGACTTTTACAATGAGAGAAGGAGACGATACCCAAGCTCTTGTTTGTAGTGATTTTTTGTTCATTTCAAGATTGATTTGCATGCTCAATTTAAGTTTCACTCGTTTTCAGATTTATTTATTCATTTACATTAATATCTATTGTATGTTTGTTTGCATTGATTATTTATTTAATTTCTGTTCGTTTTAAGTTTCATTTATACTTCAATATCAAAATATTTTTTTTTTCGTTTTAAGCTTGATCCTCCTATTCAATCTAAGTATTATTTGCTTTAAGATCTTATATTATTACTTGTTGTATGTTTTTTGCTATGATTGTTTATTTAATTTCTGTTCGTTTTGGGTTTCATTTATTTTTTGATAGTGATTTCTGGTCGTTTTGAGTTTTAATTTTAACAGGTATTTGTATCTTCTGAGCTTAAGTTTAAAATGGCCTTTACTTTTCTTTGAAAAAATTATTTTTCGGAAAAGTTTTTTTAATTAATTACTAGTAACATCAATACTAGCATTGTGACTACTATTATAACTATGCCTAAGAGTATGGAGATAAAATTTTCAAGAAATCTTGAGGGGGGTAGGTATATTGAATCACCACAACCCGTCTGTGTGCAGGTTGTCAAAAGGGCGTAACAGCAATATTTTATTAAAAGTTTAGCGTATGAAGTTGAAACTAACAAGCCTTGTTGTAAGGGATATTGAATTAACAAAAAGAAAATGTTTGGATCCTAATACTATAACTGCTTCTACTCATACTACTATACTGTTACTGTTATTATTACTTCCATTTCTACGATTGTCACTAAAGCTAAGGCTTCTACTGTTAATTCTGCAGCTACTTCTACTACTACTGCTATTAAGACTAGGGGTATTAAGGTGAAAAATTTGGGATGTATATCAACTGTAAGGAATTAAATCTAAACAAACTATGCCCACACTGCCTTTTCAAGCGGACGTATCAGAAATGCTTCTGGAAAAGTTGATGGTATTAAGCTGAAACTTTCAGCGTGAATGAGCTGCTGAAAAAACCAAAGGTGCTATGCATATACTAAAAGCAATACTGCTACAACTATTGCTACTACGCAAGCTAAGGGTGTTAAGGGGAAGCTTCTAAGGAATATTTAGGCGGATGTTGAACTAAATCAAAACAAACTACGAGCATATATACTTAGAAAAGTTGACAAAGCAATACCTCAAGAACAACCTATATTACTAAGTTAGACCTTTAAGGGTAAGTTGTGGGGGATTTTGAACTTATCAGAAGGCAAATTATGCCCTTTGCTGATATTCCCTTTTGATAACCTTCATACGGATGGCAGGTTGTCATCAACAAGTGGGGGATGGAGGTTTTGCAACAAGTTCTCCTCGTATTTTAAATTCCGAAACAAATTTTTTCTTCAAATAATGGGCTTATCCATGGGCACTGTCTTGTCTCCTTATTTGGCAAATTTTTACATGGATTTCTTAGAACAGTCTGCTTTGAATAGTTTCCACTTAAAACACTCTATCTGGTTTCGTTTTGTTGATGATATCCTTTCTGTTTGGGAACATGGACAAGACTCTCTAAGAGTTTTTTTGGCACATTTGAACTCTTATGATTCGAATCTTCAGTTCACAATGGAACTCGAAGATTCAGGTAAGCTGCCTTTCTTGGATGTTTTGATTATAAAAACTAATCCTAGTCTTGAATTTTCTATATATAGAAAGCCGACTCATAATGATCGATATCTACATTTCTCTTCCCATCCCCCTCCTTCTGTGAAAAGAGGGGTAATAATCTCTTTAGTCGACAGAGTTTTAAAAATTTGTTCCCGTAATCATATAAATTCTGAATTAAATTATGTCAAGGATATACTTTTCTGCAATGGTTACCCAATCAAACTCGTTGAAAATATAATAGATAGACGATTAAAAAAGATAAAAGAACAAAATAGGGAGCTTGTCCCCCTTGATTCAGTTACACAGGCAATTAAGAAAAAAACTTTCATCGTTTTACCATACATCCCGAAACTTGGCGATAAACTTGGAAAAATTTAAAAAAAACATAATCTCTCTGTTTCTTTCAAAACCGAACAAAAAGTTGAACACTTTTTCAACTCAGGAACGGATAAAACAGACCCTGTACTGGGTAGTGGTGTCTACAGAATCCCGTGTTCTTGTGGAAAATTTTACATTGGTAGGACCCATCAACAACTAGGTGAACGTTTGCATGAGCCCAAAATTTCAATAGATAAGTCCCTGAGATTAAAAAATAACAATGACAACTTTGATTCGGCTTTGGCTTCGCATATTTTCGTAAATCCGACCCATCTAGTTCTGTTTGACGAGGCAACCTTAATATCAACTGCAAATGGCGTACCACAAACTTTTAAAGAGGTAATTGAGATAAAAAAAATATATGAACCAAAATTTAGCAATAAATAGAGATACTGGAGATATTTCATTAAGCCCAATTTACGACAGTTTAATCTTGAAGGACTCAATCAATATTTTCACCCGAAATAACTTAAAAGAACCAGTTTGCATATCTAATGAAAACCGAAATTGTAGACCAGCTAAAACTATTGCAAGGCGAAAGATCCTTGCCCAATCATCTTGGTAAATTCATTTTCATTGATTCATGCCTGGTTTTTATTCAGTGTCTGTTCTGTCTTTGTAAGGTAAACTTCGAAAGGTTAGATTTTCGTTTTTTTTTCTTTTTTGTTTAGCACTGAGGACGACTTGGCGGAGGTCCTTGTCGAAATATTTGCTTATATTTTCATCTTCATGGTTTCGCCACTGGCTGACAAAATCCTCGTTTTTTCACCCTTTTTTATTTTATTTTTCATTTTGTTACTTTCTCTCTTCTCTGAGTTTCATTTGTCAAATATTCTCTGAAAATTTCATCTTCATACCATCATAGATTGTGGATTTTGAACTAGCCAGAAGACATTGTTAGTATGCTATTAATACTAACACTACAGTTACTGTAACTAAGGATATTAAGGTAAAACTTTTAGGGACCGTTTAGGGGGAGCTCCAATTAAACGGAAAACAGCATGCTTGCAGGTTTTCAAAAGGACATATAAGAAATATCTTAGGCAGCACCACTCTATAATAGCTCGAAATATCATTGAAACTTTTAAAGGAGATAATTTGATTGAAAATTAAAACATCTAGTAGCTTTTTCAGAGTAAAAGAGATAGGAGGGCAAGCAGCCAATCTCTCCAGCCCATTCATTTTCCAAACACACCCAGACACAATTTTGAAAATACAGCCATTTTGTTCAGCATAGCAGAACAGTCCAGCAGCTATGTCTCTAGCGGTATTTGGCATGAAAACTCCCATCCCAACTATGCAAATTGTCCATTATGCTGTAACACTAAATGTTGCTTTGAAACTAAATCAAAAAGTCATTGTTTTATGGTTTCCAATAAGACACCTCAGCAATATATCGAGAAAGACTGGGGGTATTAAGTTGAAACTTTCGGGGCTAATACTATTACAACTTCCGCTCTTACAATTTAATTATTTAAAAGAGTTTAAGTGTATCAAGGTTGTAAAAGAGCAAAGATATAATCTTTTGGGAATGATATTAAGTTTTAACTTTTAGGTCAACTTGAGGAGGTAAAAAATTAAATTTAAAAACACTATTTGTGTCAAGATTGAATGTTGTCAAAGTTTCTCCAACCTACAAATAGCAAGCCAAACTAAGGATTCTTATGGAAAAAACCAAAAAGATATCAAACATTTTTTATGAAAATGACTATGTAAATTAAAAACGAACAGAAATTAATTTAAAAAACTTTTTTTGCAAAAACAAATTTTTTATAGAAAATTAAAGAGCTCCAATAAGCCAAAAAAGATAAAAAATAAAGTTAAATAATCTTCCAAGTGTAAAACTACCACAAATCACTATCAGTAATTAAATGAAACTCAAAACGAACACAAATTACAATAAATAGTCAAGTCAAACGCAAAGCAAATAATAATTAATATTAGTAGTAGACAACCCCCAAGCCTCAAGACCAGAACATAATTTATTTCTCAAGACCAAAACATAACTTGCGCTTTACTAAAAACAAAATGTTTTCATTTTTTTACTTTAGTAAATAAAAAACTATTAAAACTTCAAGGAATAAATATAAGCATTTAATTTAAACCGACAATCTACGGTCATTTGTTTTTTTTTCAGTAAAGTGGAAATTATGATCCAGTCTTGAGAAGGCATAGGGTTGTCAGACCTACTCATATTAATTTTCACTCACTTTTAGTTTAAGGCCGGAGCATAATTTGCATTTTACTGAAAACAAAATACATTGTGTATGTTTTTACTTTTTTGACTTTAATAAAAAAAAAAATTCTTGAAACTTTAAGGAACAAATATCAGTACATCTATATTAAACTGGCAATCCATGGTCATTTGTTGTTGTTTTTTTTTCAGTGAAGTGCATATTATTTGCTGGTCTTGAGAAGGCTTGGGGGTTGTCAGCACTACTAATGTTAATTTTTGCTCGTTTTGAGTTTGACTCGGTTATTTATTGTAATCTCTGTTCATTTTGGTTTTCATTTATTTATTGATGGCGATTTGTGTTAGTTTGACGCTTGAAAAATTATTTGCTTTTATTTTTGCTCATTTTTGGCCTAATGAAGCTCTTCAATTGAATTTGAAAACTTGTTTGGTGGAAAAAGTTTTTTTTTAGATTAATTTCTGTTCGTTTTTTACTGACATAGTTATTTTTGTTGAAAAAAAGAAAATATTTTATATCTTTGCGGTTTTTTCTAAAAGATTTAATAGTTTCGCTTGCCATTTATAGGTTGGAGAAACTTTCTCACCGATGTTTAAATCTTACACAAAGAGTACTGTTTAATTAAATTTTATACCTCCTCAAGTTCACATGAAAAATAAAACACAATATAATCAGAGGTGTCATTTGGGAGGGGATGGCTGGGGCTATAGCTCCCCTCTGATTTTAGGAGGGGCCCCACATCAGTAGTCACAATTATATTGATTTGATCTTATGTGTGAAAAAATTGTTTTTTCAATTAAAACTAATCCGTTTCTAATAGAGCTTCATTCCCAAACATATTTATTTATTATTCATATTTGATGACACATTTTTATAGTCTTGTTGTAAAACCCAAGGTGCCTGACCTTCAATACAATAAAACCAGGTGACCGAGGATCTGTAACTACCTTGTACATGTCGGTTGCGCGATTCCGGGGCAGTGATTCCCTCTATATATACGTATTGTGTACTCTTTATTTCTTTGACTGTGTTCTTGAATCTGTTCTGAATTGTATTTGAATTGTCTTGAAATTCAGCTTCTCGAACTTTGAGACAATCAAAGCGAGAATTTCAGATCAGTTATTTTTTTAATATTTCAGGAAAGACAAGACAAAATATATTATATAAAACGACAATTCAAAGAATCGATAAAAATCTTGAAGGACAGTACCTAATCTTACATTCCCAAGATTATAAAAAAAAATGAAAATATTGAAAAAGCACAAGATTTCTTAATAGGACACTTAAAAAGAAATTGTACCAAAAATCAAAGACCAATATTTCTACTTCACTATTGAAAGGCCTTAGCAATGGGAGGGGGGTTTGGCTTGAACCTACTTATAAAAAAGGTAAGAAAAACATGAAAAACAAAACAAATAAGAGACCTACCAATTGGTGTCAATTCAAGAAAATTTTGTATGGAGGGGGGGGGGGTAAATTTACTTTTTGACATCCAAAAGGAGGGGGTGGCAAATTTGTTGTTTTTTTGATTTCTTATGAAAATATCAAGCCAGTGTCATGAGCAGCCACATTCAGGTATACAAGCTGGTATTAAAGCAGTTGCACTGCTTGCAATTTACATTCACCGTCGTGCTCATAAACTCAACCTTGTGTTAGGTGTTTATATTTAGAACTTGAGACGAATGGCATCTTTCTCCTCCCTTCTTCAAGAGCTGTATTGTCTTAAAGCGAATAGCAGTATACATTACCAACTGTTTATGCTCAGAAAGCCGCTGGTATAACTGTCTTTCAGTTGGAGAAATCATCTACTACAAGATTGGTATACTGATATATATTGGTGAACAACGTGCTGGATAGATACAAGTGTATCTTGACTGTTTCATCAATTACCAAAACATTCTTCAGACGAGGGCTCAGGCCCACGGACTCACAGCCAGTCTTCAGACATTTGAATTTATATTTGCACTCCAACTAGCGGATTCTTTTTCGGCACAATATCTCTGTTTGAGCAGCTGCAAGTGGTAGACCTAGTTTTCTCTAGAGCTAATGGTCTTATTACAGCTAAGCGAGATAAAATTATTGACATGCAAACTGAAAATTTTTTGACGTAATTTTTCATAAAGCAAAAGAATTTTCTCGTGAGTGTGACCTCACTGAAGACCTTTTGCAAGATTTTGAAAATTCTGGTTCCTCATGAAAAAGACCAAAGCGTGCACAGTAAGTAGCTTCCAGCTTACCTGATTTTGTAACCGTGTCGACTTTGGGAAAAAGCGACCATGCTGAAGTGAAAGAATCAACTAAAGATGCTTTCAGAATGGATTATTTTCTTGTAATAGACAGATTGTACTGTGACAAATGCCGCTTCATAAATGCTCTTTCACTGTTAGAGTCAATCTCTGCATTAGATCTTGATCCGCCGCACTTTATCAATACGAGCTGATTAGCTAGTGTAGAAGCGCATTGCAAAGGAGTTTTGATTGACACGACCCTGTTTGCCTCTCAATCAAATCTCGTCAGCAGATATATCGATTCTTTAGGCAATAGGTCAAAAAATCTCTTAGAACTTCTCAATTTTGTGAAGGTAATGTTGATAGTATATTCTGAAGTTTTGAAAATTACACAAATCTTCATTACTGTGCCTATCACAACAGCTTGTAATGAGATTCTTTTCTAACTTAAGCCTGATTAAAGCTATTGAAGATCAACAATGGGCGACGAAAGGCTCAGTGATCTGATGTTGGTGTTTAGTGAAAAAAATTATGTGAAATCACTGGATTTCGAGGCTATGGTTGGTATTGTTGGAAAATAAAACCTGGTTGGTTCCCAGTTATGCAATAAAGCTGTGAATGACTTTCCGACTTAAGTTCTCTGTATTTATTTAAAAATTTTAAATTGCTTCTTACTATTATTATTTGATTTTGGAGGAGGCATGTGCTAACCACTGTGAAGGAACGTTGCTCTTAAACAACAGTGAGCCAGCCCCTTTGGTGGGGGCCCTCCCTTAGTTCAGAATGAAATTACGCCGCTGAATATCATTCCAAAGAAATATTTTCTATGTTTTTTGACAACTTGGGTACACTTATACTCTTTTCAATTATTTAATTTTTAATAACAGAAATAGTAATCGTAGTAGCCCCAAAAGTTTCAACTTAATACAGCCAGTCGTTCTCGACATATTTTTAAGGTGTCTTACTGTAGACCATACTCAGAGTGCCTTTTGATTCACATTTAAAGCACCATTTATTTTTAAAGCATTACGTTCCGATTACATAATTATGGGGGAGGGGGGTTGACATACCCAATATCCCTAGAGACATAGTTACTGGAACGTTCTACTATGCTGAAAAAATGACTATCCAAAATTTTTGACTGGACGTGTTTGGAAAACGAATAGGCACAGGAGGAGGGCTGCTTCCTTTCCAATCTCTTTTGACTCTTAAAATAGCACTAAAGCTTTTTGATTTAGTTCAACATCCGCCTGGATATTCCTTGTAAGCTTTGCCTTAATAGTTGCAGTATGTGCATAGCACTTTTGGTTTCTTCAACACCCCCTTCAACACACGCTGAAAGTTTAAACTCAGTACCATGAACCGCTCTGATGCATTTCTGATAAGGCCTCTCAGCAAACTGTGTGGGTATAGTTTGTTTCGATACAATTTCAATACTTCCCAAATTTTTCCGCCTTAAAGTTTCAACTTAATACCCTGTCTCGTTCCTGAGATATTGTAAGTACGCCCTTAGAACCACTTTGGATGCATATCGCGTCTTCTGATTTAGCTCAATGTCCGCAGCAAAATGCTCAGAAAGTTCCAACGTAGCACCCTTCGCTGTTCCTAGGATATTACATATACACCCTTTTGACAATCTTTATACAAATGGCACATTTCGATTTAGTTACAAATCTTTCTCAAATTTCCTTGGAAATTAAAATCTAATTTCCAATTCTGTTCCTGAGATATTGTATATACACCATTTTGACAATCTAGATGCACTTAGCCCTTTTGATTAATTTAAATAAAAAAACAAGTTTTTTTCAGCTGAAAGTAAGGAGCAACATTAAAACTCAACACTAATAGAAATTAATGCGTATATGAGGGGGATTGCTCTGCATCAACACCTCACTCTTTACGCTAAAGTTTTTTAGTACTTAAAAAAAGCTTCTGATTTTTCTAATTAAACGAGCATAGTGTTTCAGGATTCGTTCTACAGAATTGGAACAGAATTAAAACTTAAGCGTAAAGAGCGAGGTGTTGAGGAAGAGCAATCCCCTCATATATGTAATAATTTCTGTTCGTTTTGAGTTTTAATATTGCTGCTTACTTTCAGTTGAAAAAACTTGTTTTTTTATTTAGTTTATGAACGTCTTTAAATAATACCAGGAATTCTGGGTACACCTACACGTAAAAATCCCTCCTCCCCACTGATCTATTCTCTAGACAATTCCATCCTGGTGAAAGTTTCTCCCGGACAGTAACCCTTAACATTTCCATACGCAAAATTGAGTCGGCAAAGTGAAAGCAAGACATAAGACGAATTTCGTATATAAATTCTGGCAAATGTCCCCAGTGTAAAATTTTCCCTGAAAAATTCACTCGCTAGAAACTTCTCTATCCATGGAAAATCATCCCCGTAGAAAATACCACCAGCAAAAATTCGCCCCCCCCCTCGAAAAATTTAGGCATACTTCCCAATTACAAATACTATACGTAAACATTGGGCAAATTTAGTTACTTAAAGACCTTTCTCCAGAGGCTGTGGGGTCATGATATCTCCAAAGGCATGATTATTCGGCCTTTCAACTAAGCTGAACAAAATGGCTATCTCAAAATTTTGATTTGATGAATTTTGAGAAATAAGGGGCGTGAGAGGGGGCCTAGTTGCCCTCCAATTTTTGGTCACTTAAAAATGGAACTAGAACGTTTAATTTTCGTTCGAATGAGTCCCTTTCTAATATTGTAGGACCACTTGGTCGATACGATTTTCCCTGGGAAAAAAAAATAAAAAATCAACATGCATCATTGATCTTTCTTCTGGCAAAAAATAAAAAATTCCACATTTTCGCAGATAGGAGCTTGAAATCCCTATACTAAGGTTCTCTGATGCACTGAATCGGATGATGTGGTTTTTATTAAGATTCTGTGACTTTTAGGGGATGTTTCCCCCTTTTTTCGAAAATAAGGCAAATTTTCTCAGGCTCATAACCTTTGATGGGTAAGACTAAACTTAATTAAACTTATACATTTGAAATCAGCATAAAAATTCAATTCTTTTGATATATCTGTTGGTATCAAAATTCCTTATTTTACAGTTCCAGTTACTATTGAGCCAGCTAGCTCCTTACGTGCGGTTCGTTACCACGAACTGTGAGATTCAATAGCAGTAGTAGTAATAGCTTCAGTAACAGTAGTAGCCTCGAGAGTGTCAACTTGATACCCTTAGTTGTTTCAGCGATATTACTCCTGCGCCTTTTTGGCAACCTGCATGCATATAGTGACTTTTGATTTAGTTTCATATTTAAATGAACTTCCCTGAAAACTTCCGCTCAACTGTAAACCTCCCAAATATTAAATCAACTTCTTCAATCATTATCTTTTTGTTTAGGCATTCCTGATCCTTTGACCAATCCCGAATATCGAGTAGACTGTGAGCCAGAAGGAGTAGCCGACGCTTCTATATGTTTAGAGCGAGGTTGTGTGTATGATGAAATATATGACGCACCAGGTACACCTTGGTGCTTCTTTCCTGTTGACTATGGCTACAGGCTTGCTGGAACACCAAACGTGAACGATAAAGGAATTGCATTTAATCTAGTCAGAAATTCTGTTCCTTCCTTATTTGGAAATGAATGGCAATCAATTACGGTTGAAGTTGAATACCAAACAGATGAAAGATTAAGAATCAAGGTAGGTTACATTTTGCTTTGCAGAGTTTCAGTTTTATCGGCAAACGACTGCTCTTTACTTACACGATGTGACTATAAGAAAGGTCAGACTGGGCTGTCTCTAATGGGATGAAGTATGTAATGCTTCCTTCTCTCAACCCTGTTGCTTAAATTCAAGTTTACTATTAAAAAAAACTTTACTCGAAGATGATAATCGTCCTTGATTAACTGCAACCTTTAAAATATTTTTTAGATGTTTTGAACTGGGTGTTAAATTTCAAATTATATTTTAATGTAAAAGTTTGTTATGATTATCAAAAGGAGTTCCTCGAACCCACTCCTCTCAGTTTCTACTAAGAGAATCAGGGCTGACCCCCCCCCCCAGACCTTCAAAAGACCAGAATTGCACTTCAGTGAAAAAATTCTTATTTCGAGCTGTGTTTTTTGAAAAAAAGAAGCAAAATCACAATTATAGCCAAGAATACTGAAAAAAAACGAATGCTGATTGAGAAATCAATATATGTACCGACATTCCTTTTGAAAGTCTCAATAATTTTGGATTTATTAAAGTTAAAAAAAAAGGGAAAACACTTGAAAAGTATTTTGTTTAATACCTGATTAACTTTTGCATGACTTAGGTTTTCCTTTTTCTTATTAACTAGATATCAGACGGCCAACCTAGATGGGAGGTTCCAATCACAATAGACAATCCTTCAGAAGTACCTGCTAATCCTCTTTACGAGGTCCGTCACATGGCAGGATCAACATTTTCATTCCAAGTGGTAAGAAAATCAACTGGAACAGTAATGTAAGTTTGTTTATTTTGTTTTTGACCATAAGTATATATATTTTTCTCAAAAACAGCTGGATTGTATTTTCTGAAACTTGGCACACAATTCAGAAAATATTCAGAAAATGGCCTGAAAAAGAATCCACATAGGACATGACTTTGGGAAAATTTTTTGGAGCCTTAATTTTGGCAAAACATTTTTCATGCGAATGATGTCACATTCACATGCATTTAAAGAGAAACTTGCATCTTTTTTTTTCCCCAGGGGTGATCATTTTGTTTTGGGTGCCCATAACACCTTCAAACTTATACAAGATGACGAATGACTCCAAACAGTTACATCAAAAGACAAGGAAAAAGCGACGATGGGAATTACTATAAACCGCAAACAAAATGCTCCACAACAAAATTTGAGGTTAGACTACAAACCAAAATTACAACAAAATAAAGAAACGTGTTATCAAACCGCAATTCAAAAAAGAAGTAATTGAGATTAATTATAAGATTGCCTATTGTTTCCCAGGAGAATACAAAATCCTGTAAAATTTATGTTCTTGTGAAGTATAAACAAGAAGGAGGAATTTAATTCATGCTAGAATTTTTTCATTCAATTGAAATTGCTGATTTCCCGCCCTGTCACTTAAAACTAAGGAGTAACACGATAACTGAGTTAACGCGTAACTTAGATACTTGAGATGGTATGTGCAATGGAACATGCCAGGTTTATACTGAATCGTATAACAATGTAGTTAAGAAACATAACTACTCGATAAAATCTGGAAAATGAAGTTTTTCTGGTATCTACGATGGTGCATGGTATAAACAATTGTTTAAGATGATGAATGAATCCAAACAGAGAAAGCGAAACGCAGGAAAATAATGTCTGAAAAAATGACTTACGAAAGTGAACAACAAGAAGATCTGCGGTTCTAAGACATACGATAACAGCCATCACAAAGGGTCACAAATAGAAGTTATGGAAAATGAAATCTGTGCTAAAAAGACAAGCGATAGCAAGGCTCATAATTGAGTTGTAAATGAAAATGACGCATAACAAAATCTGCGAATTTAAAAGAAGCAACATCGAAAATCACATCGAATTCCTAGAGGACGTATATATATATATATATATATATATATATATATATATATATATATATACATGAATTAAAGATTTAAGATCACTTGACTTTTGGGGGTGTTTTCCCATTTTTTTGAAAATCATGAAAATTTTCTCCTAACCTTTGATGGGTAAGATTAAACTTAATGAAATTTTTATATCTGCAATCAACATAAAAAGCCGATTCTTTTTATATATATATTGGTATCAAAATTCCGTTTTTTAAAGTTTCGGTTGCTATTTAGCCGGGTCGCTCCTTACTTGCAGTTCGTTACCACAAACTGTTTGATATATATGTACTTTTTAAATATATACAACAAAAAAAAATGCACAATCCAATTCCCAAGAGCTTCAAAATAGGGGCTATCATTGAGGGGATTGATGTTTGACCAAAAATACATGCAAAGCCCTGCAAAATTACACAAACAAGAAAAAGGTCTCAGAGCATAAGAAGTGGCGTCACACAGAGAATTAAGGTAAACAGCTTTTACTCCTCTAAGAAAAGACGTATATGTAAAATGATTATATATGAGTATCATACAAAAACTATAATTAAGATTTGATTTCTACTGTTATCTAACAAGCTTTTTAACGTGGATTACTGATAAGTAATTAAAACAAAACTTTTGCTGTTACCTCCGCGTGATCTTTTAAAGAAACAGTTTCATCGATATGTATTCCAAGAAAATTGGATATTTTGTTGCACAATTTCCAAAAGAAAATTGTGCAAGTTGCGTCGTAATACCGGGCTAAAAAGATAAGCAGTATAAGCGGAACTAAGACTTAAAAGTTTGATTCAAGAATATAAGAAAAGTGTTATATGCCAGTACACTAGCGGTACAATATCGTTGTCTTAGTAAAGATTGGTGTTAGCAATGTATAAGTAATTTGTTTTATTGCTTCAAGAACAGAAACTTTTGAGCAAAACTTGACAAAAATTTAAAAAAGAACACGTTCTGAGAAATCTAAATTTTCTCAGCCGCGCTCTGATTCTATTCTTTGATCTTTATTATTTTGTCCCGCTCTCCTTTCTATTAGGTGCTATATATTATTTTAAAGGTTATAATAATTAATAATACTAATTTATTTTAGCCTGCTACAAAACAGCAAAACATAAGCGGAGTACTAGGAAAAAAACATAAAGAAAATTCAATATACACAAATATAATGCACAATCACTAACGGCATAACAATCTAATTAACGGGTGGAAACAACCTAGAAAAAAAACAGCATTATCAGCTAAAACAATATTTAATCTTTCAAAAGACTCAGTAATATCCGTAGCACCGTATTTACAAATGGCATGATCAAACCGTTCGTGGTAACGAACTGTAAGTAAGGAGTGACCCGGCTCAATGGCAACCAAAACTCTAGAAAACGGGTTTTTGATACCAATAGATACATCAAAAGAATCAAATTTCAATGCTGAATTCAAATATATAATTTTCATGAAGTTTAGCCCCACCCATCAAAAGTTACGCGCCTGAGAAAATTTGGCTGATTTTCAAAAAAAGGGGGAAAGACCCCCTAAAAGTTACAGAACCTTAATGAAAATCACTCCATCATATTCAGCGTATCAGAGAACTTTACTGTAGAGGTTTCAAGCTCCTATCTACAAAAATGTGGAATTTTACATTTTTTGCCAGAAGAAAGATCACGGATGCGTGTTTATTTGTTGTTTTTTTTTTTCTTTTTCAAGGGATGATCTTATCGACCCAGTGGTCCTAAAATATCATGGGAGGACTCATTGGAATGGAAATTAAAATTTCTAGTGCCTTTTTAAAGTGAGCAAAAAAATGGAGGGCAAATAGGCCCCAACCCACGCTCATTTTTTTCCCAAAGTCACCTGATCAAAATTTTGAGATAGCCATTTTGTTCAGCATGGTTGAAAATACGATAACTATGTCCTTTAGGACGACTTAATCCCCCGAAGTCCCCGGGGGGAGGGCTGAAAGTTATGAACTTTACCCAATGTTAGCATATAGTATTGGTTAATAGGAAGTATACAAACGTTTTCAGGGGATTTTTTTCTGGTAGTAGAAGGGGGGTGGGTCGGGGATTTTGTGGGAAGATCTGTCCATGAAAGAAGTTGTCATGGGGGAAGGGACATTGCTATGAAGGTGGCGCCGGATTTTTCAGCATTATTTAAAAAAAAGATCAGAAATTGAATATAAAAAAACAAGTTTTCCAACTGAAAATAAGGAGTAACATCAAAACATAAAACGAACAGAAAATATTACGCGTATGATTGGGTTCACCTCCTTGTCAATACCTTGCTCTTTAATCCAAAGACTTTTTAGTACTTTCATAAGAGCAATTTATTCTAAATAACGGCCTTTGTGATTGAGGGGTCATTTTTAAAGAATTGGAACAAAATTCGAATATTAGCAGGTATTGACTAAAGTTCTTCGAAAGAGCGAGGCTCTTCGAATGACTTCGAAAGATCGAGGTATTGACTAGGGGGCGAACCCCCTAATATACATATTAAAAATATATGAATATAGAAGTTCGTTACGTAAGTTAATTCGTAAGTTACGTATATTTATTACTAATAAAATAATTCGTAAATAAAATTAAACAAGTTTCGAGAAAGCCATTTAACCAAATAAAAGCAAAATTAATATGCAAATTTTGTTTTAATTATTCATGTACGGTGAGCCAAAATCAAAACCTGCATTAATTCAAAAACGTTCAAAAATTAAATAAAAAAAACAAGTTTTTTTAACTGAAAGTAAGGAACGACGTTAAAACTTAAAACGAACTTAAATTATTCCGTATATGAAATGGGCTGTCCCCTCCTCAACGCCCCTCTCTTTACGCTAAAGTTTGACTTTCTCACAACTCTTATTTTTTTAACGATAAAAAACTTTAGCGTAAAGAGCGAGGCGTTGAGGAGGGGACAGCCCCTTTCATATACGGAATAATTTCTGTTCGTTTTAAGTTTTAACGTCGTTCCTTACTTTCAGTTAAAAAAAACTTGTTTTTTTAATTTAATTACGGTAAGAACGAGGTAAATAAAGTAAGTACTTCAGGTACCGAAAGCACATCACTCGATTTGATTTTAGTTGCTTCTTCTGGAACAGTGGATACATACCAGACATAAATAAAACGGGATGGTCACAGAATGTACTTTAAAGACGGGCTAGTGCTTGAGGGGAGTAACGATCACGATTAGCGACGATTTTCCCGTAGCCTATCTGAAGCTTTTGTTTAATAATAATAATAATAATATTTTATTACCCGTCAAAATCAAACAAAAGAAACGGAGTACATAAACATACAAGAAAAAGATAAACAAGACAAATATACACGACAAAAACAAAATACATAAAAGTTCAAGTTTTAGACACTAATGTAATACTCACTAGCAACCATAGGTTAGATTAGGTTCGGTTAGGCTATATTAGGTTAGGTTAAGTTAGGTTAGGTTAGCCTACGTACGCGCGCGTACGTGAGCTAACCTAACCTAACTTAAGCTAACCTAATCTAGCCTAACCTAACCTAATCTAACCTATGGTTTTTGTATTTGCATGTAGTGGGAAAGGGAGGGGGATCGGAGGGTGGGGGCTCTTTGGGGCCCAGGGGCCCTTGGGGGGGGGGGGGCTCAGGGGGCCTTTGGGGGGAGGGGCTCATGATAAGCTAACCTAATCCAACCTAACTTAAACATGGAGAAATGTTTCTATTTATTTATTAATATTTATTTATATGGATGTATCAATTATACTCTATGGTTGGTCATAGACACTATGCGGCTGTCTCAGTCATGCTCTATGGCGGGTTATCGACACTACCTAGTTAAATGTAGATATTAAATCAGTAATTTTCAAACTTTGGCAGGATAAAGACCTTGTATCATACTTAGAAAAAAAAAGTGAAAATGAATTATTCAGCGAAAGTGTGTACACACGATAAAATCATCGTCGTGTTGAATGCCGACATATATCGTTATTTAAACTATGAGACAAGCATTAATGGGGATCTTATTGGAAATGTATGTGTGCATTGTCATGATAGTGAAAAGCTAAATTTCTTTGGACTATCGAAACCATTCAACATTGCTCAATGTGGATATGCGAGAGTGAGAGCACCAGAGATGATAGTGCTAAAGGACAATGCCAACTTAAAAATAATAGTTGATGAAGATGGTCATCTTCTTGCTAATGGTTCTGGAAACACGTTACCTATTGATAGATCCTATTCCCATGGTTCTGGTATTACTATTCAAATGAAAGCAAAGAGGAAAAGAAAGGCCTACTGTTGAACTAGTGTAATAAATCATATCATGGCTACCTGCCAGAACTGATACCTGTGTAAACACAGTGTGAGAATACACAGTGAAATCGCTGGCAAAATAAAAAGGGCATTGGCATACAATATCATCAATGATTATAAAGATAAATTGATGGAAAATGAAGCATAAGTGAGCATTATTACTACTATAGATCATATAGTCAATGAATCAAATAATACTAAAGAAGAAATTCAGATTGAGCCAGTAGGTGACACCCCTGTAAAAATTGTATATGACACTAAATGGATGAATGATTATTCTACTGGTTATGAACTAAGAGAAGCGAGTAACTCTAGTATCAAAAGAGAACATGATAAATTATTTTATGGAACCGATTCAAAATGTCCAACGTTGTTCAACGATGTTAATAATGTATAATAATATCTGAAACATATTTTTGTGTTAATATGCTACACGTTGTTATTTCATTAAAAATATATTATACATTACTTTGTTATATTTCCATTATTTTAGGATATGTTAGCATTTCAAACACTTAGAATGTTTATTAAAAGGTCGGAGATTTTTTATTTTCTTTGGGAAAAATTAGAATTGGACTATAGCTCTTTTCTTTTCTTTAAGAAAATTCAGAAGAGAACTTGAACATTTTGCGCTTCTTCAAAAACCGTAACCTAATCTGACTTTTACACTTCAATTAAAAAAAAAATCCAAAATGAACTTAGAAACATCTTCAGAATGTAACAGTGGCATGGTAAAGCACGATAAAACACTACTGAAATAATCCAGACAAATACTTGGACATGCAAACACCAACCCAGACATGCAAACAAATGGAATCAGACACACAAACAGAGAAAGACAGACACTTTAGACATTCAAACCAACAAAGACAAATTCTTGGACTTGCAAACACCAACCCAGACATGCAAACAAATAGAATAAGACACACAAACAGAGAAAGACAGACACTTTAGACATTAAAACCATCAAAGACAAATACTCGGACTTGCAAACAACAACCCAGACATGTAAACAAATAGAAGCAGACACACAAACAGAGAAAGACAGATACTTTAGACATTCAAACCAAGAAAGACAAATTCTTGGACTTGTAAACACCAGTCCAGACATGCAAATAAATAGAATTAGACACGCAAACAGAGAAAGACAGACATTTTAGACATTCAAACCAGCAAAGACAAATTCTTGGACTTGCAAACACCAACCCAGACATGCGAACAAATAGAATCAGACACAAAAAACAGATAAAGACAGACACTTTAGACATTCAGATCAACAAAGACAAATTCTTGGACTTGCAAACACCAACCCAGACATGCAAAACAGTAGAATCAGACACACAAACAGAGAAAGACGGACACTTTAGACATTCAAACCAACAAAGATAAATTCTTGGACTTGCAAAGCACCAACCCAGACATGCAAACAAATAGAATCAGACATGCAAACAGAGAAAGACAGGCACTTTAGATATACAAACCAACAAAGACAAATACTTGGACTTGCAAACACCAACCCAGACATGCAAATAAACAGAATCAGACATGTAAACAGAGAAAGACAGGCACTTTAGATATACAAACCAACAAAGACAAATATTTGGACTTGCAAAAACCAACCCAGACATGAAAACAAATAGAATCAGATATGCAAACAGAGAAAGACAGGCACTTTAGATATACAAACCAACAAAGACAAATACTTGGACTTGCAAACACCAACCCAGACATGCAAACAAATAGAATCAGACATGCAAACAAAGAAAGACAGGCAATTTAGATCTATAAACCAACAAAGACAAATACTTAGACTTGCAAACACCAACCCAGACATGCAAACAAATAGAACAAATAGAATCAGACATGCAAACAGAGAAAGACAGGCACTAAAGATATACAAATCAACAAAGACAAATACTTGAACTTGCAAACACCAACCCAGACATGCAAAGAAATAGAATCAGACATGCAAAGAGAAAGACAGACACTTTAGACATTCAAACCAACAAAGACAAATGCTCAGACTTGCAAACAACAACCCAGACATGTAAACAAATAGAATCAAACACACAAACAGAGAAAGACAGACACTTTAGACATTCAAACCAAGAAAGACAAATTCTTGGACTTACAAACACCAGCCCAGACATGCAAACAAATAGAATCAGACACGCAAACAGAGAAAGACAGACACTTTAGACATTCAAACCAAAAAAGGCAAATACTTGAGATTGCCAACACCAATCCAGACATGCAAACGAATTGAATCAGACACACAAACAGAGAAAGACAGACACTTTAGACATTCAAACCAACAAAGACAAATTCTTGGACTTGCAAACACCGACCCAGACATGCAAACAAGTAGAATCAGACACACAAACAGAGAAAGACAGACACTTTAGACATTCAAACCAACAAAGATAAAATCTTGGACTTGCAAAGCACCAACCCAGACATGCAAACAAATAGAATCAGACATACAAACAGAGAAAGACAGGCACTTTAGATATACAAACCAACAAAGACAAATACTTGGACTTGTAAACACCAACCCAGACATGCAAACAAATAGAATCAGACATGCAAACAGAGAAAGACATGCACTTTAGATATACAAACCAATAAAGACAAATACTTGGACTTGCAAACACCAACCCAGACATGCAAACAAATAGAATCAGACATGCAAACAGAGAAAGACAGGCACTTTAGATATACAAACCAACAAAGACAAATATTTGGACTTGCCAACACCAACCCAGACATGCAAACAAATAGAATCAGAGATGCAAACAGAGAAAGACAGGCACTTTAGATATACAAACCAACAAAGACAAACACTTGGACTTGCAAACACCAACCCAGACATGCAAAACAATAGAGTCAGACATGCAAACAGAGAAAGACAGGCACTTTAGATATACAAACCAACAAAGACCAATACTTGGACTTGCAAACACCAACCCATACATGGAAACAAATAGAATCAGACATGCAAACAGAGAAAGACATGCACTTTAGATATACAAACGAACAAAGACAAATACTTGGACTTGCAAACACCAACCCAGATGTGCAAACAAATAGAATCAGACATGAAAACAGAGAAAGACAGGCCCTTTAGATATACAAACCAACAAAGACAAATACTTGGACTTGCAAACACCAACCCAGACATGCAAACAAATAGAATCAGACATGCAAACAGAGAAAGACAGGCACTTTAGATATACAAAACCAACAAAGACAAATATTTGTCCAATCACCAACCCAGACGTGAAAACAAATAGAATCAGATATGCAAACAAAGAAAGACAGGCACTTTAGATATACAAACCAACAAAGACAAATACTTGGACTTGCAAACACCAACCCAGACATGCAAACAAATAGAATCAGACATGCAAACAGAGAAAGACATGCACTTTAGATATAAAAACCAACAAAGACATATACTTGGACTTGTAAACACCAAACCAAACATGCAAACAAATAGAATCAGATATGCAAACAGAGAAAGACAGGCCCTTTAGATATACAAACCAACAAAGACAAATACTTGGACTTGCAAACACCTACCCAGACATGCAAACAAATAGAATCAGACATTTAAACAGAGAAACAGATTCACTTTAGATATACAAACCAACAAAGACAAATACTTGGATTTGTAAACACCAACCCAGACATGCAAACAAATAGAACCAGACATGCAAACAGAGAAAGACAGACACTTTACATATACAAACCAACAAAGACAAATACTTGGACTTGCAAACACCTACCCAGACATGCAAACAAATAGAATCAGACATGTAAACAGAGAAGGATATGCACTTTAGATATACAAACCAACAAAGACAAATACTTGGACTTGCAAACACCAACCCAGACATGCAACCAAATAAAATCAGACACTTAAACAGAGAAAGACAGGCACTTTATATATACAACCCAACAAAGACAAATACTTGGACTTGCAAACACCAACCCAGACATGCAAACAAATAGAATCAGACATGCAAACAGAGAAAGACAGGCACTTTAGATATACAAACCAACAAAGACAAATACTTGGACTTGCAAACACCAACCCAGAAATGCAAACAAATAGAATCAGACACACAAACAGAGAAAGACAGACACTTTAGACATTCCAACCAATAAAGACAAATACTTGGACTTGCAAACACCAACCCAGCCATGCAAACAAATAGAATCAGACATGCAAAAAGAGAAAGACAGGCACTTTAGATATACAAACCAACAAAGGCAAATACTTGGACTTACAAACACCAACCCAGACATGCAAACAAATAGAATCAGACATGCAAACAGAGAAAAACAGGCACTTTAGATATACAAACCAACAAAGACAAATACTTGGACTTGCAAACACCAACCCAGACATGCAAACAAATAGAATCAGACATGCAAACAGAGAAAGACAGGCACTTTAGATATACAAACCAACAAAGACAAATACTTGGACTTGCAAACACCAACCCAGACATGCAAACAAATAGAATCAGACATGCAAACAGAGAAAGACAGACACTTTAGACATTCAAACCAACAAAGACAAATGCTCAGACTTGCAAACAACAACCCAGACATGTAAACAAATAGAATCAGACACACAAACAGAGAAAGACAGACACTTTAGACATTCAAACCAAGAAAGACAAATTCTTGGACTTACAAACACCAGCCCAGACATGAAAAAAAATAGAATCAGACACGCAAACAGAGAAAGACAGACACTTTAGACATTCAAACCAAAAAAGGCAAATGCTTGAGTTTGCCAACACCAATCCAGACATGCAAACGAATTGAATCAGACACACAAACAGAGAAAGACAGACACTTTAGACATTCAAACCAACAAAGACAAATGCTTGGACTTGCAAACACCAACCCAGACATGCAAACAAATAGAATCAGACACACAAACAGAGAAAGACAGACACTTTAGACATTCAAACCAACAAAAATAAATTCTTGGACTTGCAAAGCACCAACCCAGACATGCAAACAAATAGAATCAGACATACAAACAGAGAAAGACAGGCACTTTAGATATACAAACCAACAAAGACAAATACTTGGACTTGTAAACACCAACCCAGACATGCAAACAAATAGAATCAGACATGTAAACAGAGAAACAGATTCACTTTAGATATACAAACCAACAAAGACAAATACTTGGACTTGTAAACACCAACCCAGACATGCAAACAAATAGAATCAGACATGCAAACAGAGAAAGACAGACACTTTACATATACAAACCAACAAAGACAAATACTTGGACTTGCAAACACCTACCCAGACATGCAAACAAATAGAATCAGACATGTAAACAGAGAAGGATATGCACTTTAGATATACAAACCAACAAAGACAAATACTTGGACTTGCAAACACCAACCCAGACATGCAACCAAATAAAATCAGACACTTAAACAGAGAAAGACAGGCACTTAAGATATACAAACCAACAAAGACAAATACTTGGACTTGCAAACACCAACCCAGACATGCAAACAAATAGAATCAGACATGCAAACAGAGAAAGACAGGCACTTTAGATATACAAACCAACAAAGACAAATACTTGGACTTGCAAACATCAACCCAGACATTCAAACAAATAGAATCAGACATGCAAACAGAGAAAGACAGGCACTTAAGATATACAAACCAACAAAGACAAATACTTGGACTTGCAAACACCAACCCAGACATGCAAACAAATAGAATCAGACATGCAAACAGAGAAAGACAATCACTTTAGATATACAAACCAACAAAGACAAATACTTGGACTTGCAAACACCAACCCAGAAATGCAAACAAATAGAATCAGACACACAAACAGAGAAAGACAGACACTTTAGACATTCCAACCAATAAAGACAAATACTTGGACTTGCAAACACCAACCCAGCCATGCAAACAAATAGAATCAGACATGCAAAAAGAGAAAGACAGGCACTTCAGATATACAAACCAAAAAAGGCAAATACTTGGACTTACAAACACCAACCCAGACATGCAAACAAATAGAATCAGACATGCAAACAGAGAAAAACAGGCACTTTAGATATACAAACCAACAAAGACAAATACTTGGACTTGCAAACACAAACCCAGACATGCAAACAAATAGAATCAGACATGCAAACAGAGAAAGACAGGCACTTTAGATATACAAACCAACAAAGACAAATACTTGGACTTGCAAACACCAACCCAGACATGCAAACAAATAGAATCAGACATGCAAACAGAGAAAGACAGACACTTTAGACATTCAAACCAACAAAGACAAATGCTCAGACTTGCAAACAACAACCCAGGCATGTAAACAAATAGAATCAGACACACAAACAGAGAAAGACAGACACTTTAGACATTCAAACCAAGAAAGACAAATTCTTGGACTTGCAAACACCAACCCAGACATGCAAACAAATAGAATCAGACATGCAAACAGAGAAAGACAGACACTTTAGACATTCAAACCAACAAAGACAAATGCTTAGACTTACAAACACCAGGCCAGACATGCAAAAAAATAGAATCAGACACGCAAACAGAGAAAGACAGACACTTTAGACATTCAAACCAAAAAAGGCAAATACTTGAGATTGCCAACACCAATCCAGACATGCAAACGAATTGAATCAGACACACAAACAGAGAAAGACAGACACTTTAGACATTCAAACCAACAAAGACAAATTCTTGGACTTGCAAACACCAACCCAGACATGCAAACAAGTAGAATCAGACACACAAACAGAGAAAGACAGACACTTTAGACATTCAAACCAACAAAGATAAATTCTTGGACTTGCAAAGCACCAACCCAGACATGCAAACAAATAGAATCAGACATACAAACAGAGAAAGACAGGCACTTTAGATATACAAACCAACAAAGACAAATACTTGGACTTGTAAACACCAACCCAGACATGCAAACAAATAGAATCAGACATGCAAACAGAGAAAGACATGCACTTTAGATATACAAACCAATAAAGACAAATACTTGGACTTGCAAACACCAACCCAGACATGCAAACAAATAGAATCAGACATGCAAACAGAGAAAGACAGGCACTTTAGATATACAAACCAACAAAGACAAATATTTGGACTTGCCAACACCAACCCAGACATGCAAACAAATAGAATCAGAGATGCAAACAGAGAAAGACAGGCACTTTAGATATACAAACCAACAAAGACAAATACTTGGACTTGCAAACACCAACCCAGACATGCAAAACAATAGAGTCAGACATGCAAACAGAGAAAGACAGGCACTTTAGATATACAAACCAACAAAGACAAATACTTGGACTTGCAAACACCAACCCATACATGGAAACAAATAGAATCAGACATGCAAACAGAGAAAGACATGCACTTTAGATATACAAACCAACAAAGACAAATACTTGGACTTGCAAACACCAACCCAGATATGCAAACAAATAGAATCAGACATGAAAACAGAGAAAGACAGGCCCTTTAGATATACAAACCAACAAAGACAAATACTTGGACTTGCAAACACTAACCCAGACATGCAAACAAATAGAATCAGACATGCAAACAGAGAAAGACAGGCACTTTAGATATACAAAACCAACAAAGACAAATATTTGGAATTCCAATCACCAACCCAGACGTGAAAACAAATAGAATCAGACATGCAAACAGAGAAAGACATGCACTTTAGATATAAAAACCAACAAAGACAAATACTTGGACTTGCAAACACCAACCCAGACATGCAAACAAATAGAATCAGACTTGCAAACAGAGAAAGACAGGCACTTTAGATATACAAACCAACAAAGACAAATACTTGGACTAGAAAACATCAATCCAGACATGCAAACAAATAGAATCAGATATGCAAACAGAGAAAGACAGGCACTTTAGATATACAAACCAACAAAGACAAATACTTGGACTTGCAAACACCAACCCAGACATGCAAACAAATAGAATCAGACATGCACACAGAGAAAGACATGCACTTTAGATATAAAAACCAACAAAGACATATACTTGGACTTGTAAACACCAACCCAAACATGCAAACAAATAGAATCAGACATGCAAACAGAGAAAGACAGGCCCTTTAGATATACAAACCAACAAAGACAAATACTTGGACTTGCAAACACCTACCCAGACATGCAAACAAATAGAATCAGACATGTAAACAGAGAAACAGATTCACTTTAGATATACAAACCAACAAAGACAAATACTTGGACTTGCAAACACCAACCCAGACATGCAAACAAATAGAATCAGACATGCAAACAGAGAAAGACAGACACTTTACATATACAAACCAACAAAGACATATACTTGGACTTGCAAACACCTACCCAGACATGCAAACAAATAGAATCAGACATGTAAACAGAGAAGGATATGCACTTTAGATATACAAACCAACAAAGACAAATACTTGGACTTGCAAACACCAACCCAGACATGCAACCAAATAAAATCAGACACTTAAACAGAGAAAGACAGGCACTTTATATATACAACCCAACAAAGACAAATACTTGGACTTGCAAACACCAACCCAGACATGCAAACAAATGGAATCAGGCATGCAAACAGAGAAAGACAGGCACTTTAGACATACAAACCAACAAAGACAAATACTTGGACTTGCAAACATCAACCCAGACATTCAAACAAATAGAATCAGACCTGCAAACAGAGAAAGACAGGCACTTAAGATATACAAACCAATAAAGACAAATACTTGGACTTGCAAACACCAACCCAGACATGCAAACAAATAGAATCAGACATGCAAACAGAGAAAGAAAATCACTTTAGATATACAAACCAACAAAGACAAATACTTGGACTTGCAAACACCAACCCAGAAATGCAAACAAATAGAATCAGACACACAAACAGAGAAAGACAGACACTTTAGACATTCCAACCAATAAAGACAAATACTTGGACTTGCAAACACCAACCCAACCAGGCAAACAAATAGAATCAGACATGCAAAAAGAAAAAGACAGGCACTTTAGATATACAAACCAACAAAGGCAAATACTTGGACTTACAAACACCAACCCAGACATGCAAACAAATAGAATCAGACATGCAAACAGAGAAAAACAGGCACTTTAGATATACAAACCAACAAAGACAAATACTTGGACTTGCAAACACAAACCCAGACATGCAAACAAATAGAATCAGACATGCAAACAGAGAAAGACAGGCACTTTAGATATACAAACCAACAAAGACAAATACTTGGACTTGCAAACACCAACCCAGACATGCAAACAAATAGAATCAGACATGCAAACAGAGAAAGACATACACTTTAGATATACAAACCAGCAAAGACAAATACTTGGACACCAACCCAGACATGCAAACAAATAGAATCAGACATGCAAACAGAGAAAGACAGGCACTTTAGATATACAAACCAACAAAGACAAATACTTGGACTTGCAAACATCGACCCAGAAATGCAAACAAATAGAATCAGACATGCAAACAGAGAAAGGCAGGCACTTTAGATATACAAACCAACAAAGACAAATACTAGGACTTGCAATTACCAACCCACACATGCAAACAAATAGAATCAGACATGCAAACAGAGAAAGACAGGCCCTTTAGATATACAAACCAACAAAAACAAATACTTGGACTTGCAAACACTAACCCAGACATGCAAACAAATAGAATCAGACATGCAAACAGAGAAAGACATGCACTTTAGATATACAAACCAACAAAGACAAATACTTGGACTTGCAAACACCAACCCAGACTTGCAAACAAATAGAATCAGTCATACAAACAGAGAAAGTCAGGCACTTTAAATATACAAACGAACAAAGACAAATACTTGGACTTGCAAACACCAACCCAGACATGCAAACAAATAGAATCAGACATGCAAACTGAGAAAGACATGCACTTTAGATATACAAACCAACAAAGACAAATACTTGGATTTGTAAACACCAACCAAGACATGCAAACAAATAGAATCGGACATGCAAACAGAGAAAGACAGGCACTTTAGATATACAAACCACCAAAGATAAATACTTGGACTTGCAAACACCAGCCCAGACATGCAAACAAATAGAATCAGATATGTAAACAGAGAAGGACATGCACTTTAGATATACAAACCAACAAAGATAAATACTTGGACTTGCAAACACCAACCCAGACATGCAACCAAAAAGAATCAGACACTTAAACAGAGAAAGACAGGCACTTTAGACATATAACCCAACAAAGACAAATACTTGGACTTGCAAACACCAACCCAGACATGCAAACACATAGAATCAGACATGCAAACAGAGAAGGACATGCACTTTAGATATACAAACCAACAAAGATAAATACTTGGACTTGCAAACACCAACCCAGACATGCAACCAAAAAGAATCAGACACTTAAACAGAGAAAGACAGGCACTTTAGACATATAACCCAACAAAGACAAATACTTGGACTTGCAAACACCAACCCAGACATGCAAACAAATAGAATCAGACATGCAAACAGAGAAAGACATGCACTTTAGATATACAAACCAACAAAGACAAATACTTGGACTTGCAAACATCAACCCAGACAATCAAACAAATAGAATCAGCCATGCAAACAGAGAAAGACAGGCAGTTAAGCTATACAAACCAACAAAGACAAATACTTGGACTTGCAAACACCAACCCAGACATGCAAACAAATAGAATCAGACATGCAAACAGAGAAAGACAGGCACTTTAGATATACAAACCAATAAAGACAAATACTTGGACTTGCAAACACCAACCCAGAAATGGAAAAATATAGAAGCAGACACACAAACAGAGAAAGACACACACTTTAGACATTCCAACCAATAAAGACAAATACTTGGACTTGCAAACACCGACCCAGAAATGCAAACAAATAGAATCAGACATGGAAACAGAGAAAGACATGCACTTTAAATATACAAACCAACAAAGACAAATACTTGGACTTGTAAACACCAACCCAGACATGCAAACAAATAGAATCAGACATGCAAACAGAGAAAGACAGGCACGTTAGATATACAAACCAACAAAGACAAATACTTGGACTTGCAAACACCAACCCAGAAATGCAAACAAATAGAATCAGACATGCAAACAGAGAAAGACAGGCACTTTAGATATACAAACCAACAAAGACAAATACTTGGACTTGCAAAAAGCAACCCAGAAATTCAAAAAAACAGAATCAGACATGCAAACAGAGAAAGACAGGGCACTTAAGATATACAAACCAACAAAGACAAATACTTGGACTTGCAAACCCAATCCAGACATGCAAACAAATAGATTCAGACATGCAAACAGAGAAAGACAGGCACTTTAGATATACAAACCAACAAAGACAAATACTTGGACTTGCAAACACCAACCCGGAAATGCAAACAAATAGAATCAGACACACAAACAGAGAAAGACAGACACTTTAGACATTCCAACCAATAAAGACAAATACTTGGACTTGCAAACACCAACCCAGACATGCAAACAAATAGAATCAGACATGCAAACAGAGAAAGACAGGCACTTTAGATATACAAACCAACAAAGACAAATACTTGGACTAGCAAACACTAACCCAGACATGCAAACAAATAGAATCAGACATGCAAACAGAGAAAGACAGGCACTTTAGATATACAAACCAACAAGACAAATACATGGACTAGCAAACATCAACCCAGACATGCAAACAAATAGAATCAAACATGCAAACAGAGAAATATAGGCACTTTAGATATACAAACCAACAAAGACAAATACTTGGACTTGCAAAGACCAACCCAGACATGCAAACAAATAGAATCAGACATGCAAACAGAGAAAGACAGGCCCTTTAGATATACAAACCAACAAGGACAAATACTTGGACTTGCAAACACCAACCCAGACATGCAAACAAATAGAATCAGACATGCAAACAGAGAAAGACAGGCACTTTAGATATACAAACCAACAATGACAAATACTTGGACTTGCAAACATCAACCCAGACATGCAAAAAATAGAATCAGACATGCAAACAGAGAAAGACAAACCCTTTAGATATTCAAACCAACAAAGACAAATACTTGGACTTTCAAACACCAACCCAAACATGTAAACAAATAGAATCAGACATGCAAACAGAGAAAGACAGACACTTTAGATATAAAAACCAACAATGACAAATACTTGGACTTGCAAACACCAACCCAGACATGCAAACAGATAGAATCAGACATGCAAACAGAGAAAGACATGCACTTTAGATATACAAACCAACAAAGACAAATTCTTGGACTTGGAAACACCAACCCAGACATACAAACAAATTGATTCAAAAAAGTATTTAAAAAATGTTGGGCCCAAGGGGCACTTGGGGAGGGGGGGCCTTTCGGGCCCGGGGGCCCTTTGGGTTTGGGGTAGAGGGGCCCTTTGGGGTTGGGGTAGGAGGGTCCTTTGGGATTCGGGTAGGGGGGCCTTTGGGGTTGGGGTAGGGGACCTCACAACATTGTTCAAACGGAACTTGTGTATTATAACGACCACAGAGTTTCACCCTCAAATCATCTTCTAAATCATCTTCTAAAATCATCTTCTAAAATGCCTCAAACGGTTTCGCTTAAATCATCTTCTAAAATGTCTCAAAACGGTTTCGGCCAAATAATCCCTAAACGTAATTTCTGCGTGTTCCTTTTTTTTGACATTTGAAATTCCTATGAAACCATTTCCCGCGTTAATCTCTTCATCTCATAGGTGTTCCTAGCTACACTATTATGGTTTCGATAGAATATTAATTTATCTCTGTGAACTAAAGACCATTTATCCCTCAGACCTAAAGACCAAAGAAGCCATAATTGTTTCTTAATTCCCCTTTCGTGAATCAATAATTCCCCTCGATTATGCAGATCAATTTTTCGGAAATTCACTTCCCCTCGAGTCCTGGATCAATACATTCCCCACTGATTATGTAAATCAAGTTCTCGGAAATTAATTTCCCCCCTCTTGTCTTAGATCAATACATCTCTTCCCACCGTCAATGCACATGTGCAAACTTCGCCCCGGAGACAATACACCTAGACGAACAACAACAAATCAATTGACCTTGACCCCATTAGACTCGATCGATAATCCTTGAATAAATTATGTCCCGTCAGCGTTAGACTAAATTGTAGATGGCAGCACATGTGTTCGTACCGGACCTCCTGGCCACTCTCTACTAGCGACCCAGATGAATTTTACTAACAGTTACAGGAGCAAAAGTACTGTAATTTCTTAAGTATAATAATCTAGCTGCAATCTTGACAGCTTTTGGTTATGAAACGACCACAGCTCGGCGTGCGTGCAACTGAACCCCGCTGTAACTGAACCGCCGTGTAACTGAACCACCGTTTAACTGAACCATAGTGTAACTGAACCCCCGTATAACCGAACGACCGTGCAACTGAACCCCCGTATAACCAAACCCCCGTGCAACTGAACCCTCGTGCTACTGAACCCTCATGCAACTGAACCCCCTTTAACTGAAACCTCGTGCAACTCAACCCCGTGCAACTCAACCCCATTTACCTAACCCCCGTGTAACTGAACCCCCATGTAACTGAACCCCCGTGCAACTGAACCCCCGTATAACCGAACCCCCGTGCAACTGAACCCCCGTGCAACTCAACCACCGTACTTACATTGGATAAAACACAATAGGGTTATGAACCATAGTCATTTAACTATGGTAGAGCTATTTAACCTTTAGATTGTTTTAAATAAAATGGCCGTCCCAAAATTTGGATCGGATATATTTGGGGGAAAAATAGGGTGGGGTGGAAGCCCTCCGATCACTTTTAACTCTGAAAAAGTGCACTGGAAATTTTTATTTCCAATCGAATGAGCCTCCCCCCCAAAGCTCACAAAAAAAAATTCTACAAAAACCTTACGTATTAGCAATGAGCAACTAGCTTAACTTACAGCCCTTGCCCCAGATGCTGCAGGTGGGGTTGTTTACCCCAAAGGCATTGTTAATTGATCTTCAGACTATTTTGAACAAAATGTTTATTTTTATTCTGATAGGATGTATTAGGGGGGTGGATGTACGTTGAGAGGGAAAGGCTGATTGTCCTGTGATTACCTTTGATTCTTCGAAATTGAACTTGAACTTTAAAATTTCCAATCGAATGAGCCTCCTTAAAAGTTTTTACGATCATCTCTTGCATAAAAACCTTAAATTTTAACAATTGATAACTTGCAAAAACATACAGATTGCTGATACAGGTGTATCAGCAATTTTTTTTGGAACAGCTTAGCGTATAAAGATGAAACTTCTGGGGCATCTACCTGCTACTACTGCTATTAATACTGCTACTACTACTACTAATTCATCACTATTATTACTTCTACTGCTCCTACTACGACCTCTGCTGCTTAAACTAGCGCTACCAACGCTACGCATATTAAGTTGAAAATTTGACAGAATGGGGTGTTTGAGGTGGAACTTGAACTAAATCAAAAGACGCTATGTGCATGCAGATTTTCAAATTGGTATATCTCAAAAAGGGATTTATGTATTAAGTTTGAACTTTCAGAGAGTGCTTAAAGAGAAAGTCAACTCACCAAAAGGAAATATGTGCACGCTCAGGCCTGGATTTACCAATAGATCCCTAGGCCCGGACCTAGAAGCACATAATGCTAGCGGAAGCAATAAATTATCACTGAGTAATTTTTTCCTGACAAAAAACTTATCGTCGCCAGGTGCACTCTGCCACCACGCTGCCTTTTTACAGAAAAGTGACTTTAAAACAACACAGGAATTCCATGGTCACTTATAAACTGTCAGATGTCTCCCAGGAATGGTAGCTGAGAGTTCGGTATTACCCTCTTTTTCATTACTTTTCGCTCATCAGTTGTGTTCTGTTAACACACAGTTACATTTTTACATGGTTACACACAGTTACAGTTACATGGGGTTTCAGTTACACGGGGGTAGAAAAAGGTTGAGATGGTTCAGACACATTTTTTGGGTTAAGGATGACAGACTGCCAAATATTGTTTCCACTAACGGAATTAGAAACGACATCACTTGTTTCCCAGGAATTATACGGGACTCTAAAGAAATAGAAATTCTATTTTTAAATACGGCTTCTCTGATCTTTAGTGATAGAGATAAATTGATATTCTATTTTTAAATATGGCTTCTCTGATCTTTAGGTGAGAGAGATAAACTGAAATTCTATCGAAGCCATAATAGTTTAGCTAGGAACACCTTCGATATGAAGACAGATTGAATATATTTTACGCGGGAAAGGGTTTTCTAGGAATTTCAAATGTGACAGCCCAATGATGTCGAAACAAAGGAACACGCAGAAATTACTTTTAAGGGATTATTTGGGCGAAACCGTTTGAGACATTTTAGAAGATGATCTGGGCGAAACAGTTTGAGACATTTTAGAAGATGATTCTAAAAGACTCTGTGGGACTCTGTGGTCGTTATAATGCACAAGTTCCATTTGAACAATGTTGTGAGATCCCCTAGCCAACCCCAAAGGGCCCCACTACCCCAACCCCAAAAGGTCCCCTCTACCCAAACCCTAGGGGGCCCCTGGGCCCCCAAAGTCCCCCCGAGCCCCCCGAGCCCCAAAAGACCCCCCGCGGCCCCAAAGGCCCCCAGAGCCCCTCCGTTCCTCACTCCCTTTTGATTATTTTTTAAGTTTTTTTGGACTGAATTTTTTAGACTTAGAAATTATCCAACATTTTTCTGTTTTTTTCTTTAACCCATTGGCATATAGTTTTTAGCCTAGAGTCTTAGCTTAGTTTTATTTAGAGTTGAAGTTTAGTTTAGTTTAGTTATAGTTAAGAGTTTAAAGTTTTACCTTAGAGTCTTAGCTTAGAGTTTTAGTTAGAGTTCTAGTTTATTTTTAGCTAAGAGTTTTAGCTTATAGTTTTAGCCTAGAGTCTTAGCTTAGAGTCTCAGCTTAGAGTTTTAGTTAAAGTTGAAGTTTAGTTAAGTTTTAGTTAAGAGCTTAGAGTTTTAGCTTAGAGTCCTGGCTTAGAGTTTTTGTTAGAGTTATAGTTTAGTTTAGTTTTAGTTAAGAGTTTAGGGTTTTACCTTAGAGTCTTAACTTAGAGTTTTAGTTAGAGTTGAAGTTTAGTTTATTTATAGTTAAGATTTTAGAGTTTTTAGCTTAGAGTCTTAGCTTAGAGTTTTTGTTATAGTTCTAGTTTAGTTTAGTTTTAGTAAAGAGTTTATAGTTTTACCTTAGAGTCTTAGCTTAGAGTCTTAGTTTGGAGTTTTTGTTGAAGTTCTAGTTTAGTTTAGTTATAGTTAAGAGTTTAGAGTTTTAGCTTAGAGTCTTAGCCTAGAGTTTTAGTTAGAGTTGAAGTTTAGTTTAGTAATAGTTAAGAGTTTAGAATTTTAGCTTAGAGTCTTAGCTTAGAGTTTTTGTTAGAGTTATAGTTTAGTTATAGTTAAGAGTTTAAAGTTTTACCTTAGAGTCTTAGCTTAGAGTTTTAGTTAGAGTTGAAGTTTACTTTAGTTTTAGTTAAGAGTTTAGAGTTTTAGCTTAGAGTCTTAGCTTAGAGTTTTTGTTAGAGTTCTAGTTTAGTTTAGTTTTAGTTAAGAGTTTAGAGTTTTTAGCTTAGAGTCTTAGCTTAGAGTTTTTTTTCAAGTTCTAGTTTAGTTTAGTTTTAGTTAAAAGCTTAGAGTTTTAGCTTAGAGTCTTAGCCTAGAGTTTTAGTTAGAGTTGAAGTTTAGTTTAGTAATAGTTAAGAGTTTAGAGTTTTAGCTTAGAGTCTTAGCTTAGAGCTTTAGTTAGAGTTGAAGTTTAGTTTAGTTATAGTTTAGAGTTTTTAGCTTAGAGTCTTAGCTTAGAGCTTTTGTTAGAGTTCTAGTTTAGTTTAGTTTTAGTTAAGAGTTTAAAGTTTTAGCTTAGAGTCTTAGCTTAGAGTTTAGTTAGAGTTATAGTTTAGTTTAGTTATAGTTAAGAGTTTAGAGTTTTAGCTTAGGATCATAGCTTAGAGTTTTAGTTAGAGTTGTAGTTTAGGTAAGTTTTAGTTTTACTATATAGTTTTAGCTTAGAGTCTTAGCTTAGAGTTTTAGTTACAGTTGAAGTTTAGTTCCGTTATAATTAAGAATTTAGAGTTTTAGCATAGAGTCTTAGCTTAGAGTTTTAGTTAGAGTTCTAGTTTAGTTTAGCTATAGTTAAGAGTTTGAAGATTTAGCTTTGAGTCTTAGCTTAGAGTTTTAGTTAGAGTTCTAGTTTAGTTTAGTTATAGTTAAGACTTTAGAGTTTTAGCTTAGAGTCATAGCTTAGAGTATTAGTTGGAGTTGAAGTTTAGTTTAGTTTAGTTTTACTATATAGTTTTAGCTTAGAGTTTTAGCTTAGAGTTTTAGTTAGAGTTGAAGTTTAGTTCAGTTATAGTTAATAGTTTAGAGTTTTAGCCTAGAGTCTTAGCTTAAAGTTTTAGTTAGAGTTCTAGTTTAGTTTAGCTATAGTTAAGAGTTTGAAATTTTAGCTTTGAGTCTTAGCTTAGAGTTTAAGTTAGAATTGAAGTTTAGTTTAGTTATAATTAAGAGTTTAGAGTTTTACCTTAGAGTCATTGCCTAGAGTTTTTATTAGAGTTCTAGTTTAGTTTAGTTTCAGTTTAGAGTTTTACCTTAGAGTCTTAGCTTAGAGCTTTAGTTAGAGTTGAAGTTTAGTTTAGTTATAGTTAAGGGTTTAGAGTTTTAGCTTGGAGTCTTAGCTTAGAGTTTTAGTTAGAGTTCTAGTTTAGTATAGTTTTAGTAAAGAGTTTATAGTTTTACCTTAGAGTCTCAGCTTAGAGTTTTAGTTAGAGTTCTAGTTTAGTTTAGTTTTAGTCAAGAGTTTAGAGTTTTTGCTTAGAGTCTTAGCTTAGAGTTTTATTTAGGCTTTAAGTTTAGTTTAGTTATATTTAAGAGTTTAGAGTTTTACCTTAGAGTCTTAGCATAGAGTTTTAGTTTGAGTTCTAGTTTAGTTTAGTTATAGTTAAGAGTTTAGAGTTTTACCTTAGAGTCTTAACTTAGAGTTTAGTTAGAGTTCTAGTTTAGTTTAGTTATAGTTAAGAGTTTAGAGTTTTAGCTTAGAGTCATAGCTTAGAGTTTTAGATAGAGTTGAAGTTTAGTTTAGTTATAGTTAAGAGTTTAGAGTTTTAGCTTAGAGTCTTAGCTTAGAGTTTTTTTAGAGTTCTAGTTTAGTTTAGTTTTACTTTAGAGTTTTACCTTATTTTTAGCTTAGAGTTTTAGTTAGAGTTGAAGTTTAGCTATAGTTAAGAGCTTAGAGTTTTAGTTTCGAGTCTTAGCTTAGAGTTTTAGTTAGAGTTGAAGTTTAGTTATAGTTAAGAGTTTAGAGTTTTAGCTTAGAGTCATAGCTTAGAGTTTTAGTTAGAGTTGAAGTTTAGCTATAGTTACAAGTTTCGAGTTTTAGTTTCGAGTCTTAGCTTAGAGTTTTAGTTAGAGTTGAAGTTTAGTTTAGTTATAGTTAAAAGTTCAGAGTTTTTAGATTAGAGTGTTAGCTTAGATTTTTATTTAGAGTTGTAGTTTATTTTTAGTTAAGAGCTTAGAGTTTTAGCTTAGAGTCTTAGCTTCGAGTTTTAGTTAGAGTTGAAGTTTTGTTATTGTTAAGAGTTTAGTGTTTTAGCTTAGAGTCTTAGCTTAGAGTTTTAGTAAGAGTTCTAGTTTAGGTTAGTTTTAGTTTTACTATATAGTTTTAGCTTAGAGTCTTAGCTTAGAGTTTTAGTTAGAGTTGAAGTTTAGTTCAGTTATAGTTAATAGTTTAGAGTTTTAGCATAGAGTCTTAGCTTAGAGTTTTAGTTAGAGTTCTAGTTTAGTTTAGCTATAGTTAAGAGTTTGAAGATTTAGCTTTGAGTCTTAGCTTAGAGTTTTAGTTAGAGTTCTAGTTTAGTTTAGTTATAGTTAAGACTTTAGAGTTTTAGCTTAGAGTCATAGCTTAGAGTATTAGTTGGAGTTGAAGTTTAGTTTAGTTTAGTTTTACTATATAGTTTTAGCTTAGAGTTTTAGCTTAGAGTTTTAGTTAGAGTTGAAGTTTAGTTCAGTTATAGTTAATAGTTTAGAGTTTTAGCCTAGAGTCTTAGCTTAAAGTTTTAGTTAGAGTTCTAGTTTAGTTTAGCTATAGTTAAGAGTTTGAAATTTTAGCTTTGAGTCTTAGCTTAGAGTTTAAGTTAGAATTGAAGTTTAGTTTAGTTATAGTTAAGAGTTTAGAGTTTTACCTTAGAGTCATTGCCTAGAGTTTTTATTAGAGTTCTAGTTTAGTTTAGTTTCAGTTTAGAGTTTTACCTTAGAGTCTTAGCTTAGAGCTTTAGTTAGAGTTGAAGTTTAGTTTAGTTATAGTTAAGGGTTTAGAGTTTTAGCTTGGAGTCTTAGCTTAGAGTTTTAGTTAGAGTTCTAGTTTAGTATAGTTTTAGTAAAGAGTTTATAGTTTTACCTTAGAGTCTTAGCTTAGAGTTTTAGTTAGAGTTCTAGTTTAGTTTAGTTTTAGTCAAGAGTTTAGAGTTTTTCCTTAGAGTCTTAGCTTAGAGTTTTATTTAGGCTTTAAGTTTAGTTTAGTTATATTTAAGAGTTTAGAGTTTTACCTTAGAGTCTTAGCATAGAGTTTTAGTTTGAGTTCTAGTTTAGTTTAGTTATAGTTAAGAGTTTAGAGTTTTACCTTAGAGTCTTAACTTAGAGTTTAGTTAGAGTTCTAGTTTAGTTTAGTTATAGTTAAGAGTTTAGAGTTTTAGCTTAGAGTCATAGCTTAGAGTTTTAGATAGAGTTGAAGTTTAGTTTAGTTATAGTTAAGAGTTTAGAGTTTTAGCTTAGAGTCTTAGCTTAGAGTTTTTTTAGAGTTCTAGTTTAGTTTAGTTTTACTTTAGAGTTTTACCTTATTTTTAGCTTAGAGTTTTAGTTAGAGTTGAAGTTTAGCTATAGTTAAGAGCTTAGAGTTTTAGTTTCGAGTCTTAGCTTAGAGTTTTAGTTAGAGTTGAAGTTTAGTTATAGTTAAGAGTTTAGAGTTTTAGCTTATTTTTAGCTTAGAGTTTTAGTTAGAGTTGAAGTTTAGCTATAGTTAAGAGCTTAGAGTTTTAGTTTCGAGTCTTAGCTTAGAGTTTTAGTTAGAGTTGAAGTTTAGTTTAGTTATAGTTAAAAGTTCAGAGTTTTTAGATTAGAGTGTTAGCTTAGATTTTTATTTAGAGTTGTAGTTTATTTTTAGTTAAGAGCTTAGAGTTTTAGCTTAGAGTCTTAGCTTCGAGTTTTAGTTAGAGTTGAAGTTTAGTTATAGTTAAGAGTTTAGAGTTTTAGCTTAGAGTCTTAGCTTAGAGTTTTAGTAAGAGTTCTAGTTTAGGTTAGTTTTAGTTAAGAGTTTAGAGTTTTTAGCTTAGAGTTTTAGCTTAGTGTTTTTGTTAAAGTTCTATTTTAGTTTAGTTTTAGTTAAGAGTTTAGAGTTTTAGCTTAGAGTCTTAGCCTAGAGTTTATTTAGAGTTCTAGTTTAGTTTAGTTATAGTTAAGAGTTTAGAGTTTTAGCTTAGAGTCTTAGCTTAGAGTTTTAGTTAGACATATGGTTTAGTTTTGTTTTAGTTAAGAGTTTTAGCCTAGAGTCTTAGCTTAGAGTTTAGTTAGAGTTGAAGTTTAGTTATAGTAATAAGTTTAGAGTTTTAACTTAAAGTCATAGCTTAGAGTTTTAGTTGGAGTTGAAGTTTAGTTTAGTTATAGTTATGAGTTTAGAGTTTTAGCTTAGAGTCTTAGCTTAGAGTTTTTGTTAGAGTTCTAGTTTAGTTTAGTTTTAGTTTAGAGTTTTACCTTAGAGTCTTAGCTTGGAGTTTTAGTTAGAGTTTAAGTTTAGTTTGGATATAGTTAAGAGTTTAGAGTTTTAGCCTAGAGTCTTAGCTTAGATTTTAGTTAGAGTTCTAGTTTAGTTTAGTTTTATTTAAGAGTTTTAGCCTAGAGTCTTAGCTTAGAGTTTAGTTAGAGTTGAAGTTTAGTTATAGTTAAGAGTTTAGAGTTTTAGTTTAGAGTCTTAGCTTAGAGTTTTAGTTAGAGTTGACGTTTTGTTTAGTTATAGTTAAGAGTTTAGAGTTTTTAGCTTAGCTTAGAGTTTTTGATAGAGTTGAAGTTTAGTTTAATTTTAGTTAAGAGTTTGGAGTTTTAGCTTAGAGTTTTAGCCTAGAGTTTTAGTTAGAGTTGAAGTTTGGTTTAGTTATAGTTTATAGTTTTAGCTTAGAGTTTTACTTAGAGTTCTAGTTTAGTTTAGTTTTAGTTAAGAGTTTAGAGTTTTATCTTGGAGTCTTAGCTTAGAGTTTTAGTTAGAGTTCTAGTTTAGTTCAGTTTTAGTTGAGTTTTACCTTAGAGTATTAGCTTAAAGTTTTAGTTAGAGTTCTAGTTTAGTATAGTTTTAGTTAAGAGTTTAGAGTTTTATCTTGGAGTCATAGCTTAGAGTTTTAGTTAGAGTTCTGGTTTAGTTTAGTTTTAGTTAAGAGTTTAGAGTTTTACCTTAGAGTCTTAGCTTAGCGTTTTCGTTAGAGTTCTAGTTTAGTTTAGTTTTAGTTAAGAGTTTAGAGTTTTACCTTAGAGTCTTAGTTTAGAGTTTTAGTTAGGGTTTAAGTTTAGATTAGTTATAGTTAAGAGTTTAGACTTTTACCTTAGAGTCTTAGCTTAGAGTTTTCATTAGAGTTCTAGTTTAGTTTAGTTTTAGTTAAGAGTTTAGAGTTTTATCACGGAGTCTTAGCTTAGAGTTTTAGTTAGAGTTCTAGTTTAGTTTAGTTTTAGTTAAGAGTTTAGAGTTTTACCTTAGAGTCTTAGCTTAGAGTTTTTGTTAAATTTCTAGTTTACTTTAGTTTTAGTTAAGAGTTTAGAGTTTTACTTTAGAGTCTTAGCTTAGAGTTTTAATTAGAGTTGAAATTTAGTTTAGTTAAATTTAAGAGTTTAAGAGTTTTTAGCTTAGAGTCTTAGCTTAGAGTTTTTGTTAGAGTTCTAGTTTAGTTTCGTTATAGTTAAGAGTTTAAAGTTTTGTGTTTGAGTCTTAGCTTAGAGTTTAGTTAGAGTTCTAGTTTAGTTTATTTATAGTTAAGAGCTTAGAGTTTTATCCTAAATTCTTAGCTTAGAGTTTTAGTTAGAGTTGAAGTTTAGTTATAGTTACGAGTTTAGAGTTTTAGCTTAGAGTCTTAGCTTAGAGTTTTAGTTAGAGTTCTAGTTTAGTTTATTGTTAGTTAAGACTTTAGAGTTTTAGCTTAGAGTCTTAGCTTAGAGTTTTTGTTAGAGTTCTAGTTTAGTTTAGTTTTAGTTTAGAGTTTAGATTTTTAGCTTAGAGTCATATCATAGAGTTTTAGTTAGAGTTCTAGTTTAGTTCAGTTTTAGTTAAGAGTTTTAGCTTAGAGTCTTAGCTTAGAGTTTTAGTTAGAGTTGAAGTTTAATTTAGTAATAGTTAAGAGTTTAGAGTTTTAGCATAGAGTCCTAGCTTAGAGCTTTAGTTAGAGTTCAAATTTAGTTTAGTTTTAGTTAAGAGTTTGAACATAGAGTTTTAACCTAGATTCCTAGCTTAGAGTTTTAGTTAGAGTTGAACTTTAGTTTGATTATAGTTAAGAGTTTAGAGTTTTAGCTTAGAGTCTTAGCTTAGAGTTTTAGTTAGAGTTCTAGTTTATTTTTACTTAAGAGTTTTAGCTTAGAGTTTTAGCCTAGAGTCGAGGAGGGGGACAATAGATATTGATGACAATACTAAACTAACATAACCAGAAAATTCCACATTATTGCTTAGAAATACCGAAACCACAGGTTAGATTAGGTTAGATAAGGTTAGAGGTTAGGTTTCTCCACGTTTAAGTTAGGTTTATCTAACCTCTAAAACCATAGGTTAGGTTAAGTTAGGTTAAGTATAAATAAATATTAATAAATAAATAGAAAAATTTCTAAATGGTTAATTAGGTTAGGTTAGGTATAAATAAATATTAATAAATAAATAGAAACATTTCTCCATGTTTAAGTTAGGTTAGGTTAGGTATAAATAAATATTAATAAATAAATAGAAACTTTTCTCCAAGTTTATTTTAGGTTAGGTTAGCTTATCATGGGCGCTCATGATAAGCTAATGCTATTTCTTTGTTTTGGCGATAATGTGAAATTTTGTGGTTATGTTAGTTGAGTATTGTTATCAATATCTATTGTCCCCCTCCTCGACTCCTAGGCTAAAACTCTAAGCTAAAACTCTTAAGTAAAAATAAACTAGAACCCTACTAAAACTCTAAGCTAAGACTCTAAGCTAAAACTCTAAACTCTAAATTCTTAACTATGACTAAACTAAACTTCAACTCTAACTAAATCTCTAAGCTAAGACTCTAGGCTGAAACTCTTAACTAAAACTAAGCTAAACTAGAACTCTAACAAAAACTCTAAGCTATGACTCTAAGCTAAAACTCTATACTCTGAACTATAATCAAACTAAAATTCAACTCTAACTAAAACTCTAAGCTAGGAATCCAGGTTAAAACTCTATGTTAAAACTCTTAACTAAAACTAAACTACATTTGTACTCTAACTAAAGCTCAAAGCTAGGACTCTAAGCTAAAACTTTAAACTCTTAACTATTACTAAACTAAACTTTAAGTCTAACTAAAACTCTAAGCTAAGACTCTAAGCTAAAACTCTAAACTCTTAACTAAAACTGAACTAAACTAGAGCTCTAACTAAAATTCTATGATATGACTTTAAGCTAAAAATCTAAACTCTTAACTAAAACTAAGCTAAACTAGAACTCTAACAAAAACTCTAAGCTAAGACTCTAAGCTAAAACTCTAAACTCTTAACTATAACTAACCGTAACTTCAACTCTAACTAAAACTCTAAGCTAAGACTCTAAGCTAAAACTCTAAACTCCTAACTAAAACTGAACTAAACTAGAACTCTAACTAAAACTCTCTGATATGGCTCTAAGCTAAAAATATAAACTCTGCTAAAACTAAACTAAACTAGAACTCTAACAAAAACTCTAAACTAGGACTCTAAGCTAAAACTCTAAACTCTTAACTAGAACTAAACTAAACTAGAACTCTAACTAAAACTCTAAGCTAAGACCCTAAGCTAAAACTCTAAACTCTTAACTATAGCTAAACTTCAACTCTAACTAAAACTCTAAGCTAAGATTCAAGGCTTAAGCTCTAAGCTCTTAACTATAGATAAACTAAATTAGAACTCAAAATAAAACTCCAAGCTAAGACTCTAAGGAAAAACTCTAAACTCTTAACTAAAACTAAACTAAACTAGAACTCTAACTAAAACTCTAAGCTAAGACTCCATGATAAAACTCTTAACTCTTCACTAAAACTAAACTAAACTAGTTCTCTAACTAGAACTCTAAGCTAAGACTCTAAGGTAAAACTCTATACTCTTAACTATAACTAACCGTAACTTCAACCCTAACTAAAACTCTAATCTAAGACTCTAAAGTAAAACTTTAAACTCTTAACTAAAACTAAACTAAACTTGAACTCTAAGTAAAACTCCAAGCTAAGACTCTAAGCTAAAACTCTAAAATCTTTACTATAACTAAACTAAACTTCAACTCTAACTAAAGCTCTAGGTTAAAACTCTAAGGTAAAACAAAACTCTTAACTAAAACTAAACTAAACTTCACCTCTATAAAAAACTTTAAGCTAAGAATCTAGGCTAAAACTCTTAGCTAAAACTAAACTAAACTAGAACTCTAACTAAAACTCTAAGCTAAGACTCTAGGCTAAAACTCTAAACTAAACTTCAACTCTAATTAAAACTCTAAGCTAAGACTAAGGTAAAACTCTAAACTAAAACTAAACTAAACTAGAACTCTAACTAAAACTCTAAGCTAAGACTCTAAGGTAAAAATCTAAAGTCTTAACTGAAACTAAACTAAACTAGAACTCTAACTAAAACTCTAAGCTAAGACTCTAAGGTAAAACTCTAAACTCTTAACTAAAACTAAACTAAACTAGAACTCTAACTAAAATTCTAAGCTAAGACTCCAAGATAAAACTCTAAACTCTTAACTATAACTAAGCTAGAACTCTAATTAAAACTCTAAGCTAAGACTCTAAGGTAAAACTCTAAACTCTTAACTATAACTAAACTAAACTTCAACTCTAGCTAAAACTCTAAGCTAAAACTCTAAGGTAAAACTCTAAACTCTTAACTAAAACTAAACTAAACTAGAACTCTAACTAAAACTCTAAGCTAAGACTCTAAGGTAAAAATCTAAAGTCTTAACTGAAACTAAACTAAACTAGAACTCTAACTAAAATTCTAAGCTAAGACTCCAAGATAAAACTCTAAACTCGTAACTAAAACTAAACTAAACTAGAACTCTAACCAAAACTCTAAGCTAAGACTCTAAGGTAAAACTCTAAACTCTTAACTAAAACTAAACTAAACTAGAACTCTAAGCTAAGAAACTAAGCTAAGACTCTAAGGTAAAACATCAAACTTATAACTATAGCTAAACTAAACTAGAACTCTAACGAAAACTCTAAGTTAAGACTCTAGGCTAAAACTCTAAACTCTTAACTATAACTAAACTAAACTTCAACTATAACTAAAACTCTAAGCTAAGACTCTAAGCTAAAACTATATAGTAAAACTAAACTAAAATAAACTTCAACTCAAACTAAAACTCTAAGCTATGACTCTAAGCTAAAACTCTAAACTCTTAAATGTAACTAAACTAAACTAGAACTCTAACTAAAACTCTAAGCTAAGACTGAAAGCTAAAACTTCAAACTCTTAACTATAGCAAAACTAAACTAGAACTCTAACGAAAACTCTAAGTTAAGACTCTAGGCTAAAACTCTAAACTCTTAACTATAACTAAACTAAACTTCAACTATAACTAAAACTCTAAGCTAAGACTCTAAGCTAAAACTATATAGTAAAACTAAAACTTAACTAAACTACAACTCTAACTAAAACTCTAGGCTATGACCCTAAGCTAAAACTATAAACTATTAACTATAACTAAACTAAACTAGAACTCTAACTAAACTCTAAGCTAAGACTCAAACACAAAACTTTAAACTCTTAACTATAACTAAACTAAACTAGAACTCTAACAAAAACTCTAAGCTAAGACTCTAAGCTAAAAACTCTTAAACTCTTAAATATAACTAAACTAAACTTCAACTCTAATTAAAACTCTAAGCAAAGACTCTAAAGTAAAACTCTAAACTCTTAACTAAAACTAAAGTAAACTAGAACTCTAACAAAAACTCTAAGCTAAGACTCTAAGCTAAAACTCTAAACTAAAACTCTAAACTCTTAACTTTTACTAAACTGAACTTCAACTCTAACTAAAACTCTAAGCTAAAACTCTAAACTCTTAACTAAAACTAAACTAAACTAGAACTTCAACAAAAACTCTAAGCTAAGACTCTAAGCTAAAAACTCTAAACTGTTAACTAAAACTAAACTAAACTAGAACTCTAACAAAAACTCTAAGCTTAAACTCTAAGCTAAAACTATATAGTAAAACTAAACCAAACTAAACTTCAACTCTAACTAAAACTCTAAGCTATGACTCTAAGCTAAAACTCTAAACTCTTAACTATAACTAAACTAAACTTCAACTCTAACTAAAACTCTAAGCTAAGACTCTAAGCTAAAACTATATAGTAAAACTAAACTAAACTAAACTTCAACTCCAACTAAAACTCTAAGCTATGACTCTAAGCTAAAACTCTAAACTCTTAAATGTAACTAAACTAAACTAGAACTCTAACTAAATCTCTAAGCTAAGACTGAAAGCTAAAACTTCAAACTCTTAACTATAGCAAAACTAAACTAGAACTCTAACTAAAACTCTAAGCTAAGACTCTATGCTAAAACTCTAAACTCTCAACTATAACTAAACTAAACTTCAACTCTAACTAAAACTCTAAGCTAAGACTCTAAGCTATAACTATATAGTAAAACTAAAACTTAACTAAACTACAACTCTAACTAAAACTCTAGGCTATGACCCTAAGCTAAAACTCTAAACTCTTAACTATAACTAAACTAAACTAGAACTCTAACTAAACTCTAAGCTAAGACTCAAACACAAAACTTTAAACTCTTAACTATAACGAAACTAAACTAGAACTCTAACAAAAACTCTAAGCTAAGACTCTAAGCTAAAAACTCTTAAACACTTAAATATAACTAAACTAAATTTCAACACTAATTAAAACTCTAAGCTAAGACTCTAAAGTAAAACTCTAAACTCTTAACTAAAACTAAAGTAAACTAGAACTTTAACAAAAACTCTAAGCTAAGACTCTAAGCTAAAACTCTAAACTAAAACTCTAAACACTAACTTTTACTAAACTAAACTTGAACTCTAACTAAAACTCTAAGCTAAAACTCTAAACTCTTAACTAAAACTAAACTAAACTAGAACTTCAACAAAAACTCTAAGCTAAGACTCTAAGCTAAAAACTCTAAACTCTTAACTAAAACTAAACTAAACTAGAACTCTAACAAAAACTCTAAGCTAAGACTATAAGCTAAAACTCTAAACTCTTAACTAAAACTAAATTAAACTTCGACTTTAACTAAAACTCTAAGCTAAGACTCTAAGGTAAAACTTTAAACTCTTAACTTTAACTAAACTAGAACTCTAACAAAAACTCTAAGCTAATACTGTAAGCTAAAACTCTAAACTCTTAACTATTACTAAACTAAAATTCAACTCTAACTAAAACTCTAAGCTAAGACTCTAAGCTAAAACTCTAAACTCTTAACTGTAACTAAACTAAACTAGAACTTCAACAAAAACTCTAAGCTAAGATTCTAAGCTAAGACTCTAAGGTAAAACTTTAAACTCTTAACTATAACTAAACTAAACTAGCATTCTAACAAAAACTCTAAGCTAAGACTCTAAGCAAAAAACTCTAAACTCTTAACTATTACTAAACTAAAATTCAACCCTAACTAAAACTTTAAGCTAAGACTCTAAGCTAAAACTCTAAACTCTTAACTATAACTAAACTAAACTAGAACTTCAACAAAAACTCTAAGCTAAGACTCTAAGCTAAGACTCTAATATAAAACTTTAAACTCTTAACTATAACTAAACTAAACTAGAACTCTAACAAAAACTCTAAGCTAAGACTCTAAGCTAAAACTCTAAACTCTTAAATGAATCTTAACTAAAAGCTAAAAACTCGATGCCAATGGGTTAAAGAAAAAACCAGAAAAATGTTGGATAATTTCTAAGTCTAAAAAATTCAGTCCGAAAAAACTTAAAAAGGGAGTGAGGAACGGAGGAGCTTTGGGGGCCTTTGGGAGCCCGGGGGGTCTTCGGGGGCTCGAGGGGCCTTTTGGGGCTCGGGGGGCCTTTTGGGCTTCGGGGGGCCTTTGGGGCCCGGTGGGCCGTTTGGGTTTGGGGTAGAGGGCACCTTTTGGGGGTTGGGGTAGGGGGCCCTTTGGGGTTGGCTTAGGGGATCTCACATTATTGTTTTAATGGAACTTGTGTATTATAACGACCAAAGAGTTTCCTCCTAAAATCATCTTCTAAATCATCTTCTAAAATCATCTTCTAAAATGTCTCAAACTGTTTCGCCCAAATCATCTTCTAAAATGTCTCAAACTGTTTCGTCCAAATAATCTTCTAAAATGTCTCAAACAGTTTCACCCAAATAATCCCCTAAAAGTAATTTCTGCGTGTTCTTTTGTTTCGACATCACTGCACTGTCACATTTGAAATTCCTAGGAAACCTTTTTCCGCGTAAAATATATTCAATCTGTCTTCATCTCGAAGGTGTTCCTAGCTACATTATTATGACTTCGATAGAATATCAATTTATCTCTCTGACCTAAAGATCAGAGAAGCCATATTTAAAAATAGAATATCAATTTATCTCTGTCACTAAAGATCAGAGAAGCCATATTTAAGAACACAATTTCTATCTCTTTAGAGTCCTGATAATTCCTACGAAACAAGTGATGTAATTTCTAATTCCGATGGCTTCGATTGAATATTAAAGAAATTATCCCTAAGTCTAAAGACCAGAGAAGCCATACTGAAAAATTGAATTTTTATCTCTTTAGATTCCCGTATAATTCCTAGGAAACAAGCGATGTCGTTTCTAATTTCGATCGTGGATCAATAATTCCCTTAGAAACAACAAATAAATTCCCCTTTCATGGATCAATAATTCCCCTTAGAAACAACAAATAAATTCCCCTTTCGTGGATCAATAATTCCCCTCGATTATGCAAATCAATTTCTCAGAAATTCCTTCCCCTTCGTGGATCAATATTATTGTCTATGTGGTTAGGTCCCGTTAGACTCAATTGTAGATGGCAGCAGTGGTGTCTACTGCTAGTCATTAGGTCATTCCTACTTTCAGCCATCCATTCAGGGCCATATGGAAATCAGGTTGTCCTCGCATGGTTCGAGAAGAGATTAGAGAAGATAAGATTTAGTTAAAAAAATGAACCATCACTAGCCTTTGAAGGCCGAATTTGCATTCTGAATCAAATAACAAATAACATTTCTGAGACTATCAAACAGTTCGTGGTAACTAACTGTAAGTAAGGAGCGACCCGGCTCAATGGTAACTGAAACTCTAAAAAACGGAATTTTGATACCAGTAGATACATCAAAAGAATCAAATTTTGATTCTGATTTCAAATATATAAGTTTTATCAAGTTTAATCTTATCTATCAAAAGTTACGCGCCTGAGAAAATTTGGCTGATTTTCCAAAAAAGGGGGAAAGACCCCCTAAAAATTATAAGACCTTAATGAAAATCACACCATCATATTCAGCTTATCAGAGAACCCTAATGTAGAGGTTTCAAGCTCCTATCGACAAAATTGTGGAATTTTCCATTTTTTGCCAGAAGAAAGATCATGGATGCGTGTTTTTTTTTGTTTTTTTTTTCCAGGGGTGATCATATTGACCCAGTGGTCCTAGAATATCGTGGGAGGGCTCATTGGAATGGAAATTAAACGTTCTAGTGTCCTTTTTAAGTGACCAAAAAATGGAGGGCAACTAGGCCCCCTCCCACGCTCATTTTTCCCAAAGTGACCCGATCAAAATTTTGAGATAGCCATTTTGTTCAGCATGGTCGAAAATATTATAACTATGTCTTTTAGGATGACTTAATCCCTCGAAGCCCCCAGGGGGAGGGCTGAAAGTTATGAACTTTACCCAATGTTAATATGTAGTATTGGTTATTGGGAAATATACAGATGTTTTTAGGGGGAACTTTTTTTCTGGTAGTGGGGGGTGGGGGTGGGTCGGGGGTTATATGGGAGGATCTTTTCATGAAGGAAGTTTTCATGGGGGAAGGGACATTGCTATGAAGGGGGCGCCGGATTTCCCATCATTATTTAAAGAAAAAATTAGAAGTTAAAAATAAAAAAACAAGTTTTTCAACTGAAAGTAAGGAGCAACATCAAAACTTAAAACGAACAAAAAAAATACTAGCTATATGTTTGGGTTCACCTTCTATTCAATACCTCGCTCTTTAAGCCAAAGATTTTTTAGTACTTTCATAAGAGCTATTTATTCTAATTAACGGCCTTTGTGATTAAGGGGTCATTTTTAAAGAATTGGAACCAAATTTTGTTTACTTATTCAATGACGGTGAACCACAATAAAAGCTGCATTAACTAAAAAACGATCAGAGATTAAATAAAAAAACGAGTTTTTTTTTTAAACTGAAAGTAACTAGCGACATTAAAACTTAAAACGAATAGAAATTATTCCGTATATGAAAGGGGCTGTCGCCTCCTCAACGCCTCGCTCTTTACGCTAAAGTTTGACTTTCTCACAACTCTTATTTTTTAAAACAATAAAAAACTTTAGCGTAAAGTGCAAGGCGTTGAGGAGGGGACAGCCCCTTTCATATACGGAATAATTTCTGTTGGTTTTAAGTTTTAATGTCGCTCCTTACTTTCAGTTTAAAAAACTTGTTTTTTTTAATAGCATTAAGAGACAATAGAGAATTCTGACACATGACAAACATGAGACAATAAAGCATTCTGAGACAATAACAAAAAAAACATACAAAGTCAATTTAAATAAACAGATCTGAGGTCCAGTAAAAGATAAAAGATAAAATTCTGAAGTAAAAAATAAGTTTGAACAAGAAATTGAAATAAAAAGTTAGGAAACCTTTGCTACACTGGCAGTACAAGAAATTGGCTATGTACAAATTAAAAACTAGTTATTATGTAAGTAAAAAAAGGGATAAAAGATTTTTTGTATTGCGAGGTAGTACAAGGAATGGGAGATAAGGTGGGGATATGCTGGGACACAGTTCGCGGAAAACGATTTCTTTCAGGTGCATGGTATTCAAGGAAAAACGGAGGCACAAATTACTTCTGCACTCGAAGGTTTCTAGTTTTTAAATGTTTAACAAATGCAAATTTGGTACCTTGTCCTCTTTGAAAATGATTCTTAGAGCTCTCTTTTGGATGTTTTCAATCTTTTATGTTGCTTCATTTGAGAGGCCAGAGTACCTGACAGGACAAGCACACTCTACTATGGGACTAACAAAAGAAATTTAAGGTAAAACTTTAAACTCTTAACTATAACTAAACTAAACTAGAACTCTAACAAAAACTCTAAGCTAAGACTCTAAGCTAAAACTCTAAACTCTTAACTAAAACTTAACTAAACTTCAACTTTAACTAAAACTCTAAGCTGAGACTCTAATCTAAGACCCTAGGCTAAAACTCTAAGCTAAAACTCTTAACTAAAACTAAACTAGGACTCTAACTGAAACTCTAAGCTAAGACTCTAAGGTAAAACTTTAAACTCTTAACTATAACTAAACTAAACTTCAACTCTAAATAAAACTAAGCTAAGACTCTAGGCTAAAAACTCGATGCCAGTGGGTTAAAGAAAAAACCAGAAAAATGTTGGATAATTTTTAAGTCAAAAAAATTCAGTCCGAAAAAACTTTAAAACAATCAAAAAGGGACTGAGGAAGGGAGGGGCTCTGGGGGCCTTTGGGGGCCCGGGGGGTCTTTGGGGGCTTGAGGGGCCTTTTGTGGCCCGGGGGCTTTTTGAGGCCCGGGGGGCCTTTGGGGCTCCGTGGGGCCTTTGGGGCCCGGTGGGCCGTTTGGGTTTGGGGTAGAGGGGACCTTTTGGGGTTGGGGTAGGGGGCCCTTTGGGGTTGGTTTAGGGGATCTCACAACATTGTTTAAATGGAACTTGTGTATTATAACGACCACAGAGTTTCATCCTAAAATCATCTTCTAAATCATCTTCTAAAATCATCTTCTAAAATGTATCAAACTGTTTCGCCCAAATCATCTTCTAAAATGTCTCAAACTGTTTTGCCCAAATCATCTTCTAAAATGTCTCAAACGGTTTTGCCCAAATAATCCCCTAAAAGTAATTTCTGCGTGTTCTTTTGTTTCGACATCACTGCACTGTCACATTTGAAATTCCTAGAAAACCTTTTCCCGCGTAAAATATATTCAATCTGTCTTCATCTCGAAGGTGTTCCTAGCTACACTATTATGACTTCGATAGAATATCAATTTATCTCTCTGACCTAAAGATCAGAGAAGCCATATTTAAAAATAGAATATCAATTTATCTCTGTCACTAAAGATCAGAGAAGCCATATTTAAAAATAGAATATCAATTTATCTCTGTCACTAAAGATCAGAGAAGCCATATTTAAGAATAGAATTTCTATCTCTTTAGAGTCCCGTATAATTCCTACGAAACAAGTGATGTCATTTCTAATTCCGATGGCTTCGATTGAATATTAAAGAAATTATCCCTAAGTCTAAAGACCAGAGAAGCCATACTTAAAAATAGAATTTCTATCTCTTTAGATTCCCATATAATTCCTAGGAAACAAGTGATGTTGTTTCTAATTTCGTTCGTGGATCAATAATTCCCCTTATAAACAACAAATAAATTCCCCTTTCATGGATCAATAATTCCCCTTAGAAACAACAAATAAATTCCCCTTTCGTGGATCAATATTTCCCCTCGATTATGCAAATCAATTTCTCAGAAATTCTCTCCCCTTCGTGGATCAATAATATTGTCTATGTGGTTAGGTCCCGTTAGACTCAATTGTAAATGGCAGCAGTGGTGTCGACTGGGAGTCATTAGGTTATTCCTACTTTCAGCCATCCATTCAGGGCCATAAGGAAATCAGGTTGTCCTCGCATGGTTCGAGAAGAGATTAGAGAAGATAAGATTTATTTACAAAAATGAACTATCACTAGCCTTTGAAGGCCGAATTTTCATTCTGAGTCAAATAACAAATAACATATCTGAGACTATCAAACAGTTCGTGGTAACTAACTGTAATGAAGGAGCGACCCGGCTCAATGGTAACCGAAACTCTAAAAAACGGAATTTTAATACCAATAGATACATCAAAAGAATCAGATTTTAATTCTGATTTCAAATATATAAGTTTCATCAAGTTTAATTATATCTATCAAAAGTTACGTGCCTGAGAAAATTTGGTTGATTTTCGAACAAAGGGGGAAAGACCCCCTAAAAGTTATAGAACCTTAATGAAAATCACACCATCATATTCAGCATATCAGAGAACCCTAATGTAGAGGTTTCAAGCTCCTATCGACAAAATTGTGAAATTTTCCATTTTTTGCCAGAAGAAAGATCATGGATGCGTGTTTTTTTTCCCCAGGGGTGATCATATCAACCCAGTGGTCCTAGGATATCGTCGGAGGGCTCATTGGAACGGAAATTAAAAGTTCTAGTGTCCTTTTTAAGTGACCAAAAAAATGGAGGGCAACTAGGCCCCCTCCCACGCTCATTTTTTCCAAAGTCACCCGATCAAAATTTTGTTCAGCATGGTCGAAAATATTATAACTATGTCTTTTAGGATGACTTAATCCCTCGAAGCCCCCAGGGGGAGGGCTGAAAGTTATGAACTTTACCCAATGTTAACATATAGTATTGGTTATTGGGAAGTATACAGACGTTTTCAGGGGGAATTTTTTCTGGTAGGGGGGGGGAGTGGGGGTGGGTCGGGGGTTATATGGGAGGATCTTTTCATGAAGGAAGTTTTCATGGGGAAGGGACATTGCTATGAAGGAGGCGCCGGATTTCCCATTATTATTTAAAAAAAATCAGAAATTAAATATAAAAAAACAAGTTTATCAACTGAAAGTAAGGAGCAACATCAAAACTTAAAACGAACAAAAAAATATTAGCTATATGTTCGGGTTCACCTTCTAGTCAATGCCTCGCTCTTTAAGCCAAAGATTTTTAAGTATTTGGAGTCATGATTCATTGCTCAACCGGTTAAGACCGTATTGCTTGCTATCGCCCACTCTATGAATCACGTAATGAAATGAATGACGATGGATTATTGCTAAATTATCTGCATGCTGTGATATAATGAAAACTTTGTACAATCTGATAATAGACAATCTGAAAATACAAGCCTTTCCCTAAATAAAACTCAACAACGGAAATGATTAGCTGTTATTCCTCCAAAGTGATTTAAGGCTCAAATTATTCGTGATATGAGATTAAAGGAATAGTACAGTGGGGAAAAAGGACTGATTTAGGACTGGTGGCTTCTTCTTTTGCCAGTAAGTCAATTTTAGCTATTACTAAGTTAAGATGGGCAAGAAAAAAAATAAAAGGAGTCGTCCAGATATTGATTCTAGCGAGGATATTGCCACAAGTACCCCAAATACGTCAGGAAATCCGGATATTCGGAAGCCAGTGACAACTCAGGTTTCGTTAATGACCCTATCAGAGGAATTTGCAAAGATGATGAACATTATGCGTGAAACTCATAGCTCAGTCCAATCAATTGAACAGCGATTCATTGTAGTAGAAAATAGAATAAAAGCAATTGAATCAGAGCAATTAGCCTTAAGGTCTGAATTCTCCGGGATTAAGTCTTGTACACATGCTGTAGAAAATGACATTTCTTTGTTGAAAAATGATAATTTTAACCTGCAGTCAGAAGTTAAATATTTTAAAGAAAAGACCCTATGTATGTCTGATAGGCTTATGGCTGCAGAGTATCAGCCTAACGAAAATAATTTGGTTGTATGGAATGCAGTCTGTGAGGATGAAGATCAAGCCAAACGTATGTTTACCGAGATATGTACGGATGGACTAAATTTACCAGTGATACCCCATTTTTCAGTTGTTGCAATAAAAAAGGATAAGAAATATTTTAAGGTTAATGTAAAAAACCGTGGAAACAAGATTGAAATCCTTAAAAATGGGAAGAAGCTTAAAGGAAGAAACATAGCAAACCAGGGAAACATTTATGTGAGTGATGATGCCCCATTTTCTGTGAGAGAGGCAAGAAAAAAACTATATGAAAAAAAATTGTGTCTTAAAACGATGGGTATAATTTCATGGGTATCAAACACAGTTCCACCATATCTTCAGTTTGAACGTCCGGGTGGTACGAAAGTGAAGTTTACGTGTGATGAATGGATTGAGGAACTAGCACTTAAGCCTCCTCCCTCCACAGCTTCCAGAGGTGCTAAAAAATGAGTGTTTTATTGAATGTGTTTAGTTTACTTATTGGTTAATTATCTTTTCTTTTTCGCTTGGTGTAATCAAATAGATATGGAAAAGTTGATAGTGATGAATTTGAAATGTTTGGGTTAATGATAATTTTTATTTTTGAGTAAATAGTTTAAAATGTTTGTTAATGTGAAATTATTTTGAGTGGGTGGTAGCGGGCTGATGTCTTTTTGAATGGTTTTGCTTTGTGCCATGAAGCTTGCAATAATGTGCTTTTTTAAATTGTATGTCCGCTTTGCCGGAATATATTTTGTTATTTTTTTTTGTATTTATCTAGGCCTAGGTATATGTTTAGTAGATAATGATTTTTTTCGCCACCGCCACCCTCTACCGTCACATACATTAACTTTTATTGATGATGGTTAGAGATATCGTTTTTCCTCCTGGGAACAGCAATGTCCTGCAACTTGAAAGTCGAAGGGTTGATTTTTCCAGCCAGTTTAATCAAAGGATAAATAGAAATTTAGATATTAATGCCACTGAGATTTTCACAAATGAACCATCAAGGTATATTTTTAAAGAAGAAGCACTACCCTTGTATTGTGATAGGGGCCATTTTGGCCTTAACATTTTTCATTTGAATTGTCAGGGATTGAATTCTGCGCATAATTTTTTATCGGAATTAATAAATACTAATGTCTTTCAGGTGATCGCTTTAACTGAAACGTGGTTAAATGATAATAACTCGCAATTACTACATATCCCTGGGTATAATTTATATGTAAGGAATCGCGAGTATTACCAACATGGAGGCCTAGCAGCTTACATTCAGGCTGATTATAAGGTTTCAATAAGAGAAGATCTTACAATATATAGAGAGAAAGTTTGTGAGTGTTTTGTTTTACATATAACTAGAGAGAATTTGAATTTTTGTATTGTTGTAGTATATAGACCTCCACAGAGCCTGCTCCAAGACTTTATGGACCTATTTGAAGAACAATTAATGAAACTTCCGATTAACTCTATGCCATGTTTTATTATGGGGGATTTTAATATTGACCTTATTGATCAGTCATCTGCTAGCACTGAATTTATTAATAGAAGTTTATCCAATGGGTTTCATCCTTGTATAAATATCCCTACAAGAATTACGGGAACATCAGCTAAGCTTCTGGATAATATCCTTTCTAATGTACCCTTGAGTCTTCCCAGGGTCCTTATCAACGATGTATCTGACCACTTTGGAGTTTCAGCTAGCTTTAGAACTGTCACGAAGGTGGTTAAAGGCAAAAAATCAAGGATTCCAGTGATCAGTAAAAGTGCGATGGTAAAACTTAAAAATGATATAGAAAAGGTGGATTGGTACGATGTTCTAGGCGAAGTTCAGGACGCAAATTCAAAGTTTGTTTTATTTTATGAAAAGTTGCAGAGTTTGATAAGTCAAGTAGTCATATTGAAACCGTTTAATAGAAAGCACTCAAGTAAAAAACCTTGGATTGGTCCTGTGATTTTGAAGCAAATAAATGTAAGAGATAAATTGTTTAGAGCTCAAATAATTAACCCGACACAAGAAAATAAGCAATTATATAAAATTTATCGAAATAGGTTGAATACAATTTTAAGAAATGAAAAAAAGAAATATTTTGAGAAAAAGTTTAAGGAGGTCGAAGGATGCCCTAAGAAAACCTGGGGACTAATAAAAGAAGTGATTGGATTAAAAATAAATAGTGTACCTGATGAATTAGTTAGTGTAATGGGAAAGACTTTGAATTCTGAAAAGGACATATGCAATGAATTTCAGAGTTATTTTTCGAATATTGGTCTGAATTTAGCTATGTCAGTTGTGCCTGATAGTGGTGACCCATCGTCCGAGTCCTTACTGAGGGACCCAATTGATGTGTCTCTTCACCTTAGACTTGTAACGGTTGATGAAATTAAAAAAATTATTTATGGGTTGCGTAGTAATTCATCTGGTAGCGATCATATTACTCTAAAAACACTTAAATGTATTTTTCCTGTTATAGCTGAAGTTTTATGTGGGTTAATTAATGAGTGTTTTCGTCAAGGAAAATTCCCAGATTGTTTTAAAGTTGCCCGTATAACCCCAATTCATAAGGGTGGTATTCAAAATGACCCAGGAAACTATAGACCGATATCTGTTTTACCCATTATTTCCCGTGTTTTAGAGAAGTGTTTTAGTATTAGAATGATGAGTTTTTTGGAGGATCATAAGTTACTGGTAGAGACACAATTTGGGTTCCGTAGAAAAAGGACAACGGAACAGGCGATGATTTATTTGACAACTATTATTAATGATGTATTAGATAAAGGTTTCAAAATAGGTGCTATATTTTTAGATCTGATGAAAGCTTTCGATACTGTGGATCATGAGCTTCTACTTAAGAAGTGTGAGGTGTATGGTTTGAGGGGTAAATCATTAAATTTTTTAAGAAGTTTTTTAAGTAATCGTTATCAGTATGTCCAACTAAATGATACTTCTTCCGAAAGAAAGCGTATTGAAATAGGTGTTCCGCAAGGATCAGTTCTCGGTCCTATATTATTCTTGATATTTATTAATGATTTACCAAATTGTCTAAATAATTTTTGCTATAGAATAAATGAACTAACGGTAAACCCGACTAATGAAACGGTTTCACTTTTTGCTGATGACACAACAGCCATTAGCACAGCTAAGACAGCAGAGCTGCTGCAGATTTCCATGAAGGAATCAGTTAATAGAATTACAGCATGGCTGAGGGTAAATAAATTAAGGATTAACATGGCTAAGTCTAACTTTATTATTTTCTCGCGATCATCAAACTTTTACCCATGGATCAAGGAATTAGATATGCCCAATGGCGTTATAAAACGGACTGCGTCTTTTAAATACCTTGGGATTGTAATAGATGAAACTCTATCTTTTAAGGAACATGTTACTTTAACTAGCAAAATTCTGGCAAGAAATCTTGGTATAATGAAGAAACTCCAACATTGTTTTCCCAAGTCTGTCCTTCGCCATCTTTATTTTTCTTTAATACACCCGTATATACTTTATTGTTCAAGTATTTGGCTCTCTACTTTTTCTTCTACCCTAAAACCAATAAGAGTTCTACAAAATCATGCAGTAAGAATTTTAGCCGGTATATCTCCACGTATGTCTGTTAGAGAAATTTACCCAACTTTAAAAATTTTGCCGGCTGCAGGCCTGCGTGAGTTCTATGTATTGTGGTTTATTTTTAGACTGCAGCAGGATGCTCAGCCTCGTTGTTTTGGTGATTTATTGTCCATTAGGTCTACTGTTCATTCTCATGATACAAGGGGTAGCGCGGACTTCTGTGTACCTAGAGGTATATCTTCCCGTTCATGTTTTTCTGTTTTTTATAGAGGTACGCGGAAATGGAATAGTTTGAATAGTGATATTAAGACTATTGGTGACCCCAATATTTTTAGAAAAATCATTAAGGAACTGCTTTTTGCTGAATATGAGTTTTGACTGATTAATTGATTTATTTATTGTGGGGGTTTTGTTGATATGATGTTCCCAGAGGAAGTATAATATATGATATTATTTTGTATTTATTGTTTAGTGTGATGGTATTAGTGGTGTCGGTGGCCAAGTATTCTTTGTTTTAAGGATTTTGTTTACTCTACCTCCCCCACGGACAAGCTTTGCTTTTTAGGGGAGGCAGCAATAATTTTTTGTTGATATGTTTTTTTTTTTTCAATAAATCCTTCTTCTTCTTCTTACTTTCATAAGAGCTGTTTATTCTAATTAACGGCCTTTGTGATTAAGGGGTCATTTTTAAAGAATTGGAATCAAATTGTGTTTACTTATTCAATGACGGTGAACCACAATAAAAGCTGCATTAACTAAAAAACGATCAGAAATTAAATAAAAAAAACAAGTTTTTTTAAACTGAAAGTAAGGAGCGACATTAAAACTTAAAACGAACAGAAATTATTCCGTATATGAAAGGGGCTGTCCCCTTCTCAACGCCTTGCTCTTTACGCTAAAGTTTGACTTTGTATCACAACTTTATTTTTTTAAACAATAAAAAACTTTAGCATAAAGACCAAGGCGTTGAGGAGGGGACAGCCCCTTTCTTATACGGATCAATTTCTGTTGGTTTTAAGTTTTAATGTCGCTCCTTACTTTCAGTTTAGAAAACTTGTGTTTTTGTTTAATAGCATTAAGAGACAATAGAGAATTCTGACGCATGACAAACATGAGACAATAAAGCATTCTGAGACAATAACAAAAAAACATACAAAGTCAATTTAAATAAACAGATCTGAGGTCCAGTAAAAGATAAAAGATAAAATTCTGAAGTAAAAAATAAGTTTGAACAAGAAATTGAAATAAAAAGTTAGGAAACCTTTGCTACACTGGCAGTACAAGAAATTGGCTATGTACAAATTAAAAACTATTTATTATGTAAGTAAAAAAAGGGATAAAAGATTTTTTGTATTGCGAGGTAGTACAAGGAATGGGAGATAAGGTGGGGATATGCTGGGACACAGTTCGCGGAAAACGATTTCTTTCAGGTGCATGGTATTCAAGGAAAAACGGAGGCACAAATTACTTCTGCACTCGAAGGTTTCTAGTTTTTAAATGTTTAACAAATGCAAATTTTTTACCTTGTCCTCTTTGAAAATGATTCTTAGAGCTCTCTTTTGGATGTTTTCAATCTTTTATGTTGCTTCATTTTAGAGGTCAGGGTACCTGACAAGACAAGCACACTCTACTATGGGAGTCACAAAAGAAATTTATGCTTGTAATAAATGTGATTGGAGGTACCTAAATTTGTTTAAGATTTTAAGGAGGGGAAGCGAGGAGTTTGCTTGTCGTAGGATAATATTTATGTTGGCTCATTTCAAATTGGAAGAAATTGTAACACCAAGGAGCTTAAGAGATGTGACAGAGGTTTCAGGAGGAATATGACGAAGAAAAAAGGGAGGGGATTTGAGGAAACTTACTGAGACTATTGCGGATTTAGAAGGGTTAACTTCCATGTCAAGGGAATAGGCCTCACAAACAAAATCTTTGAGTGTGCCCATTGGGTTGCTAAAAATGTTCTCTAAAACTGTCAAGTCGTCGACAAATTTCCACCAATTGTCATATAGGGTTGACAGGGTGTTGATCATAAGGGAAAAAGGAGAGGGCCTTGAATAGTCCCCTCAGGAATACCATTAAAAATGGGGGGATGCTCTGAGAAACAATTTAGATATTTAACTCCTTCAGATCTATTAGAGAGAAAAGAGGCAACGAGCTTAACCAGGAAAGTTTCAATGTGGAATAAGAAATGATTTAAAGAAAATCAAATTTTCTTGGGAGGGGGCGAAAAGAGAAGCCTAAAATAGATTGGAATTGATGAGGAGCTTGTGCAGTTGTGTTGGAATCGCTTGGCTTAGTGCTGCTGTGATTTGTTGGTAGTAGTAGGCTAGTAGTAGTATAAGTTAAAAACAAAAAGTGACTTATATCTAAGGGACCTTAGCTTGGTATTCAGTATATTGTCTCCGTAACCAAAATATCACAAAGAACAAACTCAATAATCCCGGTTTCTCTATAAAAAGTTTTTTTTTCAGAAATATAGGTATAGAGTTCGAGACAAAATAGAGAGACTTGAAACAAAATGAGGAAGATATAGATACACTAAGTAAAGGTATAGGGTTAGGGAGAGTTTGCAAGGAGAGAGAAACAGGAAAAAATGAGGATTGGGAGTAGAGAGATAGGAAGAGGTAGAAAGAGATAGAGTGAGAAATATAGAAAATCATCAGACACTTGAAAGTGATAGTGTATTACTGGAATGCACACATGTATCAGGACAACTGATCTGGTTTTATTCAGTGTTTCTTTTTTTTAGAGAAACACTTACATTCTCATTTTCGTTGCAGATTTGACTCAAGCTTGGGTGGCCTAACTTTGTCAGATCAGTTTCTGCAGATTAGCACACTTTTCTCGATGGATGCTATCTTTGGTTTTGGAGAAAATGAGCAGCCATCTTTAAGGCATGACATGAACTGGAAAACATGGGCTTTATGGGCTCGTGATCAAGCCCCAAATGTGAGTAAACTTCCTTTTTTGATATATAATATGAATTTAACTTGTATGAAAAAAGAGAGCAGGTGGAGGCAAACTTTGTTCTAGCATATTCTAAACTTTGTAACTACCATTCAAAATAACTATGTACAACCTAAATGATGTATAACCCAATGGAAATTCCGTACTCTTATTCAGGTATGTAAGCCTATGCTTAACTGTTTATGAAATTTGAGCCCTTGTGAAAAATTATTTTCATTTTTTACGTCAGAAACTTAGATTCAAAATTGACGACAGTTCGGTCACCCTTTCCCAAGTCCATCCTCTGATACGATTTTGTCCCTCTTTGCAAGGTAAAAGAAAATTATGGAGTGACCATTAATTACCGAAACTAGTCTTTTATCATAAAGTAGTATCATTAATATAAAATTTAAATGAATAAGTATAGGATTTGCTTTTATAAGGAAAATGACTTTTTCACGTTTATATTAACTATGCAAATAGGAATTGACATCTTTTATGTACTTTAAAAGTCAAGTTTAAAAACTTCATAGAAATTCGAGTTTTTTTTTACTAAATCTAACCTATATTTTGCTCCCCCGCAAAAAGTTAGAGAAAAGTATTTATTAATACATTTTTTTACAGATGATTATTATTTCTTACTAATTAATGTTATTTCAACATATTTTGCTCAATAGTCAATTTAAAAAAAACGCGAATTTTGAATTTCAGGGTGCAGCAAACATGTATGGAACACAGCCATACTACACTGCTTTAGAGCCGAATGGAGACGCGCACGGAGTGCTCATCCTTAACAGCAATGCACAGGGTAATATATTTTCTGATTCATATTCCGGATAAAAATTTAAAATGTGAAGGTTATGTAACATTAAAATAGTTTTATGTTTAGCCTGATTATAATTTGGGCCACGGCTAGGCCCAAGTCTAGGTAACTATACAATTTCACTCCATTTCTAAGAAAATTGATAAAACAACCTAAGCTATTAATCGTTTTTTATCAGCTTAAGTTTAACTTCTGATCTCTCAAAGGAACATTTAATAAAGTCTAACTTTAAGAAGTGATGAGCCGAATTATTTAGAATATTTTTCCGCTGAGTTGCGCCATGTTTTAATAGAACTAAAGCAGAAATTTTGCTGGTGAATTGTTTAAACACAAGTTGTGTACAAATAAACGGAAAAATATGGGTTTTGAAACAAATTTTGACAGCTGAAAAGGAGCTAGATTTCAAAACACCTTCCTAGCAACATAAGCCAGTTGCTTTATAATTTTTCTAGGAACAAAATTCAACACTTATAATTGCGCATTCTGAACAAGTATTTTTTTTGTATATTTTATAGATATTTTATATCTAAAATATAAGACGAAATCGTGTCCTTAGTTTGTTCAGGTTTGAGACTGGTTGTGCAGGACGTCGACTTTTGCTTATAGAAGAGTATCACCAAATATTGTCAAACCATGCAATGGCCAAGGTGGGCCTAAGATCGCACAAAGCCTACATCCAATTGTAGGTCCAAGGGACTTCTTGCTGCCTGGTTCTAGTCCAGTCTAAGTACTTTTTTTAGACATGAGAATATGTATTAGTCCCTGACGTGAACTGGTAGGAATCATTTCTTTTCCTCTGGCCAGTTAAATTTTCGGTTGTATGAATAAAATGAAAATTATGACTTACAACGTTAAAAACAACTACCGAATTGAAAATTTTGACATAAGAATTCAAACGTTTTGAACTGAATTTGTTAGGAGTGTCAGAAACACATCTTTCAGGAGTTGTTATCATGAAATTGACTGATGTAAAATTTATTTATTGAGGTAGGAAGAATAGGGTGCACAGGCAGGGAGTAGGGCTCATCATAAATAAGGAAGCTTCCAAGACATACTTAGGCTGAGAAGATTTCACTAAAAAAAAACTATAGACGTCGATTTTACAACTAAAATGTGCAAATTACCAGACATAGTAGCAAATACCCCTGTAGATCCCACTGACAAAGGTAGTTGTGACTTGGATGGGTTTTACTTATCAGTTACAGGAACGAATGAACATGAGCCCAGCTAGAAATAGGTTTTTCTTTATGGTGGAATTTAAATACCCAGGCTGGTTGAGACAGGGATAGATGATACCCTAACCTTGGTAAAATTTATGTTGGAAAAGAAACAGCAACGGTTACAGACTGCTGAAATTTTTGACTGTTTTTCTAATTCTTTACGAACGACTGATGAACATCAAAAAAGGAGTTTTTTAAGTGATGAAAAGGTTTAATGTAGTAATTGAGGAGATTCGGAGCGGGTAGCCCCATCATATACGGAATAAGTTCTTTTAATTTTAAGTTTGAATGTTTCTCCTTACTTTCAGTTGAATAAAACTATTTTTTTAGTCATCGTAAATGAGAGGGAGTAAAACCTTTCTATATAATATATATATATATATATATATATCTATATATATATATATAATATATATATATATATATATATATATATATATATATATATATATATATATATATATATATATATATATATATATATATATATATATATATATATATATATATATATAGATATATATATATATATATATATATATATATATATATATATATAGATATATATATATAGATATATATATATATATATATATATATATATATATATATATATATATATATACTATATATATATATATATATATATATATATATATATATATATAATATATATATATATATATATATATATATATATATATATATATATATATATATATATATATATATATATATATATATATATATATATATATATATATATATATATATATATTTATATATATATATATATATATATATATATATATATATATATATATATATATATATTTATATATATATATATATATATATATATATATATATATATATATATATATATATATATATATATATATATTTATATATATATATATATTTATATATATATATTTATATATATATATTTATATATATATAAATATATATATATATATATATATATATATATATATATATATATATATATATATATATATATATATATATATATATATATATATATAATATATATATATATATATATATAATATATATATATATATATATATATATATATATATATATATATATATATATATATATATAAACATATATATAATTTCTTCAAAATTAAAGAAGATAGTGCATAGACACATTTGTAAAACGTTCTCTCTGCTAGTAATATCGGTCAGAGAATAAGTCGGTAGGCCTCTAAAGTTGGTCAGGGATTACAGCCTAACAGAAAATGACCTCTTTGCTAATAAATTAGTTATGGGAAACAGTAGACAAAACAAACATGGAAACGGTTAACTAACGGGAATATTTCAAGTCATAATAAGGTCTGTAATGAAAAATATAATGGTCTGAGAAGTTATTCAACATATAAATGTCTTACAGAAGTGACCATGACCCCTGCACCAGGAATGGTATATCGCACGATTGGTGGAATTTTGGATCTATATTTCTTTCTGGGGCCAAATCTCGAAGCAGTTGCAGGCCAATTTTCAGCGGTAAATAATTTCTTTATAGTGATTTATTGTTTTTGTATTATTTATGTATTTATTCATTTACACGTCTTTTCATTGTGCATACATTTAAATTGTTGCCATTTTTAATTTTCTTTGGTAAAATCATCGTCACACCATGCCTGAAAGATAAACGATAACATTATTCTTTGATATTTTTTTTTTTTGTAAAATCAAGGGGCAACGACTAAAAAAAAGGAACTAAGCCTCAAGAATGGCTAAAAAAAAGGTGATAAAAGGTAAAAATCGCGGCGAGTTAAAACAAGGTGACAAGGTATTGTTTTTTTTTTAACAATTTTGTTGGTATTAGGATATAGTGAAAAAACAATAAAATAACATGATAAAACAACGCAATAAAACAATAAAAGTATATTAAAGTATAATAAAAGAAGTACATAAGCGAAATCCCCTAAGCCCTGTTTTGTACTCCTCAAAATAAAATAAAAGGGGCTGACTGAGGACTGTCTAGTATTAAAAAATTAATAGATTCGCGTGTCACAGCTGTGTTTTCCCAGTCTGTATACAATGTATGTTAGAAGGTTTTGATGAATCAGGCTCAGGTCAAATTTCTTTGGAAATTATTAAGTACATTGTGAGAAAAGGAAAACCTTCAATTCAAATAAGGATGGGAGAGCACTTATAGAGAGCTTTTTTAACCAGAATACACAAAAACCTTGAAACATACTTCCAGAAATGACAAGATATTTGAGACGGTACTATTACTACTACTATCAAATCAGAGCAGTACCTGAGGCCAAAAGAGCTGTGCATGCTCTTTCTACGCCCTATACTTTTGAAGCCCTACTTTCCAACCTCTTCCATGAAGTTTGAATTACCTTAAATACTTCCCCATGGCCTCTTTTTATGACCTTTCTCGTGACATTCAGGGACAAACTACTTTTAGTTTGGCCCAGATAGATTGCCAAAAAGAACAAACTTTGGCAATATGTAATCCTTTATTCACAAAGTTTGTCCTAGCCAACTCAATCTTTCTCTCAGTTTAGCCCTAGAAATTTGGAAAGAAACGCATTTTTCGTATGTGATCCCCAATTTGACAAGCAAAGATCTATTAATATATTTAGTAGAAAAATAGACTGGTTGAACATTTGTTAGAACTGTCTGAATCGATGGTCTAAATTGGGCGTAGGCAACCTGTGGTCCGTGGCCTGCATATGGCCTGCAGTGATACAACTTCTATCACATAACATTCAGTCCTCTGTCATATGTGAAATTATAACATTATTTATAAAATAAGTAATTTTATTATGAATTATATAAAATTGAAAGAACAAGATTTTAAACGTTTCCGACACATCGCGACGGCGACAATTCTTCCTACTTATCCTCTTATATGTTATAATTCTATCTATTTAACGCAACGTCCGGGTATTTGATACCATAAAGAATAAGCTTATCTTGACTTTTATAATTTTTTTTAGTTTACGTGGCCAAACTATTTAGAATTGATTGGGCGGTCTTGTCATAACTTGTAGAGCTGGAATTAGCGATCCGAATAAACAGCAGAAAAACAAAAGCCGACTTCTATCTTCAGCACAAAAAAAGTGAAGTTCAAAGGTTTTTCTAAGATTCCAGGGATCTACTTTCCCTGGAATCTTAGAAAAACCTTTGAACTTCACTTTTTTTGTGCTGAAGATAGATATATTTCGTTTTCGAGAAACTCATATCATTATGAAGTATATATTTTGTTTTATTCAATCAAACAGAGCAAAATTTTCTTTTCAAAATTCAGGATAGGGTTGTCTTTAAGAACGTTCTAGTATACCTGCAAGGAAAATGCCAAAAATCACCTCAAAAGAAACTTCATTCGATCGCTTTGACAGCTCTTTGAATTTTTTGTGGTGCAACCCGTTTTGATTGAAAACTTTGCCGACACAAATTCATTGTCTTCTCAATCAAATTTCATAACAAATCACAAATTCTCAATAGATTTCAATAATAAGTAGTCCCCTGGGAGAATTCGCCACTGGATCCTTTGCCTTTGAAACCGTCAGTCGACGTCGCGGCTCACAAAATGATGTTTATGGTACCGAATCCCCTTAAGAAAGACGCAACCAAGATTTATGTTTATGGGCCTACTATCGTGCATCACTATAAGTCTTTGTGTATAAGTGACCGCGTGATAATGTGTACCTGTAGCTTTTGTACCTGTTTTTTCACTGTCTAAATAAATGGATTTATCCTCATTTGAAGTACTGAAGCGACCGTACTGAAGACGGTCGCTGTATATGTGACGGAAATATCTGGAATTTTGTACCTGTTTTTTTCACTGTCTAAATAAATGGATTTATCCCCATTTGAAAGTTTATTTGTTCATCTTAGAACGGCAGTGTGGTCTAAGAAAACAACACCTAATTTAAAGTTGTTATGTCGAAAATACTCACTGTGTAGTGCTTATTTTATGCTATAAAAATTGGATGTAACACTGATAATTGTCCCCATTGACATATTAAAAAAAGTTATATTAGACACTTTATATATTAACTAGTTGGTTTATCTTTATATCTTAATTAGTACATGCAAAAATTGAATCATGCAAAAATGCAAAAATTGGCCGGCGAATCAATTCACCCTACTAACAAAAGCCGTCTTCCAAAAATGGTTGCCCACGCCTAATCTAAATATTTAGGTGGCCCAGTGCAGAGACATAAAACCTTAGTTCTCAAATTTGTCGGTGTAGGTGCACTACATCTATCTAAACTGAGAAACTCTCAAGAAATGATCTCATTTACTTGAGTAACCCTTACACTCAATTGAAAGTTTCGATTAAAATACATGTACCAACACAATATACTTTTTATTTTGTACTGATCCTAAATATCAAGGTTTTTTTTATTTGTCCATCAGTAGATAGTATCTTAAGGAAATATGTATAATAAAAAAGGGGGGTTATATCCCTCGAAAAGAAATGGTATATTTATGAAATCTGTACGATGAAATTCAATTTGTATATGGACCCTAAAGTCACTGCATAACAAAAATAAAAATTTATCACATTCCTAGAGATGGAGAATTGAGCGCGCGATTTTTCCAGTGCTGATGGTACCAAACCCACATTAGTTAGGAGTGTTAAATTTTATCAAGCAAAACTTCTGAGAAGAAATGACCAGGAATGTATAGAGCCTCTAATTCTTAGAGACAACATTGCTGCACAGTATGTATCTTGTGCACAGTATTAATCTGTTTATACAATAAAACAAATAGTAATAGAGTATCACCTAGTTGCACATCAGTTATTAGAGGAGCAGTCGACAATTTGTTTTATGGGGGGGGGGAGAACCTAAGGCCTTAAATAATTGTTTTAAGTCCACATTTTCAAAATTTACTTGAAAGGTAATTCTGAAGAATTAAATAAAGTATGTACTCCTATTAATATAATATACATCCGGGCTCTCTGTTTTTGGAATAATATTCATTTGGGTGATGCATGCAGTTTGGCTGCATGCAGATGAAGCCTGCAGTTTGGCCACGGAGGGGATGTGAAAACTTCTTTTCTGCTGCAGGTACGATCAGTTTCATGGGAGAATCCCATTTGTTTGAAAATTGAATAAACAAAATGAGGTGGCAACTCCAGACCTCAAATTTAGAATAATCCTGGTTACATATTATTAAAACGTTAGGAATTAAAGAAAAAAACAACTTTTTAAGTGAAAACAAAGAGGGACATTGACACTTAAAACGAAGATAAATTATCGTGCATACGAAAAAGCCCCCTCAATCCCCACTGTTCTTGCTAAAATTTGACGTCCATCTCTTACTTTTAAGAAACACAACACTTGAGGAACGAGAAACAAGTGTTTTCACAATGTCTGAATAATGGAGTGTATTTTTCAGGGCATATTTACTTTTGAGTAAATTGCACCTTTACTTTAAAAAATAAGCAATAAAAAAAGTCTATTCCTTTTTTAAAGACAAGCGGTGAATGACATAGATGCATTTCCAAACTGGCTTCACTTGTTGCATTCAAAAATGTTTTCAGTAAAGAACTAATAAACCTTTATCATGCATAGGATGGTGTTAGGCAAGGGGGGGGGGGGGTATTCCATCATATAAAAGATATAAAAATAATTTCTACTCGTTTTAAACTTTAATGTTGCTCTTTGCTTTCATCTGAAAAAAACTTTTTTTTTATCTAATCAATGCAAAAGTTCCAAAAGCCCTTATATTCAGCTTCCAATATGCATAACTTAAAAGTAATTACAAAACCACCAAACAAATTTAAAAACAAATAACTTTAAGCTGAGAAAAATGAATACAGGTTCTTGTAATTAATTTTATGATCCTTGTTGGTAACTTCAGACAGATTTTTTTTCCTCTAAGACGATGCTAATATCCCTTTCTTATAACTTTTCAGTACTTTTTTGAACAAAAACTAAGTTAAGCTTTGTGATGTCTTAAACTTTATTAGAGCAATTATGCGACTCCTTTATGCAAACTATCTCAACATAATTTTTTTTCAGGCTGTCGGAAGAAGCTTCATTCCCCCATATTGGGCACTTGGTTTTCAAATTTGCAGATGGGGATATGAAAATACAACTGCGATACGTGCTGTTGTTGATAGAACTGCAGCAGCTCAAATACCACACGTAAGAACGCCAAGTTTAAATAAATACTTTGTAGTTGCGGTTAACACTTTCGCAAATGTCAAGATATTGACTGAAGTGGTGATCTTGTCCAAAAATACCCTAGAATGTGAATAGATACTAAATAACACCGTTTTAAGAGGACTAGCAGTTTTAAATAAAGTTCAACTTCAAGATCAAGATATATACTTTGAAGTTAAAATCAAACTTTAAGTCCAAGTAGTTCTTCTATAAGCTCAAATTCAGCTACCACTCATGTTCAGTCACGTTCAAGGCTTGTGACTCTAAAAGTATTAGTCAGTTCAGAGGATAGCTGCGTGAAAGTTGTGCATAGCTCTAAATTCTTCTACGATGGCAATCAGGCTGAGTAAGAACGCAAAAAAATAAAAGTTTATTTCATAGCTGTGAAACACGTGCAACTTCTTCAAGCAAGTATAGATCATGCTTAATAATGCACTTATTGAAGCAAAGCTCAAGTTTGAGAGCTGCATTATAGCTTCTTCAATTATGATAGATTCGGCAAAACAGTAAACTGGTGTAAAAACAACTAGGCATACGTAGGTCTTCAGATGGCACGGACTATCTAGATATATTATAAAATATAAGACAGCAAGCAATAGCAAAAGAGGCACCGCACAGTAAAAGGCAAAAGCAGATTCATTGAGCAAGTGCAAAAAAATATTTCAATCTCAGGGTGACGGGCAGGCTTAACAAAAGTGCAATCAACTAGAACCGGAAGGGTGAACAGCCCGCGTGGGGTCACGTCATTCAAAATTGTACAAAGTTTTCAATGCGGCACTAAATTTTTAGTGCCGCATTGAAGTTTCAATGCGGCACTAAAGATGGTTACTCGTGTCTGAAATATCGGGCAAGCATTATGGTCCATAAAAACAACAAGATTTGAAAACTTTGACAATGTTTCAAAGCAAAGTACGATTTCAACTTAAGGGGTTGCAAACTTCGATTACCACAGTGTACGTAAAGGTGTTTGGCTGGAAAAATATTGTCAAGTTACAACAGCGACGCAACAACAAAACAAACAGAGAACGGAATTCTTACTTTAGCATTTTAAATATACACATATGTTTAGACTTTATCCGCAGAACTAGCCTACTATTTTTTTCAATATTTGCAAGACCACACTTTTATCAAAATTACCTGACGCTTAGTTCACTGAAATAATGCAACCTAACTGATCATAATTAAGGCATCAATCAATTTCCAGTTTCGAGATGTGCTTTCGGAAATTTGTTCGGGAAATTTGTCTCATTCTGTTCCGGACTACTGAACAATGATCTAGGTTCAAGTCTAATCCTCTGTTTGTCGGTCAAATCGTCTAAATGGTTTTTTTAGCTGGTATTCTATAAATGTGTCGAGTACTACTACTTGGTCTAACATGCGGAAACGTGTTATCTGAAGCATTACAATTCAAAAGGCTTGTGGCTTGCAGATCATACCATGCTATTTTAGTTTGCTTGTGTTCGTTATATTCCTGCTTTTAAGTGACGATTGTTTTAACCATTTATGTAGTAATTATATTAATACAATTATTCCTGACAATGGCAGCAGAAGAAGCTAACCCCAGCCTGGTAAGCTTTCTGAAAAGCAAGCATTCCATTTCATACCACTGCGCTTTCTATTATTGGAACTCTAATTGCATGTCAGCTGTACAAATTTTATGAAGAAGTCACAACTGTTTGGCCGTTTAAACAAATTGCTATCTATATATCTTCTTCAAAGGTGAAGAGGAGATGGCACAGTAAATGCAAAGGTAGAAGAGTCCGAGAACGCAGAGAGTGTTGTGTTTTTTATAGTGGCGAGCACTGCATACTAGTAATATCTACAGTTCGCAGGAACGAAACCGCGAAATAATGAACAATACATGACACACATAATTACTGTACATCACTCAGAAACTGTACCAACATTGGGGCCTTATTGCTGTGGTCAAGCTTTGAACAACTAGGATAATATATCCTCCTGTGAGATAACGTGTCACTCTAACTGTTAAAATGCATTTCCCAAGTATGATTCTATGCAACTCCAGATCGCTGAAGAATAAAGTGGAAGCGTTAGAACTTGCCTTAAGCATTAACTCTACACCACTAGTAATAATTACTGAGTTCTGGGATATTACAACAGAAACAGACGCTATTAAAGGTTACCTGAACTTTTTCAATGCAAGGCGTGACAGACAAGATGCACTACGCAGAGGTGGAGTAGCCGTTTACTCCTGTAAAGATTTGACATGCACACAACTTAGTAACCCCTCAGATTCGTGTTATGTTATAATCTGGGTTTAGTGCAAGCCGAGAGGGTTATGAAGAACTTACACCTGCATCATTCTAGCAGCACTATATTATCCTAAAAATACCTGTAACAGACATGAGTTAGTGACATCCCTGTATCATGAAATCGACGGTTTTCGCAAGCAGTTCAGTAATTCAACTGGAGAATTTAACTTAACTGACAAAAAGTGGATTTCACGTGTATTAGGTCTGAAAAAGGTAGTCAACGTTCTCACTCATGATTGTTGAAGAACAAGAGACCTCATACTAAAAAATCTTGTGATGTTCTATGAACCACCAGTATCCCTAGGCCCAATCGCTAAGTGAGGCCACAACGTACTTCTGTGGAGCAGAAATCATATGTCAAAACCAAAAAATATTAGAACAACTAACAGACCTCACAGCTAAAACTCCGTCCAATATTTTGGTGGGTGGGTCGCTAACTTTTACTTTGATCCAGTCTATGTCATAACAAATATTGATGAAAAAGCCAAGACACTATATTTAATTATGCGGCAAATTCTGCAGGTTCTACAGACTTAATTCTTCAGATTTTGCAGCAAAAGTACCATGAGTTTTTTCAGTCAAAAAGCACACAATTTATTAAACGTAAAAGCTGTGATAAGATACCAAAATATAAACCATGACCAAGGAAACATGTAAGCTCCATGCAGCAGGAGACACATTAAATGCAAACAAGCTGAGAAATAAAAGTCGGCTCGGCCCTCCAAAATTTCCGAAAATGGTATGTACAGGAAAAAGCAGCCCCACTCCTAAAGTCAGAGTCGCACAAGTGGCACGGCGCAGTAAAATGGCTTAGTGGGCAAGAAGAAAGGATCTGAACTACGAATCAGCAACTCAAGTGGTAGATTAATCAGTCTCTGAAGTCAATCGAATTTTTTACTCAAATTTGTACTGCCTACCCAACCACAAGTGACCAGCAAATGAGTTACATCATTAACAATTGTAGTAAAGACGAAATCGTACAATTGTCAGAAATAGCAGTCTTCTATGCAGTTGAACGTTTACGTAACAACTGTGCCCCATACCCAGGTGAATTCTACGTTAAATTACTGAAATAATGCTCACCATACCTAGCCAAAGCAACTGCATCAATAATAAACCAAAGTTTCACAGAACAATTATTTGTAAAGATGTGGAAAACTGTGGGTTTCTATGTCTTACCTTATAAGTTAAGTCACCCCAGTCCTGTAATCAACTGATACCCATATCGATAACACCCAAATTAGCGAAGGTAGCTGAGGGTTTTATTTACCACACTCTGTTACAGTAAATAGAGCCTTCGATAGATCCGTACCAATATCGCTGCATACAAAGTAGTAGCACGGCAGTATATCTAATACGAATGTACCACTTAATCGTCAAGTGGCTGGACACTTCTAATAATATTTTTGATTCACTTTTGGTGAACTACAGAAAAGCATTAGACCTCATAAAGTACCTGACCCCATTAACAAATCTGAAGAAGATTGGTGCTAAAAGTCAAATACCGCTATTAATGAGAGAGTTTCTGAGTGGTCAGAACTAACCTGCGGCTGCCCCTAAGGAACAAAACTAGTTGCTCTTGTACTCCATGCCACCATCAGCCTAATCCTAGCAGAATTCGAAGAGCATGTTGAGTTCGTTGTCGACTTGTCTACACTTCAGTCAGCACAGAATAAGTTAGCGCAGAAATACTTTGAAAGTTTTTTTCGTGGAATTCGTCACCCAATGTCAATCAAATGGTCTACAAGTGGATAAAGAGAAATAAAAAGTTCTACAATTCAATCCAATCAAGCGGGAAATTATAACCCCAGATGTGTCGTTTCCAACTATTTCCTCTACAAAATTCTAGGTGTAACATTTCACAGGGGATTGCACGCTTAAGGAACATGTAGATAATATTGCAAGTCATGGTCACTACTAAATCATGAATTTAACAAGTATACGGAGGCTGGGCCTCTCTGATCGCCAGCCCCTACTAGCGTATACAAACTATGTCAGGGCCTATCCTTGAGTATGTGTGTCCCGTTTGCGTTCCTCAAAATCAAAACACTGCTTACTTGTCACTAGAGCAAGAAGATGTTCAAAAACGTGCTACTAAAATAATACTTGGACCCCGCTTCAGCAACTGTAAAAGTGCTCTTGAACTCTTGAACTTGCTCAAATTATTCACTCGAAGACATGACTTAATAATGAAATTTAGGAAAATAGCTATTGGCAGGCAAACGAGAAACACTGATCTATTTTTCAACCATCGGCACAGATCGGCAGAATTAGTAGGCATCAGAAAAAACTACGACCCGTTAAGTTCATTACGAACAGGTTTGTAAACTCCTTCGTACCATGTTTTGTAAGCGTATTTAACTAGTGACCTTTTTTTCTTATCTTCTATTTCTTTTGTGATTGTAAAAGTAGCATAATTTCCCGTCCATTTTAGAGTGCTACTATAGCTATTTAAATAACGAATACAAATACGAACAAAACTTAAGTATTGTGCAGCGTTAACAATTTCTGAAAATGGTTTGTAGGTTTAGTAAGATTTAGATTTCAAAAGGTCGGTGAATCATCAAACGAATCTTCATGAAAAATATCATCAAGAGTAATTGATGACAAGTTCTCCTTTCTTCCCTTTGTGTCCTCTTCCTGAAGGATGTGAAAGCCCCAAAGAGAACGAGGGAGACCCAGTTTCTGCCTATTGTGATGAATTTTCAAAGCTCGTGAATCACCTTCCGGCTTTTTGATGACATATGTCGTTTCTACGACCCTTTCAACAGCCCTACAAGTAACAAGCAACGACCTTGGTACCCTGACAAAACTCGAAGAAAGACAATTTCACCAGTAGTGTAAACCTTAGCCTTTGAATGAGGATCATGATTAAATTTCTGGGTAATATGTTGTGAAACTTGTTTAAATACAGGATTCGTTCATGACGAAGCCTCATATTTGTGAGAATCAGCCGAACCATACCATATTCTGTAGTTGACAATTCAACCAACTGGCAAAGTTCCATTATGCAGAGACAAAATAAAGAAACGGCAATAATGCACGATTAGCACAACGTTGTTTTGACACAAAAGACAGCAGGATTTAGCCAAAAATCCGTATCTGGTTTGTGTTGCTGGTCGACGTATTGTGCCGAACTGTATTTCCCCTTGAAGTGTCGACCATACAAAACCCCTTTCATTTTGAACACTCACTTGGATCAAAACGGTGCCCAATATTAGTATTTGCACAGAAATAAGGGACACCTCCGTTTTTTAAAGGCGTCACATTAACAAAAAACAAAATTAATGGAAAATCGAAACAAGTCAATATTTTTCTAAAAATGCCTTTAAAATGGTTCAACCTTTAAGTCAAATAGAAGAATCAATAAGAATAAGGGGGCTTGAATAATCCATCACTGTCAAAATGTCAATATGTTCCTCTGTGTTTTCAGCAAGGGACAAATCAGATCAACAAAAAAACTGCTGCCGACATTATTAAACGCTGAAGCAGAGCATCGGAGAAATAATTCATTGTCTTCCGGCAGAGACACATTTCACAAAAAAGTATTGGCAATCAAATGCACATATGGAAACCAAACTTGTTCTCGAGGCCTCTCAAATGTATTTCTGGCAACCAGATGACCAGAATATGGGGATTGCGAAATATTTTTATAATCTCCGGAACCTACATTGTTAGACACACTGGAACGAAATAAATTTCAGATTAGTCGCATTTTCCGGAAGGGACTAACTTGTGCACCAAAGAACCTTTATAACAACAAAATTAAAAACATCGCTGGTAACTTACTTCTCCACATCCAACGGTATAACATGTATATGTTACAAGTTCCCCATAACCGCCAAACAAAACCTGTCTCTTTTCTTCTGTCACTTTGTCGTAGCCAAGTCTAAAGTTATGCGTAAAACAAAAGTAGAAAATACTTCTCAAACATAATTTAGTGGTAACCTCTACAATGAAGATCTAAGTGAACAGTAGGATCCTTAACAGTCACTGGCCATCGAAGACTGATGATTAGTTTCAATCTTGATTTTCGATCGATACAAATACTGGCGACCCAATTTCACAAAATTGTACACGCTTCAAATCTCTCTGTCTGTCATCGAATAATTTGTTCAGCCGATTCAATACTACATGAGTAACGTTTCCAGTAATGATAGTTAGGCTACTTCAATGGGTTATGATAGTTCCTTCAACAACCTCCAACAGCTTTTATTTACTTTAATGAAGACTTATATTCTTTTGATACTTTACCTTTGAAGATTAACAAGATTTTAGAATCCAAAAAATTCTGTTTAGTTTAACTCCGATGTGAGAATAGGCTCAATACTTTTAAAAAATTCATAGTGACAAGAACGAAGTTGTAAATTAAATTAAAATTGAATCAGTTAGAAAAATTGAGAGCAGAAAACTTTTTTTTTCACATCCACAGCCCGCCGCTAAGCAGACTTCCTCAATAGTAACTATTAACATACTAATCCTTTTACTTAAAAAACAGCTCCCGTCAAAACTATTTTAAATGTCATGATTTTTATTTATTCAAAAGATAATTAATTTTGTATTTTAAAGGATGTACAGTATGGCGATATTGATATTATGGATAGGGCATTGGACTTTACAATTAGTCCAATAAACTTCCCGGATTTACCAGATTATGTGAAAGAAATTAAATCAAGAGGGCTGAAGTTTGCGACAATATTGGTAAGTCTTTTATTTTCTACTAAACTTTGACATAGTCCTCCTACAAAACAGAAAATGAAAAATTCAGGACTGTTTGAAGAACTTAGGAAGAGGTTTATACAATATCCTTTCTGTTCCTAAGTTGTAAACTTGATGGTATAACCTTATCTTAAGATAAGAAAAGGAACACAAATGTTGTAGTTTCAGTCAAAAAAGTCACTCGTAACACGAGTTAATGACCCCTCATACAAAAAAAAACAATGATAATATTTTTGTCACAGAAATAATACAAAGTATTACATCTTTGAACAGGTTTTGCATCCGAATTTGTAAGTTTGTTTAATAATTTAGAATTGGCATGAGTTTACCTGGACATTGGTGCCTAGGAAACTGGGTGCTTGAATCCTCTTGTTTAGAGTAACATAAGCAAGCACTTAATAATAAGCGTTTATTCTGGCCAATAATGCTGAGTCGGATCTAGTTTTTTTTCTGAAGGGGGGAGGAAGCAAATGAAAATTTTGTCGCCCCCTGACACACCATTAATACTGTAAATAGTACTCCGTTTCGTGTTAAAGTTGAACATACTTTATGGGAAAGTAAAGGTGCTAGTAAATATTTACTGCATATATGTTATTTATCAAAAGCGTTGGTTTTATCAACTCACAATTTGTTTTCACTACTTTTAAAAGATGCATAATATTATATATTTAAAAGGAACTCTTTCAAATATAGCCTAAAACCTAAGCCTAGTAAAATAGTGGTGATTTGGGTTAAACCAATGTAAAGATTAACATTCAAAAAATATGTATTTACCCAGTACAATTAACAAAAAGCTGAATTTTGAAAACAAGAGATACATCAACAGAATTTCTTTTTATGTTCATTCCAAATATTTAAAATTCAACAAGTTAAGTATTACCTATCAAAAGCTAAGAGCCTGAGAAAATTTGTCTTATTTTTGGAAATGGGTAAACACGATTACAGAAAATTACACCATCAGATTCTGCATATCAGAGAACCTTACTGTAAGACTTTCAGGCCACTATATAAAAGTATAGAATTTTGTATTTTTTGTGTTTGTTTTCCAGAAGAAAGATCAAGGATTCATGTTTATTTGACTGATTTATAAGACTGATTCAAACAGAAATTAAAATTTCTAAAGCCCTTTTATAAGTGACTAGGAAGATTGGAGGGTTACCAGAGTGGTGAAGGGGTTCCGGTTTCCACGGGGGCTTTATTTCTACAAATTCTGGTCCCGGCACTTTTTAAGCTTATTTGGCAAAGTTTCTTCAAGACGCACTTGTTTGCTACGTAATTGTGTACTTATGCAAATGTATTCTTCGAAAATTCTTTGGTTGTTACATAATTGTTTAGAAAGTCTAAGGGTCTAGGATAAAATCCTCAGGGTACGGTGCCGGTCAAGACATTTTCCCCTCAAGACCTCGATATTATTTATTATGTACAGCTGGGTCTTACGTAATAGTATTTTCTTTGGGTGTTATGTATTTTCTACTTATACAAATGTTTTCTTCAAGATTTCTCTGATTGTTACTTATGCATATATTTAAAACCGAAGGGAATAGTGAAATGCCATCAGGGCCCACCAGTCAAGTGGGGAACCCCGGGTCTAAACATTGATCTTAGTCCACTGTTTACTTATGCAGACGACGTAATTTTGCGTGGAGGTTTACACAAGTGTTTCTTCGAGAATTCCATGATTGTTATGTAATTGTTTAAAAACCTACAGGGGCAAGGTAGGAAAAAAAATCCTCAAGGCCCACAAGTCAAGTTGGGAACTTCCCGGTTGAAAACAAATTGATCATAGTTCAATGTTTACTTGATAACATAGGTCTTTTGGTTGTACACAATCTTTGTTATGAATTTTATTTTCTTTGTTCGTAAAAGACAAAGGCGTCCCGTTATGTATTGATTTCCAACAAGAACAAAGGGTCCCGTTATGTGGTCTAGACACATATTGATTCTCAATAGCGTTATGCAAGAGAACGTGTTTCTCATAGCGGGTAATCGACCAGGTAATTCTCTTTGTCTCCTGGGGTCTATAGAGCCCGGATCCAAAAGTGGACAACCATCAATCTAACTTTCGAGATGAACAGTGCGCCACGATTATAAAAAGAAGATTTGGCCCGAGCCTATTTGCAGGTAAGATTCTATGCATATTAAGGGATGGTTTCTCCCCTCCCCCCCAAAAAAAAACAAAATTAGGGTGATATTATTGTCAAATTAGAGCTAGTAAGAAGTACAACCCTGTTCCCCCACCCCGCTATTCCTCGGTTCTCTCAGTGATATAATAATCTTATATTCTCACAAACGCTTTTTACCGCGTCTTCCAAAAGCACCTTTCGCTATTCTAGGGTTATTATAACAGGAATACGGTTATCATCTTCCCACTGTTTGCGGCAAGCCTTAATCACAATCTGTCAAGCTATATGGGTTAAACATTTTCATGAACAGGTATTATCTGGCAAACGATTAAAGAATTTAGGTAAAGGGTTGCTATTTAACATCTGCTTTTATCTGCTAAATTAAATGCTTTTAGCAAGTTAAATCTTTACGTGAAATGCACAGAAAAATCTTATTTATGCGTTACATGAAGGGGTGGTTATTTTTGTCTTATAGTAAAGGCAAATAGGTAAACAAGGTCATTCTGAGTATAATAATGAATAATAGTGTTAGACCCCATCTCCCTATATAAAGTAAGCAAGAGGGGGTATGCAGTCATTTTTGAAGTCATTTAAGTACCATAGTTTTTGGCTGTGTACGGACTATTAAACTCCAATTTAATTTAGGGAATATGATGAAACCATTGGATAAGGAAAGTAAAATTTTATTCGTTATTTCAGAATGTTCTTTTATTACAATTAAACTATGTTGTATAAGACTTTTTAGCTCTTATGCAGATTTATTTACAAAGAAATAGAAAATCTATAGCCATAATGTTTTCTTTTGCTATAACACATTATAAAAAGAATAAAATCACATATAAAGGCAAAAATATAATCAGGGAATAAAAATACTTTTTACTTGGCAAATTCTACCTTGCGCAATGTTTATGATTTTAGAGCTAAGTTGCTAGACACTCTTTCCGGACTTGCATAATTTTGAGGGTGTCTTTTCAGACTGGGTGAACATTATTTTCAATAAGGTGGATAGTTTTAATGAAATTGGAAGTAAGTCAGTATTTTTATTTATCGAAAGTTTAGATTTAAATGTTACAAAATTTTGAAAGGAATTTGTTTCAAGAGACGGGAGGGGGAAATTTTTTATAAAATATAATGCAGATTCAAAGGCGTGTGGAGGTGTACAACCAATTTGTTTCGATACGGCCCTAGTGTTCTTCCGGTATGCACTCGTTGCAGCCCATAAAACCATGAGAGATGATGCTAGTAAGACATATTTGGATGATTTTGCACTTAATAGCGCTGGAGAGGGGGCAGAGGTTCCCAAAGTAGATTTTAACTGTTTAAAGGGGCAGAATTCTGTAACACTTAAGGGGATTGATATTTTTGCTAGGGCCAACGAACAGTTAAAGATTGTTGTTACAATTTTACAGTAAGATACAGAATTTGAAGAGGGGCAACGTAAAGGTAGAAAGAGGTTAATATATTCAGTGGGGGTTTCGTCCATTGAATCGTTAAAACACTGGGTATGGCTTCTTGACGAGCCTGTTAGTGAACCTGATGCAATCGGACATTTTTTCCAATTACAAATATTAGTCAGGTTTTAAGTCAAAGGAAAGGCTGTACTTTCCACCATTATTGTCCAATTTGTTGTTCTAGATTCCATATAGAATTAAAATTAAAACATCACTTGAGGCACTTCACGCGTCACGGGTATCAGTCTGCGGAGACGGTTTCGGGGGATAATGCCATCTTGCGATTGAAGAGTGTTCAGTATTCGCTTTTGCAGAGTGACAAGGTGGTGTTTGATATCGAGGCCAAATTTATGGACGTGTAATCCATATCCGTGTGAATCAGAATCGTGCTAAAGAGCACAAACCCATTGCAATCTCTTATGTCCCTGCACTAAGAGATGCTAGTAATACCTTGCAACTGGTAGAGATATTTGAGACTTTAGTTGGGGAAGATTGTGTAGGCTCAGCAATGGTTGCACTTATTAAAACTGCCAATAAGTCAATTTCACGGCTTTGCAATGTAAATTATCCAATGACATCAAGATTTCGAGATAAGATATCGAGGCAAAACTCATGGCAGTGTACGATTCATTGAATCTGAATCGTGTTAAAGAACAAGAACTGACTGCAGTCTCTTATACCCAGGCAGAAAGAGATGCTAGTAATACCATGCAACTGGTAGAGGTATTTGAGGAATTGGGTAGAGAAGACTGTCTAGGCTCAGCTATGGTTGCACTTATTAAAACTGCCAAAAAGTCAATTTCAAGGCTGTGCAAAGTAAATTACCAAATGAGTCTATCACCAAAGGATGAGTTGGCTATTATAAATAAGGAAACGTGTTGGGTCTTTAAGGGGAAATTTGTTGAAATTAGCGGGGAAACGCCCGTCTGCGACCATGATCACTTAAGTAATCAGAGGGGGGAGCAATTAGAGATTTCCTCCACCACTTGTTAATAAATTAAGCAATTTCATAGGTGGGGAGTAACCTTCGCGAATTGGTAGATAAATCCTGTAATTTAAAGGTTAAGCAGCAGTACTTTCTACCGGTTTGCATGCACAATTCCAGCTATTATTTGAAATTCATTTTACAAGCTTTGGAACGTTGCAGAAAGGCGAAGTTGTAGATAGCGCATGGACTGATGGCTGTTTTTCTTACAACATTTAACCCAGATCATCTGAGAAGCTGCTCCTATTAGTATTCAAATGGAAAACAATTTACAATAGCAACACGTAATTCAATAAAATTCGTTTTTAGACTCCTTTAGCTTCTTCCCAAAATCAGTAAGGCAATTGATTCAAGTACAAAAACCCTACTATTTTAATAGTTTCCCCCTCTCTTAAAACGCGCTTTCGAGATGATGAAATGTATGATTTATTGACGTGTAAGGGTATATAACCGAATGAGTACTAGAGCTCCACCTCGAGGCTACGTGAGGTTAAATTAACCCCCAAAGAAGTATTTTATGATTCACTTTACAACCGTCAATGCTATGAATTCGCTAAAAAGTTATGGGCCAAGGATAGATGTAAAAATAGGGAGGAGTATTGTAAATTAAACCTGGCAAGTGATGTGTTGACGTTGTTGGATATTGTCTGCAAAAACACAGATAAAATCTTTGAAGAATTTGGGTTGGATTTGGGGTATTATTTTTCAATTCTTCATTTGTTGATGGAATTACTTCTTAAAATCAGCAAAAGAAAATAGGTCTGATTACCGACGTGGATCAGCATTTATTTTTAGACAGATCCATGCTGAGAGGGTGTTTTTCATGGAGATCGTATCCTGGAAACAGACCCGACTTCAGTTCAGTTCAGTTCAGTTCCTTTTATTTAAAATCAAAAATACATTTGGCTTCGGAAGGTTATACTCAAATATGGCGTTGACAAAGAATTCATTAATGTCTTATCAGAGCTTTATTTATATTTCAGTGACGGCAATTTTCGACTACCAGAATTAGTTAAGCAGCACACAAAACAACTTCGTTCACGTACGTGAACAATGCATTCAAAAATAAGGGAAGGGATTTTAAAAGAAAACAGCTTCTTTAAGCAGGCGGTAGCTTCTTCTCACTGCTACTGCCAATAATTACTGGACTTGTAAACAGTATTCTCTAGAAATGGCTAAACTCCACAAGCTGACAACAATGGAACTCGCTCTTTCACTAAAAGAGTACTTTGAAAATATTCTTAGTAAATTTATTACCAGTAAGACAATTGTCGACGATGAATAATGAATTTTGCTTCAAGATATCTTTCGACGTTTTGATAGGTATAAACCTTACCTTGAAAGATCAGTCAAAGTAAATGTCATTGATCATACTCAAACTCAAAATTCAACGCAACCACCACCAAAACAAGAAGAAGAGTTATCATTGTCTAAAGTCTTAGCAAGTATTTTAGACTTATTTCCCCAATCGTACCGTGGGCAATGTGAAAGAATCTTGACCTATCTCGGTAAAATGAACATGCAAAAATTGATGGTGAAAAGAGTGACGTTGTAATCCATGGCAAGGCTGACAATCTAATTAATTTAATACCAGATTTGATTGCAAATCGTATAAGACTTGAATCATTTGAGAGTAATTTGTATATATTTTTAAGCTCATCAAACTTCCAAAAAAGTCTTATTGGGAATAAACATATTTTAAATCAATTAAAGGACCATGGTCAAATATCAAAAGATAATCTTAAATCATTTTCTAAAAATACTAGCACACCAAGTTGGGGTGATTATTCACTATAAAAGGGTACCAGGCAAAGGCGTCTTAATATCAGTGCATCACCGGTTGGTATGCAAAAGGGTAGTGGACACTTCACAACACGTTTACGTTCAAAATGGCTGAAGTTTTGAAAAGTATTTATGAGAACATTGGTAAAACAGGGAATTTAAGCTTCTCCACCACACTTGAGCGATTCACTGGACTTCAAAAGAATCTAGAGACAGAGTATTTGCAGAATGAAAGAAGTATTACTCTTCATCGAAATCATTGAGTTCGCGGTAGTCATTATCCTAAAACTAAAGATTTTTTCCCGTTGCATATATGAAGGCGTCACAATAGTCCAGACAAGTATATTTTACTTCCATGCAGTGTTTTTAGTCGCTATGTATATGCCGTTCCATTGCGGTCAAACAGAGGTTATAAAGTTTTTTAGAGCTCTTGAATCCATCTTTGAACAAGATTGCCATAGTAAAATTCAAACAGATCGGAGTAGTGAATTTGTTAATCCACATGTAAAAGAGTTTATGTTGAAATATAATACATTGTTCTATCATAGACATAGTCCAATAAAGGTGGCATTGAGTGAACGATTGATAAAAACTCTTCGTAAAAACTCGTCGATCCCTGTCCAATTTGAGTCCTCTTGAAGCTCATTACGACGGTAACAATGCACTTGACATTTTTCATAAACAATATTCCAATAAAAGGCAAGGCAAATGAAGAAGAAACAATTCAATGTTGGTGATATAGTTTTATTAATTGAAACAGTAATATTTTTGAATAGAGGAAGTACTTATGATCTACTGAACTTTTCAAAGTGTCAAAATTCTTAGAAACTAAACCTGTAACGTATAGTCTTGGTGATATGAAAGATGAAGAGATTCTTGTTGGGATTTATGAGTATGAATTACAAAAACTGAAAAACAATGGAATGTATGAGATCGAAAAGATATTAAAGATTCGAACTCACAGGGTTAAGAGACATGTGCTTGTTCATTGGCTAGGATACAACTCTGATTTTGATTCTTGGATTGCCACTGATAACGTTCACAATGCCGAATGAGTTCTATGTCTTTATATTCATGTTCAATGTCTCTGATCCCCTCTGTGATATTTTGATTAAACTAATCTCTCAGGCACTTCATCATTAAATCTTTTCAATAGAGAAAGTGTTGATGTGAGTGTAAAACTTGGTTACTTTGAACAATTTTATCCGAAACAACCGCTCTCTCAAAACGTTCATTTTCAAATTTATTCTAGTGAAAACTATTTCATAGATTTGAATTCCACAATTTTAGATTTGCATATCATTGTCAAAATATCTAACAATGAAAAACCAATTTCTGCTAAGGGGTTATTTTATGAAAATTGTATACAAAACAATTTGTTTCGACGCATAAGTGTCTACATAAATGGAACTTTTGTGAACACGAGCAACAATCTTTCAAATTATGCAAGTTACATATATTTCATGTTAATAACTCAATAGTCCTAAAAGAAATTGAGGGGCTTACCCATTGGATAACGGACACTGACACTGCCAACATACTTAGAGAGGCGACAACTAGTGATTTACTTACAAGACATCTTGGCTGGGAAAATAAACAATGAAATATTTAATATACCTCACTGGATACCTCCCAATATTAAGATTGATATTAAATTAGAAATTGATCCGCCCAATTTTATTTTGCGAAAGGTACTTGCCCAATTCCTGATGTTACAGTCTCTCTCACCTCGGCAATACTTCATGTACACAAACAACAGGTTTTGAGTTCTGTTGCTTTGGCCATTGAAAAATTAAGATCTAGTGGAAATAATTTCAAACTGCTCGTTCCGTACACGATCAAAAAGCAACGACATATTACTACGGCTTCACGTATCTACACCGACCCTTTATTTATCAATGGTGAAGTTCCTTCAAAACTTGTTTTGGCTTTTGTAAAAAGTGCTCGTGCATTTGGTTCTTTGACAAATTCTCCACACAAATTTGAACTGTTTGTACTTTCATCTGTTGCATGTAAGTTAAATGGAATTCTACTCAAGAATTTATCATTTGACAAATCCTATTGGACTCTATATGAATTGACAGGCAATCTTTAGACCGAGATTTGCAATTATTTAAAAATGGTATAACCGATACAATGTTTGAAAAATTTATGTTATCATTGTAGTGGATTTCCCGGTACTCAATATATGAGTATTGTCCGAACGAGCACTGTGCGCTTAGAGTGTACCTTTGCCGATCCATTAATGGATAGTTTAGCATTAATCTCGTTAAATCATTTTGAAACTTATTGGGATATACCCCCGATGGCAGTGTTCTGTTAGACTTGGCACCATGAACACAAATCAAATAATCAATGTATTCAACTTGGATCTGTAAATTACCAAATGAAAAACTTATTGCATACCCTCGAATTTATTCAAACACATTCAAACGCTAGCGATAGAATCTTCATTGTTAATAGTAGTCCGTTAACTGTAAAGAAGGGTCATTGGCTATGCATCTTTCAAACAACGATGAATGTTGAATTCTTTGATCTTCTTGGCCTGACGTATGCATTCTACACACCTCACGTCAAAAACTTTCTTGATGAAAGTGGAAAACCTATTATTCAAAATCGGATGCGAGTACAAGATTTTTCGACCAAAATTAATGGCTTTCATGCACTACTATAATTTATTTCTCGATGTTGTGGCTATACTTACAGTGAACTTCTAAACATTTGTGTAGACAATCCTTGATTGAATTATTTTATAGTTGAAAATACCCTTTCCTACCTGTATAATATACATTTTAGCGCCCTAAGAATAAACTGCTTTAAAAATGATTGTGAATTTGTCTATTAATAAAAAAATTAAAATAAAAATCTCCATTATTTAGATTTTTTCATCCAAGCATAGGTAACCATCAGCAACGATAAGTGACGGTAGCTCGTCAGGATTCAACTTTAACTCATCTTGGCATGCACAGTCAGGGTCATATTTTATACAATACAATGTGACTTCACTTTTATTATATCTCTGTAAAATCAATAATACTATTCTGATTCATATTATAAAATTTACGTGTTTCAATTTGCTTATTTGAAGCAATGTCACATACTATATTCTCATATGGAGAATCATTTTCTGTAATAGCCAACTAAAAACCAGTAGGTTTCTTCACGGTGATGTAAAAACCAGACTCCCTTACTATTCCGACAATTGAAGCGTAGGCCGGATTCTTCCTCCAAAAACAGTTTAAAAGCACGACGATACCAGTCTCGTAAAATCTAACTGAAATCCCATTTAGGGTTTTTTCCAATCATACCAGGGTAAGTATTTTACCATTGATCACACTTATCATAGTGACAATTGGGACATAGGAAACCTCTAGTGTGAGAGTCACAAATATCTTCAAGACAGGAATTACAGTCTTTAATTAGCACTGCCTATCCTCTATACAATTTACATAGATTGCATAATCTACACTTTACATCATAGTCATCAACAATAGTAAAATTCTCACAGGATGACCAGCTGCTCAATGTATACAAACATAGTGGAAAAGTTTAGAACACTTTTTTACTGTTGACTGTTTCACTTCCAAAAAGGAACTGTCCGTGATCTATAAAATGATTGTTCGTTTTACTTCTAGGGGGAGTAATTGAGTGACGTGAAAAATCTGTTTTTTCAAGATTTTTTGACTTATTTGTTTTTTAGATAGGGTCTAGGTAGTGTTCAAAGCAAATCCCCAATATCATTTCGTTTTGTCTTGATTATTATTTTAATAAATGGAGTAAATGCATCTGGGCCGCGACGTAAAAGTCTCATACAATAGTCCAAAGATGGAGAATCATTTTTCATGATATCGCCATGAATTCTTTGACAGAATCTCTTTGAATAGATAACCCTTGAAAATGATTATTTAGAATAACATATTTTTCCAAACGTCAAAAGATTCCGTATGATTTTTTGCTTCTCAAATCCAATCATTTTTAATCTTAACACTCTCACTGCCGATTGTAGACTAACAAAACGCAAAAATAAAGATTCTTTCCATCTTCTTATCGCCTGTAAAATATCCAACAAGAAAAAAAATATTTTCAAAAATGGAATAGGAACAAACTCACTTTTTTTAATTATTGATTCAGGTCATTGTATTCAGTATATTTCATTAATGCACTTAATCCGTCTTGTAGTCTTTATATATGCATTATATTCACTTTTGCTGCAAAACATAACTGTTATTTTTACTTGAATTTGCTTAATTATATCATATATCTTGCAAGCATCTCACTCATTTCAAGGATTAGCCGACAGCCTCTTGTAGTTCCTACTGCTACATTAGGTACTCTTGGTTTCATTTCACCGCTGCTAGCGCCTTCAACTTCCAATAAAGTAAAAATATTCATTGCTAAAGGATATGCAAAGAACAATATCCGCAATGTTGAAACTCTGAACTCTTTTTCATTACTGAGGTAAGTAGACCGTATGCTTTATCAAAACAAGTCACGCAAGATTAAGTCATCAACATAAGTAAACATTGGACAAAGATCAATTTTTACTACTGAAGGCTCTCCACTTGACTGGTACCTTGCCCTGTTTATTTTTCCTAGCGAGCCCTCATAGGTTTCTTAAAAAATTACACAACAACCAAAGAGCTCTTGAAGAAGACGTTTGTATAAGTAAACAGTTTCGTAAACAACAGGAGCTTCTTGAGGAAACTTTGTCAAATAAGCTTAAAGAAGTGTTAGGACTGGGACTCGAAGGGATAGGGCCCCCATGTAAACTGGAACCATCTCACTACTAACTATCACGTCTTCCATGGCCCTTTTTCCCCGAAGACATTCGATCAAAATTTTGAGAAAGACAAAATGTTTAGCATAGTTGAAAAGTACAGAAATATGGCCTATTGGGAGGGTATGAACCCCCCCCCCTAACCCCACAGCATCTGAAGAAAGGTAAAATGAAATTTTCCCAATATTTACATATATTATTCATTATTGGGAAATAAACAGACATTTTCGGATGGGTGTTGTAACCAGGGGGGTGAAAATTCTTTCCACGAAGAAAATTTTTCGTTACGAGAGAAGTTTCCTGGGGAATTTTCCAGGGATTTTTTTTCAATGGGGGAAATTTACCAAAATTTGCGAATAGAATCCATTTTACTTATCTTATTTTCTCTGTGACGACTCAATTTTACATGTGGCGATGTTCCGGGGAAACTGTCCAGGGAAAAACTTTTGCAAGATTGGGATTGTCTGGGGGATTTTCCACAGAAAAATTCTTGATGGGAGCGTTTTCTGCGGGGGAAAACTTTGATTGGGGGAGGTAGAGGCGGTGTGGTTCTTTTCCATGCAATTTGCTCTCTAGCTTGTTTCCTTGTCTCCAGGGTGATTACCCCCCCCCCCCCCCCCCCCATAGTTGCAATTAGTTCATAATGTTGAACATTTTTCCTATTATCTGTTTAATTGTGTTTGAAGCCTAAGACTTGGTAGTATTTCGTTAATTTTTCAAAGAATTGACAAAAAACTAATAATAATAAAAATATACAATTATTATGGTAACGAAGACGACTGGACAGAACTTATAAAAATAAACTGAGTATTTCATTTTTTGATGTTAATGATTCCGAGTAATCTCTTGAGGTTAAGATTCAAAATTTATTTTAACTGTAATTTTTTATTTTTCTAAGTTACAATCACAAAATATGTTTAAAATACATTCTGTTTTCAGTGAAGAACACAAGGAGCTAAAGGCTTTACACGGTATAGGAGGAGTTCTACTTGAGTATTCATTTTAATTATTACTCGCCTTAGGAATTATGTTTTCATCTATATCAGTATCTTTTATGTCTTAGTTTGATTCCATTCAGTTAATTTCTGTTTGTGTTTGGTTTTTATTTATGTTTTGATTGTAATTTCCACGAATCTAATTGATTTCTGCTCCTCTTTAAGTTATAATACGGATCTTTATTATTTTTTTTTTTTTTTAAGAATTCAGTTTTTGAAAATTTATCTTATTTTATTTTCTAATGCCAAAATCTCCATTATGAACAAATAGACGTTCAAATACGGATAAGTCCACTTAGTATACAGTGAAAACAGATACACAAGTTTGGATATTTCGATCACATGACAGCGATGGCCATCTCAGTATATCTGGTGATAAAGATCACAGTATTTGTCGTCACAAACATCCAGACTTGTGTATCTGTTTTCACTGTCTAGTAAATAAACTTATTCCCATTTGAGGGTTTATTTGTTCTTCATAGAAAGGCAATGAAAAAACCTTCACTATTTTTAATATAATGAATATTTCTCTATTTTGTAGGATGTTGGCTTAAGAATTAAAATATTGGATTCTAATTTAAGTTTTCAATTTGACAAGGTAATCCGAGTGTCACTTTGAATGTTTTTAATAATGTTCGTGCATAAATTTCACTCAATTGGAGATCTTTTGAGTGAATGTCAAGATAATTCACTCAAAAAAATATTCCTGAGTATTCTCTACTAGACACTTCTAAAAGTAAATGATAGCACTATAAATCTAAAAGAATATTCTCTATTTTGGATCTCTAATTTTCTTTTGTTTAATGCTGTAATGAAATATTTTGGCAGTGTGGCCAGGGAGCTGTCGCATTTCTTGCTCTTTGGAACCAGTTGCTGCTTACTTGAAAGAAGTTTTCCACTCTATAGGCGAAACAAAAGTCGATGTAACAACACCATAGTAGAGCAATTTCAGAGACTTTTCTCTAACACAGACTATAAAATCCTGGTTTGGCTTACCCACTATTGGCTTAAGATAAGATTTATTCGTAGTGAAATGCACATACAATACAATAAAACACTTGTAAAGGCTTCGTGGCCTGTAAGGACAAATCACACATTGAAATCAACTTGGCCTTTAAACAATGAAGATTCCTTTATAAGAATTATTCATAATGAAAAGCATATACAATAATCTGAGTTTTTTTATTTATTGAAAAAAGATAAATCAAGAAATATAGGCCTATTACTGAATACCAAAATCAACGGTATATTACACATAGAAATAACAAATACTTCAACATATTCTCCCCCGTAAGGCTCTATGGCCAGGAAAAAAACAGAGGAGAAACAAAACAAAAAAAAATAAATAAATAAATTCAACAAACATTTTTTAAACAATAAATTCACATTGCCAAACCAAACAATGCCCCCCCCCCCTAAAAAAAATCCAAGCTAGGCAAGGGAGTAATACTTGAATCCACCCACACAAATAAAGTACAGAGCCAATCCGAAGCTTTGGCTTCGTACAGAACAGAAGCTTTGGCTCACATACAAACAAAAACCATCCTTTTCGACCAAGGACAAGAATTATACGCAGATTTTCAAAAGGTAACATCATTTTCGTCCATCTAACCAGAATATTATACTTCATATGACACTGGAAGTTTTAGATCCTTACCATTTCCATGCAATACGCTGAAAAAAGGAAGAACAAAAACAGCCACACAGGAGAAAACCAAAATATTGCCCCTGTAACATGATTCTAATCATGTAACGATTTGTATTTCTGAAATTTCTATACTTTTTTTTAAGGATCCGGGCATCTCAACTGGTGAGCCTGAGGGAACATACCCAGCATACGATGAGGGAAACAGACTTGACGTATGGATGAAAAGACCGGACGGAACTCCATCTACTGGATTTGTGAGTAAAACTTCACTAAGGGACAAGACGAATTTACTGTTAATTTAGTAAAACACACATTTTTCTCGATTCGGTCGCATTTTATCCTAGTTTTCTGACTAAATTCTATATGTAATTTAGTTTCAGCTTGACTACATCCTATACTTCCCTACTTTTAATTCTGAGAGCTCTCGGAAATAAAATTAATGCTTTAGCAGAATTTTTTTTTGTAAATACTCTGTGGAGTTTTTCGTAAAGAATTAAAGAAGTTGGGGCCAGAAACCCCAATTATTTATCAGATAAATATCATTTTGTTCTTTTATAAAAACCGTTTAAGCTTACTCCTTGCTTTTTTCCTTGATAATCTTTTATGACTGTAAAATTAACTAATTAGCTAAGGTTAGAAAATTCTCAGATGAAGGACGAGTCAGTCGGCATAACAGACCATGTTTTCTTACGGTCTGATGCGAAAGAGTCTAAAAGGTTTAAATTCTTTTATTTTATTGGTAAGGGGTTTTACCATAAGAAAACAGCACTACCCAATTTGTCAGAGTATCATTGGGCAAATCCACCCAGAGATTACAAAAAGGATATTTTTCTTTATGAAGTTAGTATATATTGCGACTTTAAATAATAGTAAGTTCCTCCTGATTGTATTATGCCTAATAATGTTTACCAGTATATGCCAGAATAAAGAGATTTATTTCTGATGTCTGTCTTAGAGGATTTAGTCTCCTAAGTTAAATCGCACATATCCTTGCGAGAGAGTATACCCATAAGTACGGTTTTGTAGATTAAGCTAGTTTTGCGTACAAGTATGCATTTCCTTTTCGGTGATAACCGCAACATATCCCTCTCCAAACCAGCTCAGCATCAGCTAAGCGTGATTTAAAGCCTGAATTTAATCCGGGATGGTTTTTAAGCTATTTGAGTAGCTTGCGATCGTATTTATAGATAGTCCTCCTTATGAAGGGAGTGTATGCCTCAGAAACGCTATTGGTCCCCTCCAAAACCCTTACTAAATACGAAACAATAGAAAAATTGGGAAAATATTTAATTAAAACATGTTATGTGATAATAAAGCCAGAATATATTAATTTAAGCCTTACGTTCGAGCAGGAAAATGTGTAAAAGGGGAGGGACAAGTTTTACACATATATTCCTATTTTTCTTGTAGTTTCCCCATGTTTCCAGTGTTTTACACGTAATGTACGTGTGTGTCCATTTCTCAAAGTTTAACCGCTTTAAAAGTAATCCAGTTGAAAGCAAAGTTTACTAACGCTCCTGACTTATTTTTCCGTACTGTTTAATTCCTTTAAACTGCTATAGAACTGTATTTCTTCAATTTAAGCATTTCTGATCATTTTTTACGTACAGTGTAGTAGTAAATGGATAGTATGAAGTCAACGATAATAAATAAAAACTAAATACAAAGCCAGTAGTCACATTTCGACATAAGCCAACCTTCGGGCTCTTTTTTTTTGTACCTAGAGTTTTATATATTTGGCTATACAGTCTTAACGTAGCATTTTGTAGGTGTGGCCTGAAGATCCTACTTACTTCGTTGATTATTCCAGTCCTAATGCAAAGCTTTACTGGGAACAACAAATCGTGGAGTTCAGAAACCTTTTAGAGTGGGACGCAATATGGATTGTAAGTATTTTTCTCAAAGAATTAAGGACATCACAACAGCAATGTTTTTCCAAAGGAACCGGCTCAGTTATGTTTATACCTAAAAAACAAAATTTACAAGATTTTTCTTTGTTTTAATATTATGAAGTTTTCAGGGCAGTATCACAATTTCATCAGCATAACCCAACTGAATCACGACAAGAAAGAAGCAAAAATTAAAAAGTCAAATTTTCCCTTTTCATCCGTAAAAATTTAAAGTTTAACAGCCTGTTTTTTTCAAAAGTCAGGTTAGCCTTAAAAAAAAGAACCAAGCATTCTTATGTTGTTTGAGGCCTTCTCTTCTAAATTTATTTTTTGGTGATTGTTATCCAAGTTTTTTTCTGTCTTTAATCTAGTGCTGAATAAAACGCCATTCTTCATATATCTATGAGATGGCTTTTCATTAAAAAACTTCCCCAATTCTTTACTATTTGTTGGATATATAAATGGGTATATGTATACATGTGTATGTTATATATTATATGTATATGTTAAATGTATATCTTTATGTGATTTTCCACCAAACGATATTAAACAATCATATTTTATTTTCACTGTGTTTGGCACTCTTGCCTTTTTCCAAGCTTATTTTACTGAATGAACAAAGTACAAAGAGTAACAACTTTTATCAAAGGTAGACAGAAAATGTTTGAAAAACAGTAATGTGAGATTTTTTTAATTACCAAAGAAATAAATGTACTGTATTAGGAAAAATATTCAAACATTACACATTGGTATTTTTGCAAGTATTGAGGCAAATACAATGTCCTTTGTATTGGGGTCACGACATTTTACCTTGCTTCTTGGGCAAATTTTTCTTACTGTTATTTAAATAACAGCATAGGATTTTAGCAGGAAGTGTCTTGAGAACTCCATTCCTAAGATATGAAAATACAAAATTTATATTTTTCTCGCTTAATGGTTTCATGGACAAATTCTATGAGCTACAGATAAATTGGAAGTTTTGATTTTAGCTAAGGACGGACAGGTTACCAGGGTTACCGTTTACTTTTATTTTTAAACAGAGCATATCGGATAAATCTTCTCAATATCCCAAATACAAGGATGTCCTAATATCACTTTGGAATCTATGGAGAAAATGAACTTAGTTTGTTTTTTAGATCACCTCAATACATATGACAACAATTTACAGTTTACTCTAGAAATTGAAAATAAAAATAAAATCTGTTTCTAGAGGCCTTAAATATTAGTAGCATTCATAAACTGGATTTTACTATTCACAGAAAACCAACACAAAACAATATATATTTTCATTTTAAATCACCCCCTACAAGTTAAAAGAGCTATATTAACTTCTCTTGTCGATCGTGCTCTGAACATTTGCTCTGAATCTCACATCACAGCAAAACTAAACTTTATCAGAGACTTACTTTTTGGAAACGGTTATCCCATTATCCTAATTTATATTACAATTAACCGTAGGCTAAAAAGTGACTCTAGCAAATCTAAGGTCTATTACTATGTGAGGCTCCTGATAAGCCCTTAAATATAATATATCTTCCATATATCCCAAAGGCCATTACGAATATAAAAAAAAGTTTATGTGCACTAGTATTTACTAATAATTTTACAATTATGAGTTTCCTAAACTCTGGTAAAGATAAAACCCCAGTTACTCGCCAAAGAGGGGTTTATCACATACCATGTGACTACGGCAATTAGTATGTTGATAGAACCCATCATAGTTGATAAAAACACCTACAGCACCATAAATATGGCATAACTATAGCTTTAAATTTTAATAGTGCTAATAATTCTTTTGATTCTGCTTTAAGCAGCCATATTTTTGATAACCCCAGCCATACAATACTTTCTGAAAAATCATCCCTCATTAGTAATGATTTGGGTATAAAACAGGTTGTTCGTGAAGCAATTGAAGTTAAACTTAAAACAAATAAAAATAATTATTTAAAGAGAGATTTACGAGATTATTCACAAAATACTTTATACCTAAATTTATTTAGAAACGATTTAACAAAATATATTACAAAACCAGTAGTCAATACCATTGAACCTATTACAAAAAGACCTTCGAGTTTAGCTGCCAATAAGGAGAGAACAGCATCGAAAGCGCGTTCTTAATTATTTCATTTTACTTGAATGAATTACCTCGTTTCATCTCATTTTATCTATCAGTCCTGGTTGAACTTAATGGAAGTAAGGACACTGGGACTGTTTTATAAGCATTTTTAGTTTTAAAGGTCGCATTTTTAGTTTTAAATGCCCTTACCATAGACTTTAGTTCCTTCGGAGCCATTAGTGGTGTATGGGGCAACAATGAAGCCTCTCCACTCGTCCCAAAGCGATGCTGCAGCGGTGACATCTTCCCATATAGGTAAAAACGAGATCTCAGCCGTCCTCAGATCTTGGTCAAATGTTCACCTCAAAGTGTTCTTTGGACAATCTCGTCTTCTACTGTCGCCAGGTTTTTAGTCGGTTTCTGGTCGAAATATTCATTTGAGGTTAGAGATCCACTATCTTACAACAAAAATTCCCTATTGTTCTACCTGTTGTTTGTGTTTATGATGGAAATGCAGGGTGGTCTTCGTCGCTATTTAAGATCCAAAAATTCACTGAAATATATAATATTTCGCAAAAATATACATTTTCGTCCCTCCAGGATTCTTTTCTCCCTCTGGGCTCTCTTGCGAAGAGTACTAACTCTATAGGTCTATTTATAGGGATATTGACTGTTTTGTCCTTTGTTTCTTATAAACTAGTTTGTGTGACTAAGTTTAATTTTCTCCTTCACATCTAAACCGATTTACCACTTACAAATTTACAGGACATGAACGAGCCAGCGAATTTTGTAAATGGTGATGTAAATGGATGCAGTGAAAACTCTATAAATTTCCCACCATATAAGCCTCGTAAGTAGACCCACTGATTATCTAATAATATCACGATATTTGTGCAAATATTTGTAAAAAAAAATTACGGGATACTTTGTTTTTTTTCTAGTATTTAATAAAAAGGAAAAAGTTTTTTTTTAATAAAAGTAAAGAGTGACATCAAAACTTAAAATCCAGAGAAGTTAGTCCATACATATGGTGCCTTGTCCCATCCCCGGCCCTGGCTTTCAACAATAAAGTTTTATGGTGCTGTGCTGAAAGCATTTAGAAATGCAAGCGATTGTTCCTTAAAATATTTTAACTAAATCTGTACATTTTAAATCAAATGCAGATCTTCCATCTTTGAGATATTGTGAAAAATACCTCTGATTCCGTTCCGATTATCCCCATGTTTGAGCAGTTGTTCTTGTTCATTGGGCGAAAATCAAACTTAATCTTAAACAGTGATGGGCTAAGAAAGGGGAAGGCTGCCTGGTATAGTGGGTTATTTACCATCATTTTAAATGTTAATTTCATATCATATTTTTTTAATTGTGAATTATTATGTAAAATTCTATTTGAAATTACTTACCGAAACCAACAAATATGAGAAAATCTTTCTGATTTTTGAACCAGGGGCAAAACATCCCCAAAAGAGTGAGTGATCCTTATGAAAACTATACTCTCAAATTTAATATATGAGAGAGCCTTGCGCTTTCATCACACTGATGATGCTACTTCAACTACTACTACTACTACTAAAAAAAAAATTCATTTTAAAGTTTTTCTCTTTTCTATCTTCAATAAATCCAAAATTGTTGAAACCACCAGGATCGGATATCAGTATATGTTAAACTTTCAATCCACATCAATTTGTTCTTTTCTCTAACCTTCGTTATTATGGTGATGTTTTTTTGCTTTTGATGTCATGAGAAATAAAAACACGCTGCTCGAAAAAAAATTGGTTTCAGTAAAGTACAAATTACGTCCTGGTCTTTAGCAGGCACAGGGGGCGTTAGCCCTACTCCTTTTTGAGGTAGTTTCCGCTCGTTTTAAGTTTGATTTAGCTATTTATTGCAGTTTCTGTTCGATTTTGGTTTCGCTTACTTACTGATATTGATTTATGATAGTTTTACACTTGAAATTTTATCTGAATTTAGTTCTGCTCATCTTTGGTCTAATATAGCTCTTCATTTGTCGCTGAAAAATTTCTTTCGTGGAAAAAGATTTTTTTAATTATTTGGCGAAAAAACTAAAGTAATGCTTCTTCTAAAGAAAAAACCTGAGTTTCCTCCTGAGACAAATGGTTGAATATTTCATGTTAATGTTGTCAAATATGAATATTTTACTATCGTTATTATATGGAAATCAAAAATCATGAAACCAGTGTCCTGCATTTTGATCTCTGGGTCCATTTACTGAGTAAACTTTAATCACAACCTTCTTTCATTTACTTAGAGATCATATATATTGAAATTTAAATAGCCAATTTTTTTTCAATTAGCAATATACTCACTTAAAAGAAATATAATTCAATAAGTTAAAAAATTATTAAAATTTTTCAGGCACTTATGGATCTACGCTTGATGATAAAACAGTCTGCCCTGATCATGTCCAATATGCAGGTCTCCACTACGATGCTCATAGCTTATATGGCTGGTATCAGTCGGAGCCAACTATTGTGTAAGTCCTATTAAGGCTTAGTTTTCGAAAATTAGAACCACATTTATTGTTTAATTGTACACTTGAATACAAATTAAGGTAATTTCAGTATCCAAATCCTGAGGAATAATAGCCACTTTCAAAAGGTAAATAAATCTTTCTCACTGATATTGATCGCACTGAATTAAAGTTTGTGTAAAATAAATTGGGGCTACATTGCTAAATTGCCTAAATTACTTAGTGAAATCGCCTAAATTACTAAATTACTTAGTAATTAAGCTAAAGTGAAATCAGCTTTTAGGTAAAAAATTAAAGCTTGTCCAAATTAAATTTACTAGTTTGGCCAATTTATTCAATTACATATTTTCATAATTTAAATTTGCTTGAGTTAAACATAAGTGAAAATAAGGATAATTTAATTTGTAATATTTTTATTCACTTTTAAAAATTTATTTATAGAGCTGTCCAACAAGCAACAGGGAAACGAGGTTTTGCTTTGTCTCGCAGTACTTTCATTGGCTCTGGAAAATGGGTTGCTCACTGGCTGGGAGATAATTTTTCAAACTGGCTTAACCTTAAGAAATCCGTTATCGGTGAGTCCCCATTTTCAGTCAATTTGGTTATCATTAAGAAGAAACAATGTTTCCTGTTTTTGTTTTTTATTCTTTAAAGAAGAAAGAAAAGTTTAATTCAATTTAATTTTAGAATATGTAATACCTACATAAGGTTTATTAGGCCTACTTAATGGGGAACAAGGCCCAAAGGGTATCTTTGTCAGACGTTTGAGCTTTATCATCTGTTTAACCTAAAGCTGTGAAGCGATAAATGGTAGTGTTTTCTTATCCACTATCGGTTCCTTTTCGTGACTATTTAAGTTGGTATAAGGTATATCCTCTTTGATTATTTTAGCTTATTCTGGATAATACCTTGCCTTGTCTTGTCTAAGTTTTCTTTAATGAAACTAAAGAGGCAAATCAAAATTTAAAACGAACAAAAATAATTACACATATCAGGGAGGCTGCCCCTCATCAGCGCCTATTTGGAACCAAAGTACGACTTTTTGTCCCAGTTTTATAATAATGCCTTCCCAAATACAAGGGCCTTTGAGTTTGAAAAATATGTGTTTTAAAGCACCATAATATAATTAGCGTAAAGAGCAAGGGGTTGAAGAGAGAGAGCAGCACCCCTGATATATGGAATAATTTCTGTTCGTCTTGGTTTTCATGTCCCTCTTTTCCTTCATTTGAGGAATTTTTCTTTATATTTAGCGTCTGTCCATTTTTCATAGTCTAATCAAGCTTACCCTAATTGCGAAGAGGAGCACCCTTACAACCGACTCATTTAATTCAAAATTTAAGTTTTGTACAGCAATGCTTCGATAGAAGAGTTCATTTATCACATGTGTTTTTGGAAATTCATTTGACAACACGTAGTTCCAATTCCAGTTGGCAAGGGTTGCTCTGTACCTACAGCTTCTTGCCTTGAGCTGTTTGACCCATGGATTTCTTAAATGTAAAGGAAGTCCACTATTCCCTCATCCAACTCTTCTTTATTACACAAGTTTAACATTTGTAAAAAAAATCCATCGATAGTGAGATTCATCCATGAAAAATTTCAGCCTCAAAAATTCATTAGCGGAGCAAGCGTTGGAAAGTCACAAATTCTTTATAGTCATGTCCACAGTTAAAAGACGAGTTTTTTATAGGCATGTTCCCCATGGACGTCAGTAGGAGTTGCCACTCTCGAGAAACAAAAAATTATACATTGTTATAAATAGGACATAAAACATATTACCATTTCAACTTTATGAAAACAAAGCTCCTGGTAGCACTTGCCAGCCACTCCGCATCCAACCTCAAGAAATGTCCTGGTGATACTCATGATGTTCCGTCCCATTTTTTAACCTCTGTTCCGTAAGGCCTGTGTATGTAATCTTTCATGCTATATTTAAAAAGATGGTCGTAACAGAAGGTGTGCCATCCTCACCAGCACCATTATTAAAGGCAAGACAAAAAAAAATTTGCAAGGATCGAGAGGGATTAATGATCAATTTGTGCTGCGAATGAGCAAGCGTGAGGCATTCATGTCTCTAAAATTCTATGAATTCATGTCAAAATACATAGAATTTCAATAAGTTCAAATAGATTGGCTGTCTTAGAATTTTTAATTGATGGTTTTATGGCAGTCTTTGGGCTAAGATTTTGTTTTTATGCCGTGAAATGGCAGAAACTGCTATTTTGTGTCGGCACAATCTTTTCTGGCAATTGAAAACGTCAGCAGATCATTCACTTTTCTTTCTAACAAGTTTTCATTTGATCTTCTAGAACCATTGGTTCTATGCAATGACCCCTAAAGAAAAAGTATCAGAAATAATAATAATTGATAAAAAAAGGAATCCCTGACTATTCTTGTCGAAACAATTTCTTATACGGAAAATTCGATGGAGCAGCCTTCATCAAAGCCACGCTTGGATTGCTTTCACCTTTTATTCAAAATTGGGTATATTTTCTCAGGCTCTCAATTTTCAGTGGGTGACTTAAAATTAATAAGTTTTGTACATTTGGAAACATCACAAGAATAAAATTATTTAAGTTTAAAAATTATATCTAGTTTATCTATATTTATATTTTTGTTGTTTTGTATATTTAGAATCATCATAATAAAATCCTTAAAGTATTTAAGCATATGTTGCCAAAATTATTTTTTTATAGTTTGACCAATATTAACACGAGTCACCCCTTACTTAAAGCTCTTAATACAAACTTTCTTAAATAAAATAAAAAATTAACATAAAACCCGATATTTCCATTTAAAGGTTGATACAATAAAGTGTTTGGTGCCGCTTGACTCCCCCTCCAGTTAAATTTTTTTGTATTGCTCAAGAATTGCCCTCCCTCTCCTCCTCTTCTTCTTTTGTCTCAATAAAGATGGGAATGAGATCTTGTATGTTAGCAGGAAAACACATTTTTCAAAGGAGGGAGCTGTCTTTGCGCGGTACCGCTTTTCAGGCTTTTTTCAAATGATGGATATTATTCTAGTTTTATCCTCCGAGTGTTATCCTAGTATTATCCCCCAGACCCTTTTCTATATTTATCTGAAGATTAATGTAGAGTTAGGCAATTTAGGCATTCCAATGCACTCTTTGAGTTTTCTGGTAGCAAAACCCTCCTCTCCCCAGCTACATGAAGACCCATTGTCCCTTCTTTATAACAACTGATGCCCAATTATACATCACTGGACCTAAATTTGTCAAACATCAAGTGAATCAACTTAGGCAGAGGAAGCTTCATAATAAATATGTATATTAACCATTGGTCGTGTATGGGAAATATAGGTAACCTCACTTATAGGAATCAGTTTTGTGCATTTCAGGGTCCTCCAAGGTGTTTAGATAGGATGAGGTGGCCAAATCTGAGAATCTTCGACGGGTGGTTACATTTTCATGACAACACAGATGAAAAGTGCCGTTTTGAGCTTTGAGTGCTAAAAGTAATACGTGTGTATGGTATTGTAAAGCATTAGTATTTGGGACTTTCATATTTAGCATAGCATATCTTTTATCTAGTTTCCATTTTTCACTTTCAATGTTAATATAGCGCTTCCAATACCGACACAAGTGTAATATTACAACTATAGTACTAATTTCTGACAAAAAAAAAATTGTGGATTGTGGGGTTGAAGTGTTCTGGCGCTAAAAAAATTAAACTCAAAAGGCGTCTATTATTCTTGGTATTTTTTCTTCTTGATTTTTTTCATTTCCCAAAAGACTTCCAATTCAGGAAATTTTAATTTAGATTAGTCCATTATTCTTGATACATTTTTTTTCTTGATTTTTTAATTTCCCGAAAGACTCCCAATTAAAGAAATTTTAGTTTAAATTAGTCCATTATTCTTGATACCTTTTCATCTTAATTTTTTTTTTTCATTTCCCGAAAGACTCCAAATTAAAGAAAGTACAGTTTGTTATATGTAGAAAGAAAGACCCATACAGCTCATAAAAATGTTAATCTCTTTAGATACAAAATTGTTGTGTTTTTACATTGTCACTTTGTGTTCACTAATGGTTTATGCATTTATTTAAGTTTACCAATAGATTTACAGTCAGGATTATATTTATTTGCTTATTCAAGGAGTGAACAACATTTTCATATTGTTCATGGACTATTTATTGGGACAAAAAAGTTCGTCGTTGTCATGTGTACGGTTCGATATTGTAGGAATCATGTTCAGCATAAATGTTTTAAAAGTATTATGAAAACTATGTTCTAGACAAATGTTTTTTTCGCACCTATTCAGGAGAAAAAAATAGAGGTTGAAAATGAAAAAATAAAACTTAACTCCTATAGCTCATATACTGCAAAACTTTAGGTTGAAGGTATTTTATTAATTGCATTAACCGTTGATATTAACACTACGTAATATTGTGTCTGGTATATCTCTCAATCTCGTTCAACTTCGCTAAATCTCTCTCAGTTTCTCTCAATCTCGCTTAATCTCTCTCAATTAATATATTTTAAAATGAGCCATTAAACAGCTCTCTATGATGTTCCAATGCCCAGCTATCTACGGCGAAAAAGAAAAAAAATAGATGCCTTATATGCAGAATACCGTGGTTCCAGCCACTTTTCTTTATTTTCAAACCAATACATTTTCCTTGTTATTCAAGCCAAGCGACAGTTATTTTCCTATATAGGGGTATTGGACAAGACGGTTTTAATTGTGTACTTTTTTTTTTGACCTGACTATAGTCTCAGGAGTTATGGTCTACTTTGGTTTTTACTATGGGACGTGATCTATTGGTTTTTACTATGGGACTAGGTTGCTAGCTACCGCTGCAAAAAGGATTAAATTTAAAAACACTAGTTTTTACAACTGAAAGTAAGGAACAGCATCAAAACATAAAATGAACTGAATTATTCCGTTTATGAAGTGGTTTCCCCCTCCTTAACTCCTCGCTTGTTACACTAACATTTTTTAGTACTTTAAAAAAGGTTCCTATTGCAATTCAACAGCTTTTGTGTTTCAACAGTCGTTCTTAAATAATTGGGACCAAATGTCAAACTTTAGCACAAAGGACGATAGGTTAAGGGGGGGGGGGGCAGTAACCGTCATTTCCTCTTCATTTTAGGTTTTAATTCTGCTCCTTAGCTCTAGTAGAGAAAGTTCTATTTTATACAATTTTTTATCATTTTTCACATTATGCACATGGCTAACCAAAATATGATGTAGGGTATAAACCTACCCTATAAGCCTTCAATTTCTTCAAGCTCCATTTGATGCATCGACAATCCTGGATTGATTGGTAACATCCCACTTTTTTAGTTTTTTCTGCTTAAGAATTAAAATATTGGATTGCAATTAAATTTCTGACAAATTTTAAAATATTTAGTTATCGATGAGCAGTAGTTTTGCTGAATAAGTCCTTAATAATTTATGTTTAGATGGATGGAAATTCTGCGTGACTTTTGATCATGTACGTTGCTGAAGTCATCGCAAACTCAAAAATAGGGTTCTCTTTCTTTTAAAAACATCGTATACACATGTTTAAACAAATTGTAACATTATATATATGTATGAAAAGAAAAATATTAGCATTTAAAATTGCTGAAAACAAAGTTCATGGTAGCAAGTGCAAACCGCCCCCATCTCCAAGGATTTTCCTGGTGAGGATCATAATATCCTGCCTCACCCTTTGCGCCTTCATGCCCGTAGGCCTGGGAAGATAATATTTTATGCTACATAAAACAAGATCGTCACAAAGGGAAGGGCATTATTACATCCCCATTACACCAATAATAGAGGTGTAGACTAAACATATTACCAGGAACCAAGAGGGATAGAATATCAATTTTTGCCCACCCCCCTCCATTACCCAAAACTCATTAAATGTTTATCTGAAGGATCAATGAGATTTTAGGATATTTGGGCAACAAATTACGCACCTAAAAGATTCTTTCCCTCTCCCTTCCGCCTGCAATACTTCCCACCACCATTCCTTTATAATAGCTTATGAACAGCTGCAAACCCCTACCAATAAATTTATGAAATGTGAAGAAAATCAGTGTAGTTAAATGAAGTTTTAAAATAGATGCCTTAAACATTTTTCTGCAATGTTTTCTGCAGTGTTTCTTTGTTTGTCTGCAATGTGTGACACCATGCGGCACTACTGCTTCTGCAACTTGAAAGCTCAATATTTTCGTAATAATTTTAAATCTATTGGCTGTCTCAGAATTTCCATTTGATAGCAACTTGGTTCTCTTTGGGCCAAAATCGTAATTTGGTGCCACAAAATGGTAGGAACTGAAACCATCGCGTAGCACAATGTTTTTGGTTACTGAAAGGGGCATTAGAAATATTTTGTTTCCGTTCAAATAACTCTTTTCCCAATATTCTAGGACCATTGGTTCGATACGATCACCCTTGGAAAATAAAACATCAAAAAACAAGTACACAAATAAACAGATATCAGTGTTCATAAATTATGTAAATATTAGATTATATATTATAATAAATAACCAAGTCAAACTCAAAACAAGCAAAACTACCACATAGAGGATTAGGGCTGATGCCTCTCGTGCCTTCTGAAGACCAGAACATAATTTGCACTTTAATGAGAACACAAGATATTTTAAACTTTTTCTCTTTTGTGACTTTAATAAATCAAAAATTATTAAGACGTTCAGAAATGAATACCAATGTATTCATTAAATTGTCGATTCATAATCATTTGTGTTTTTTTTTTCGGGGATCATGGATATGATGGTGATTTTTTTTTTTTCTTTTTTCTTATGAGAAATAAGAGCACACAGCTCGAAATAAGGATTTTTTCAGTAAGGTTCAAATTAGGTACTGCCCTTTAGATGGCACGTGGGAAATTAGCCTTACTCCTCTTTGTGTTCTTTTTCTGATTTGTTAGTTAGAGTTAGTCATTTATTGTATTTTTTGTTCTTTTCGGGTTGGGTTTACTTATTAATGATGATTTGTGGTAGTTTTACGCTGGAAAAACAAGTTAAACTTATTTGTGCTTATCTTTGCGTTACTGTAGCTCTTTCCTGATCTTTAAAAACTTTTTATGTGGAGAAAGTTTTTACATTAAAAGCCATTTTTCAGTATTATTTGCTTAAAAAAAAAATTTATAGTAGAAAAATTCCATTTTAGAGTTTCGGTAGGTTTGACCCATGACTTTCTTAACGACTGCGCCACCGTGTGGAGTTACTTTTTCTGAAACTGAGAAGGTTAAGATACAGTATTTTGAAAATTTTAAATTAATTATCAATCTCAAAATTCTCAATAGGTAGCAATTTCAACTTCTTGGGGGCGAAATTATAGTTCAGTGCCAAAAAGTAGGAGAACATGCCACTTTCTATGGCGTTTGAATATTTAAAAAGGACACTAGAACTTTCATTTGCCTTTAAAAGAGCCCTCTCAATATTTTCTAGGACCATTGGTTCGACACTATCACACCTGGGGGAAAAAGCAAACAAAAAAACAATTTCTCGTTAAGATCTTTCACCTTTTTCAAGATGTTTCCCCCCGTTTTGAAAATCAGGCAGATTTTCTCTGCCTGGTTGCTTTTGATGAATAGCTTAAAAGGTAATGAATTTTATGTATCTCCACCATAAAAGTGGAATCTTTTGATGTATTAATTTGTATAAAAACTCTCTTTTTAGTGTTTCATTTACTAGTAGTTCGGGTCACTCCTTACTTACAATCCGTTACCACGAACTATTTGACAATATGTCAAACTATTGTTTACTTTTAGGCTACCTATCTTTATGATTTTTACAACAAATAGGAAAAATTCCCCAAAAGGGATGAAATTTGATGAAAATTAAAGCCTCAAATTTGACAGTGGAGGCTCAAGTTCTCTATCAAGAGATAATAGTGTTTTGTATTTCCCCTAAGAATGATGGCCAACGTCTCTCGTGGTTCCCGTAGATCTCCTAGGGCAAAAATGAACAATAATTAAGATTTCTAGGGTCATTTTATTTACTTTAGAAAAATTATACAAGAGCACCATTTTCAATCTTTTCTTGCTCTAAATTTATAGATTTTTTTGGAATAGAGCCAAAATTTGATTGACTGCAAAGTGATCAAAGAATCAATCGGTCTATTGCAAAAACAAATTATATTTCTCTACCTCTTCTAATCCTTTTAACGGATTTTCTTTTTATAAGAAACAAAATATGTGTAATTTCTAGTTTTAAGTTTTTTTCTATTGGACATTGTTGCATTTGCAGTTATTATGTCAAATGCCCTTTTTTGTATTTTCATAAACGGGTTCAATTTTTATTAGACAAAAATAGACTGTATTTTCTCAATAAAACTGTCAAAGCAAAGAACTTGCTTGAGACATATTCGATTAAGAATTAAAGCGGTTGTCTGGTCTTTAGCTAAGATTGTGCCCATTTTCATATTCTTTTTCTTAAAGGGGATGCTTCAGTTCAATATATTTGCCATTCCAATGGTAGGGGCAGATATTTGTGGCTTCATTGGTGACACCGAGGAGCAGTTATGCCAGCGATGGCACCAGATTGGGGCTTTCTATCCATTTTCAAGAAATCACAACGGCAAGGGCTATATTGTGAGTATAACACAACATCATATAACACATTCTAAAAACCAAGTGAGCAGCGTGGTCACTAGGCCATTTTGTTTCCAAAAATAGGTCAACTTATTGCAATTTTCTCTGTTGACCTATTTACCTATATTTTTACATTATTTGTCTGTTTTCAAAAATGTAATGAATTCTTGCTATTCAATAGTAACTAGCTCCTCTCAGAAGGGAAATTCTTCACATGGGTCTATTTCAAGCAGCTTTGTATTTTCAACTAGTAGAGAAAACCTAGAACTATTCAGCTTGTCATTTATAAAAGGATAGTGTATGGTTATTGATTACCATTGCTACTTTAAATGTTTATTTCAATAGCCTAATACATATTTCACAGCATATAGAATTCAGACTCTAAACACTCAATTGGCTCATAGTTAGGTGTACCACACCTTAAAAAAAGGAGGAATTTTGAAATTTGAGAGCCATGAGAGAGCGTATAATATAGTATCTCTCAAATCCTGGATTGTGGTCCTCAAGGCAAAGCATTTTGAAGTTGAGGGCTAAATCAGTTATTCATTGTAGACGTAGAAGCCCCCGTCGGAATATGGTATAGTCAAACTGATCTGTCTGTCTGCTTGATTTTAGATGTTTGACTTCCCTTAGGAATGAGGTTACTCGTGAATAGTAATTAACATTAGAAATTTTGTTTGATTCCAAAGTTTAGGGAAAGGGAGCTCAAATCCATTGCCCAATCTCCATAAAAGAGCATAATTTTTTTTTCACTTTCTATTGATCTTTTTCATCTTGTCTTATCCAGGAGTGCTTCTAGCGAATCGATTTTACCTAAAATATATGTCTTAAGATATGGTACACTTTTTTTAATAATCAAAAGAGGTTGTACAAAGCATCATTTTCTGGTATTTTGTATCTTTGAACAATAGGTAGTCATTGGATCTGGCCTGGACATTGAATCAGCAACAAGATCTGTTCGGAGATTTTGCATAAAATTATGGTAACAGTGACAGCTACAACCTAGTAAAGAGTAAACCATGGCCCGTAGTAATAGAAAATCATAAAAATTATGTTCGAAAAGAAAAGATCCAGTGAGGATAAACCATCACTCAAAGTTGATAAAGCAATGAAAAATTTCATTTTGATTAAGCTTAGTAGTAAAATTTTATTACGAAAACCAATTTGTAGGAATTTTTAATTAGAGCCTAAAACCTCTTGGACCGAAAACAATTTTTTATTTTGACCAGTGTGTGACATCCGGCACTTGCAAATTCCCGCTTTCAAAGTTTGATTCCAATGTAGAGGAACAAGTACTTGTCAACAACGCTTAAAGTGAGGCTATTTAACTCGCTTATAAACCCTGTCTCCAGTTATGACTGTGAATCCTGGACTCTAAAAAAAGATGATATTTATCGTCTTGCTGCCTTCGAAATAAAATCACTGCGACGTATTGCCAGTATTACTTATCGTGAATTTCCAACATCAAGCTTCTGCGTAATCTCAATTTCAAACTCACCATTCTCGATAGAATAAATATGCAGCAGTTTAGATGACCAGGGTACATACAACATATGAACAGCAGTCGCGAGATAACCTTTGAAGGCCGAGTATATGGTTCTCGACCTAGAGGGTGTCCCCCAAAATGATGGAAGGACACTTTTCGTTGCTTAGCCTACCACATCTTCTCCGCCTCACAAAAGATAGAAGTGCATACAGGAATTACATAAATAAAATACTGAAAGAAAAGGTCCAAAATGAACTCCAAGGACAGATGGAAATTAAAGCATGTCAGTGTTAATTCTCATAGCTTCAGCAAAAACAATAGAAAATCCCCTAAGTAAGCAAAATTACTATACATAACTAAAATAATTTACGGGTTATTCAAACATATATATATATATATATATATATATATATATATATATATATATATATATATATATATATATATATATATATATATATATATATATATATATATATATATATATAATATATATATATATATATATATATATATATATATATAATATATATATATATATATATATATATATATATATATATATATATATATATATATATATATATATATATATATATATATGTATATATATATATATATATATATATATATACATATATATATATATATATATATATATATATATATATATATATATATATATATGTTTATATATGTTTATATATATATATATATGTTTATATATATATATATATATATATGTATATATATATATATATATATATATATATATATATATATATATATATATATATATATATATATATATATATATATATATATATTACCGTGAGACCCATGGCTTTGCCGCAGGTCCCCAGCACGGCTACGCGGAAGGCTTGCATATATTGATTCTCATTGCCGCTTGTCTTCTAACCATGGCTGTTGTCCCAGTGAAGCAGCACGTTGATTTACATCGTCCTCCACTTCTCATATTTTCATATAGCTTTTGATATAGTTGTTTGTGTCTCGCAGTATTTCTTGCAATATATCCTCTAAGTTACCGGAGTTCCCGTAATTTAAAGGATACCAAGACGTTCTTCAATAGCTTCATTAGAGTCTAAAAAGTACATTTGCGCCCATATGAAGGTGGTTCAAAATCACCTTCAGGGGTCTGTGAAGGATGTGTCGTTAAATTGATTTTGTGATAAATTTGCCCAGCTACTTTGAAGCTAAAAAAAATATGACTATTGATGGTTCGTTCATCAATTACGTTGAATGAAGCTAAAGCGAAACATGAGTTCAAGTTTTGGATCCATTTGTGGAACTCTTTAGAGAGCAAGTGACGTCCTAAGAAAAGGCAAACCAATTCATTTGCAGATTTTGGAGGTGGCAATGTAATTTGACCAAGCAAGCAATAATGTCCAAATGTATTACCTTTGTTTGCCACTCTTTCCTCGGTAAAATGGAAGGGTCCACAGCGTATACATACAACGTTGAAGGGTCCTAGTTTATAGTACATAATTTAAACTCTACTGAAAAAATATAAATTTTTTTACTTTCATAACTTTAATAAATCAAATCATATTAACATTTTGATTACTAAATGGTTCCATTGTAACTGAACCCCCGTGTAACTGAACCGCAAGCAACCGAACCCCTATAACTGAGCCCCCGTATAATCAAACCTCCGGGAAACTAACCCCCCGTGCAACTGAACCCCCGTATAACCGAACCCCCGTGCAACTGAACCCCCGTACAACTGAACACCATGCAACTGAACCCTCGTGCTACTGAACACTCATGCAACTGAACCCCCTTTAACTGAACCCTCGTGCAACTCAACCCCATTTAACTAAACCCCTGTGTAACTGAACCCCCATGTAAGTGAACCCCCGTGCAACTGAACCCTCGTGCTACTGAACCCTCATGCAGCTGAACCCTCGTGCAACTCAACCCCCGTGCAACTCAACCCCATTTAACTAAACCCCCGTGTAACTGAACTCCCATGTAACTGTAACTGTGTGTAACCATGTAACTGTGTGTTAACAGAACACAACTGATGAGCGAAAAGTGATGAAAGAGAGGGGTAATACCGAACTCTCAGTTACCATTCTTGGGAGACATCTGACAGTTTACAAGTGACTATGGAATTCCTGTGTTGTTTTAAAGTCACTTTTCTGTGAAAAGGCAGCGCGGCGGCAGAGTGCACCTGGCGACGATGAATCACATCAGTCCAGTTTTTGTCAGGAAAAAATTACTCTAGGTCCAGGCCTAGGTCCGGGCCTAGGGTACCTAGTGGTAAATCCAGGCCTGAGCGTGCACATATTTCCTTTTGGTGAATTGACTTGACTTTCCCTTATAGCACTCTCTGAAAGTTCCAACTTAATACACAAATCCCTTTTTGATATACAATTTTGAAAATCTGCATGCACATAGTGTCTTTTGATTTAGTTCAAGTTCCACCTCAAATACCTCATTCTGTCAAATTTTCAACTTGATATGCGTAGCCTTAATAGTACTAGTTTAATAGTAGCAGAGGTCGTAGTATTAGCAGTAGAAGTAATAATAGTGTTGAATTATTAGTAGTAGTAGCAATATTAATAGCAGTAATAGTAGGTAGATGCCCCAGAAGTTTCATCTTGATACGCTAAGCTGTTCCAAAAAAAAAAATGCTGATACACCTGTATTAGCAATCTGTTTGATATGGCAAGTTACCAATGGCTAAATTCAAGGTTTTTATAGAAGGGATGGTCGTAAAAACTTTGAAGGAGGCTCATTCGATTTGAAATTGAGAGTTCAAGTTCAATTTTGAAGAATCAAAGATAATCACAGGACAATCAACCTTTCCCTCTTTAACCGACATCCCCCCCCCCAAATATATCAGATCAAAATAAAAATAAACATTTTTCTTCAAAATAGTCTGAAGATCAAATAACCATGCCTTTGGGGTTAAGAACCCACCAGCAGCATCTGGGGCAAGGGCTGTAAGATAAGCTAGTTGCTCATTGCTAACACAGAAGGTTTTTGTAGAAAAAAATTTGTATGAGCTTTGGGGGGGGGGGGGCTCATTCGATTGGAAATCAAAATTTCCATTGCACTTTTTCAGAGTTAAAAGTGATTGGAGGGCTTCCACCCCACCCTATTTTCCCCCAAATACATCCGATCTAAATTTTGGGACGGCCATTTTATTTAGAACAGTTTAAAGGTTAAATAATTATACCATAGTGAAATAACTATGGTTCATAACCCTATTGTGTTTTCCCCAATGTAAGTACGGCGGTTGAGTTGCACGAGGGTTCAGTAGCACGAGGGTTCAGTTGCACGGGAGTTCAGTTGCACGGGGGTTCAGTTGCACGGATGTTCGGTTATACGGGGGTTGGGTTGCACGGGGGTTAAGTTACATGGGGGTTCAGTTACAATGGGGTTCATTTACACGGGGGTTTAGTTAAATAAAGGTTGAGTTGCACGGGGGTTGAGTTGCACGAGGGTTCAGTTAAAGGGGGTTCAGTTGCATGAGGGTTCAGTAGCACGAGGGTTCAGTTGCACGGCGGTTCAGTTGTACGGGGGTTCAGTTGCACGGGGGTTCGGTTATACGGGAGTTCAGTTGCACGGTGGTTCGGTTATGCGGGGGTTCAGTTACACGGTGGTTCAGTTACACGGGGGTTCAGTTACAGGGGTTCAGTTGCTTGGGGTTTAGTTACACGGGGGTTCAGTTACACGCACACCGCTGATCTGTGGCAGTTTCACGCTTGGTAGATTATTTGATTTTATTTTTGCTCATTTTTTGTTTAACGGAGTTCTTTACTTTTCTTTGAAAAACTTATTTTGTGGAAAACAGTTTTTTTTAATTAATTTCTGTTCGTTTTATATTAACATAGTCTTTTCAGGGAAAAAGAAAATAATACTTTAAATCTTTTCGTTTTTTAAGACGTTTTTTTTTTAGTTTGGCCTGCTATTTGTATGCTGGAGAAAAATTTTCAGAAATTTTTAACAACATACACCCCTTAAAAAATCTGGACACAAATAGTAGTGTTTAATTTAGTTTCATGCCTCCTCTAGTTGACCTGAAATGGAAAACTTGATACCATTCGCAAAAAAATCTGTTTACTTTCTTTGATAGCTTGGATACACTTACGCTATTTTGATTTGGTTAAATTTTAAGTGCAGAGGTAGCCCCGAAAGTTTGAACATAATACCCTCAGTCGTTCATGGGATACTGCTGAGATGCCTTATTGTGAATTAGCATTAACATAGTGTATCTTAATTTAATCTTAAGGCAACATTTAGTTTTTAAACATAATGGGCAAATGTGACGGTGGGCGTGGGAGGGGGATTAGTTGCCCTCCAATTACTTTCAACTATTAAATAGGCCATCAGCCCTTTCTATTTTCAATCGAATGAACCCTTTTCGAAGTTCCCAAGACAACTTATTCGATACGAAGTGCCCTGGTCTAAACAACAACAACAAAAAATAATACTTTATATCCACATCGATCTTTAGGCCTACTATAAAACTGTCAAACCTTCCAATCACTTTTGACTATTAAAAAGGGCACTAGGCCTTTCCATTTTCAATCGAATGAGCCCTTTTCGAGTTTCTACGACAACACTTTCTATAAACACCTTATATGCCCCCAGGGCATAAGTTACAAACCTTACCCTAAGGGCTGTTAGGGTGGTTGTCATCCTCTAAGACCTAATTTCCAGACTTTTCAACTACGTTAAACAAAATGGCAATCTCAAAATTTTGATTGGATAAGTTTGGAGAAATGGTGGGCGTGAGAGGGGCGTTAGTCGCTCTCCAATCACTTTCAACTATTAAAAATGGCACTAGCCCTTTCAATTTAAAATCAAATGAGCCCTTTTGAAGTTTCTACGACAACAATTTAAATACAAACCTAATACACCCCCAGGGCATAATTTACAGCCCTGAGGGCTGGGGAGGGGGTTGTCATTCTCAAAGACCCAATTTCCAGAACTTTCTACTACGTTAAACAGAATGGCTATCTGAAAATTTTAATTGGATGTGTTTGGAGGAATGGTGGGCGTGAGAGGGGGGTTAGTTACCCTGCAATTACTTTCGAATATTAAAAAGGGCACTAGCCCTCTCAATTTCCAATTGAATGAGCCCATTTTCAAGTTTTACGACAATTCTATCTATAAAAACCTTACATGCCCCAGGGCATAACTTACAACCTCTGCCCTGGGGGCTCTTGGGGGTTTGTCATCATCTAATACATAATATCCAGAACTTTCAGCGAAGTTGAACAAAATGGCTATCTCTAAATTTTGATTGAATGTTTTTGGGGAAATGGTGGGCGTGAGAGGGGGGTTAATTACTCTCCACTCACTTTCGACTATTGAAAAGGGCAATCAAATGAGCATTTTCAAATGAGCCCTTTTTGAAATTTCTACAACAACTTTCTATATAAACCTTATAAGCCCCCAGGGCATAACTTACAGCCCTTTCATTGAGGGCTCTGAGGGGGTTATCATCCTAAAAGACCTAATTTCCAGAACTTTCAACTATGTTGAACAAAATGGATATCTCAAAATTTTGATGTGATGTGTTTGGGAAAATGGTGGGCGTGAGAGGGGGGTTAGTTTCCCTTCAATCACTTTCGACTATTTAAAAGGGCACTAGCCCTTTCAATTTCCAATTGAATGAGCCTTTTTTGAAGTTTCTACAACATCACTTTCTATAAGAACCTTACATACCCCCAGGGCATAACTTACAACCCTTGCCCTGAGGGCTGAGAGGGGGGGGGTTCATCCTTAAATACCTAATTTCCAAAACTTTCAGCTACGTAAAATGACTGTCTAAAAATGTTTATTGGATGTGTTTGGGGAAAAGGTTGGCGTGAAAGGGGGGTTAGTTGCCCTCGAATCACTTTCGACTATTAAAAAGGGCACTGGCCATTTGAATTTCCAATCGAATGAGCCCTTTTTCTAGTTTCTACGACAATGATTTCAGTAAAAACCTTATATGCCCCCAGGGTATAACTTATAACCCCTGCCCTGAAGACTATGGGGGGAGTTTCCTGCTCAAAGGCATAATTTCCTGAACCTTAAACTGCGTGAAAAAAATAGCTATCTCAGAATTTTGATCGGATGTGTTTGGGGAAATGGTGGGCGTGGAAGGGGTATTAGTTGGCTTCCAATCACTTTCGACTATTAAAAAGGGCACTAGCCATTTCAATTTCTAATAGAATTACCCCTATTTGAAGTTTCTACGACAACGCGTTCTAAAAAAAACCTTGTATGCCCCCACGGCATAACTTACAACCCTTGCCCTGAAGGCTATGGGGGGGGGTTCATCCTCAAAGACCTAATTTCCAGAACTTAAGTTGCCCTGCAATCTTTTTCGACTATTAAAAAGGGCGGCACTAGCCCTTTGAATTTCCAATCGAATGAGCCTTTTTTGAAGCTTCTATGACAACGCCTTCTATAAAAACCCTTATACGCCCCCAGGGTATAACTTACAGCCCTTTCTCTGAGGGCTGTGGGGGAGTGACCTCCTCAAAACCATAATTTCTATCTGAAAATCAACTACACTGAAAAAATGGCTATCTCAAAATTTTGATTGGATGTGTTTCGGGAAATGGTGGGCGTGGAAAGGGTATTTGTTGCCTTTCAATCACTTTCAACTATTAAAAAGGCCACAAGCCACTCCAATTTCTAATTGAATGAGCCCTTTTCTAAGTTTCAAAGACAACTTCTTCGATACGAAGTGCCCTGGTCTAAAGGAAAAAATTATAAATAATTCATTGTACCAACATCGTTCTTTGCATAGGCAGCGCGATTGCGCTGCCTATGAAAAGGTCAAACCTTCCTATCACTTTCGATTATTAAAAAGGGCACTAGCCCTTTCAATTTCCAATCGAATGAGCCCTTTTTGAGTTTCTACGACAACACTTTCTACAAACACCTTATATGCCCCAGGGCATAAATTACAACCCTTGCCCTGAGGACTGTGAGGGGGTTGTCATCCTGAAAGACCTAATTTTGATTGGATGTGTTTGGGGAAATGGTTGGAGTGAGAGGGGCGTCAGTTGCCTTTCATTCACATTCGGCTTATAAAAAATGGCACTAGCCCTCTCAATTTCCAATTGAATGAGCCCTTTTGAAGTTTCTACGACAACGCTTTCAATAAAAACCTTATATTCCCCAAGGGCATAGCTTACAACCCTTGCCCTGAGGCCTGGGGTGGGGTTGTCATCCTCAAAGACCTAATTTCCAGAACTTTCAACTACCTTGATGAAAATTGTTATCTCAAAATTTTGATTGGATGTATTTGTATAAAAAGCTTATATGCCCCTGGGCATAATTTACAACCCTTTACCTGAGGGCTGCGAGGGGGTTGTCATCCTCAAAGACATAATTTCCGGACCTTTCAACTACTTTGAACAAAATGGCTATCTCAAAAATTTTGATTGGATGTGTTTGAGGAAATGGTGGGCGTGAGAAGCAGGTTACTGGCCATCCAATCCTTTCGACTATTAAAAAGGGCACTAGCCGTTTCAATTTCCAACCGAATGATTCCTTTTTGAAGTTTCTACGACAGTGCTTTCTATAAAAAAAACTTTATGTGCCCCCAGGGCATAATCTACAACCCTTGCCCTGAAGGCTATGGAGGGGGGAGTGTCATCTTCAAAAACATAATTTCCAGACTTTTTAAATACGTCGAACATAATGGCTATCTCAAAATTTTTATTGGACGTGTTTGGGGAAAAGGTGGGCGAGAAAGGGGGTTTAGTTACCCTCCAATCACTTTCGACTATTAAAAAGTGCACTAGCCCTTTGAATTTCCAATCGACCGAGCCTTTTTTGAAGTTTCTACGAGAAAGCTTTCTATAAAAACCTTATATACCCCCAGGACATAACTTACAACCCTTGCCCTGAGGGTTGTGGGGGAGTTTCCTCCTCAAAAATATAATTTCTATCTGGAAATCAACTACACTGAGCAAAATGGTTATCTCAAAATTTTGATTGGATGTGTTTGGGGAAATGGTGGGCGTGAGAGGGGGGTTAGTTACCCTGCAATCACTTTCGACTATTAAAAAGGGCACTAGCCCTTTCAATTTCCAATTGAATGAACCCATTTTCAAGTTTTACGACAATTCTATCTATACAAACCTTACATGCCCCCAGGGCATAACTTACAACCTTTGCCCTGGGGCTCTGGGGGGTTTGTCATCATCTAATACATAATATCCAGAACTTTCAACGAAGTTGAACGGAATGGCTATCTCTAAATTTTGACTGAATGTTTTTGGGGAAATGGTGGAGGTGAGAGGGGGGTTAATTACTCTCCACTCACTTTCGACTATTGAAAAGGGCAATCAAATGAGCACTTTCAAATTAGCCCTTTTTGAAATTTCTACAACAACTTTCTATATAAACCTTATATGCCCCCAGGGCATAACTTACAACCCTTTCATTGAGGGCTATGATGGGGTTATCATCCTAAAAGACCTAATTTCCAGAACTTTCAACTACGTTGAACAAAATGGATATCTCAAAATTTTAATATGATGTGTTTGGGAAAATGGTGGGCGTGAGAGGGGGGTTAGTTTCCCTTCAATCACTTTCGACTATTAAAAAGGGCACTAGCCCTTTCAATTTCCAATTGAATGAGCCCTTTTTGAAGTTTCTACAACATCACTTTCTATAAGAACCTTACATACCCCCAGGGCATAACTTACAACCCTTGCCCTGAGGGCTTGGGGGGGTTGGTATCCTTAAATACCTAATTTCCAAAACTTTCAGCTACGTAAACTGACTGTCTAAAAATTTTTATTGGATGTGTTTGGGGAAAAGGTTGGCGTGAAAGAGGGGTTAGTTGCCCTCGAATCACTTTTGACTATTAAAAAGGGCACTGGCCCTTTGAATTTCAAATCGAATGAGCCCTTTTTCTAGTTTCTACGACAAAGATTTCAGTAAAAACCTTATATGCCCCCAGGGTATAACTTATAACCCTTGCCAGATAATCAACTACTGGAAATCAACTACGCTGAACAAATGGTTATCTCAAAATTTTGATTGGATGTGCTTGGGGAAATGGTGGGTGTGGAAAGGGTGTTAGTTGCCTTCCAATCACTTTCGACTATTAAAAAGGGCACATACTACTCCAATTTCCAATCGAATGAGCACTTTTTGAAGTTTCTACGACAACTCCTTCGATACGAAGTGCCCTGGTCTAAGACCAGGAAACAAAAAAAAAATAATACTTTGTGCCAACACCATTCCTTACTTAGGCAGCGCTATTGCACTGCCTATGATAATAATTTATTCCAACCCTCTTTACATACATGAAATGCACTTACAGGGGTACCTGAATACAAAAAAATAAAATAAAAATGGAAACAATTAACACGAAAAAACTAAAAAAAATGAATAACATCTCAAGTATTTAGGTAACACAGTTAAGCTATACAGTTAAGTAGAAGTGAACAATATTTTCTCGGCTCTTACGGAACCTGTCCACAAGCTGGTCCATTTTTGAGGAAATATCAAATCGCAATATCTGCCCAAAATGTACCGATTACGAGTCAAAAGCGGCAACTGCAGACATTATTTTTCTAAAAACGGAAGAATAGAGGTCTAATTTTCTTCCACTCAGATATTGCGGAAAAAACTCCACAAGGGGACCAAGAAGAAGACCTGTGGGGCAAAAAAGGCATTGTTTAGTCTACCAAGGGTTATTTTGTGAAACTGGCCTTTAACTCGAGCAAGCAGCCCGTACTTTTTTCAAAGCTTTTCTTTCAACGCTGAGATAACAAGTGTTTTAGTAGTTTCAACATTTGATCTAAATGGGAGACCTATATAATTCAGAGAAGACGATGCAGAAATATTTTATGTGCCAATATTGGTAGTAACGGGAGGTTACTGAGACGAACCGTAGAAGAGAAGCTCAGTTTTAGAGAAGGCGACTTGAAGTCCAATCTTATTGAGACCAAAACAAACTATATTAACTGCATTTTGGAGAATTTGGAGATCATCTGATAGTAAAAGGATATCGTCTGCGTAACCGAGGTGGCTGACATCCATATGGGGCTCAATTAGAAATGGAGAAATATTTTTAGTAACGGTTCGGATGGGATTATTGAACTGGACTAAGTCCAGAGCCTTGTTTCACAACTTTCAAACAGCTCGTGGCAACGAACTGTAAGTAAGGAGTGACCCGACTCAATAGTAACCGAAACTCTAAAAAACAGAATTGTCATACCAATAGATACATCAAAAGAATCAAATTTTTATGCTGATTTCAAATATATAAGTTTTATCAAGTTTAGTTAAGCGCCATCAAAAGCTATGCTCCTGAGAAAATTTTCCTTAGTTTCGAAAAAAGGAGAAAAAACCTCCTAAAATTCATAGAACTTTAATGAATCACACCATCAGATTGCGCGTATAAGAGAACCTTACTATAGAAGTTTCAAGCTCCTATCTGCAAAAATGTGGAATTTTGTATTTTTTTGCCAGAAGAAAGATCACGGATGCGTGTTTATTTGTTGTTTTTTTTCAAGGGGTGATCATATCGACCCAGTGATCCTAGAATATCTCAGGAGGGATAATTTGAACCGAAATTAAAAGTTCTAGTGCCCTTTTTTAAGTGACCGAAAAATGGAGGGTAACTAGGCCCCCTCCCACGCTCATTTTTTCCTAAAGTCACCTGATCAAAATTTTGAGATAGCCATTTTGTTCAAAATGGTCGAAAAATATGATAATTATGTCTTTTAGGATGACTTAATCCCCCACAGTCCCCAGGGGAAGGTCTTCAAGTTATGAACTTTGCCCAATGTTTACATATAGTATTTGTTATTGGCAAGTACATAAAAGTTTTCAGGGGACATTTTTTCTGGTAGATGGGGAGGGGGGTTCAGGTGCTACGTGGGAAGATCTTTCCATGGAGGAAGTCTTCGTGGGGGAAGGGACATTGCTATGAAGGGGGCGCCAGGTTTCCCAGTATTATGTAAAAAACGATGAGAAATTAAATTGAAAAAAAACAATTTTTGAACTGAAACTAAAGAGCAACATCAAAACTTAAAACGAACAGAAATTATTACATATATGATTGGGTTCGCCCCCCTAGTCATTCACTCGCTCTTTACACTAAAGTTTTTTTGTACTTTCGTCAGAGCTATTTGTTCTAACTAACGGCCTTTATGATTAAGGGGTCTATCTTAAAGAATTTTAACAAAATTTGAACTTTAGCGAGGTATTGACTAGGGGGCGAACTCCCTAATATACGTAATAATAATATACGAATATAGAAGTTCGTTACGTAAGTTACGTCAGAACAAAAAATTCGAGAAAGCCATTTAGCCAAAAAAAAGTAAAATTAATATGCAAATCTCATTTTAAATATTCATGTACGGTGAGCCAAAATCAAAAAGGCATCAATCCAAAAACGTTCAGAAATTAAAAAAGAAAAACAAGTTTTTTTAATTGAGAGTAAAGAGCGACATTAGAATTTAAAGCGAACAGAAATTATTCCGTATATGAAAGGGGCTGACCCCTCCTCAACGCCTCGCTCTTTCCGCTAAAGTTTTTTTTTGTTTTAAAAAATAAAGTTGTGAGACAGATTCAAACTTTACCGTAAAGAGCAAGGCGTTGAGGAGGGAACAGCCCCTTCCATATACAGAATAGTTTATGTTCGTTATGAGTTTTAATGTCCTCCTTACTTTCAGTTTAAAAACTTCTTTTTTTTTAATTTAATCCAAACAGTGATGAATTTGCTTAGCTGGCTACCTAGCCACACCTGTATGGACGCATTACCATACCAATTCCATAAGAGACGGCAGAGAGAAGGGTTTATTCCACTTCTCAACAGAGAGAGAATAGCAGGTAAATGAATAATGGAATCGAACGCCTTTGAAATGTGGATTGCAACACATACAGGTTCCTTTTCAGCATGCGATAGCGGTCTAAAATAGCCAAAAAATTGCATGTGCGTTTTGCACACCCAAGTCTTCACGAAGTTCAAAATTTTTATCTCCAAGGTCACACCTTGTGTGGAATTCTTGGAAAAACAGTTTTTAAAAAAGCTTATCGATTGTCGAGTAAACAGTAATTACTCTGTACGATTCACCAACCTTTGGTTTTTCACCCTTCTTTAATACATAGGTAACGCCTTCTTTAAGCCTTCTTTAAGGCTTCTTTAAGACATAGACCTTCCGAAAGAGCAGTTGGAATATATTGCTGAGAAATAAAAGCTGAAGTTGACAGAAGGTGGAGAGGAGTTTTAATTTTCATCAGCAAAGAATCAAGCCTATTCTGAAAGGACGATATATCTATGTGTTCCCATGATACTTTTGAAAACCGACGGGGTTTTGTGAGGAAGCATGTAAATGTTGAACTGGAAGTGTAGATCGTCGCTTAACAGGATGTCATCTGAGACGGTAATAGTAGTAGATTGAAATTCTGGATGATAAGACAGGACAAAATTGAGTTTTGAGGTTGACCTAGAATTATGAGCATAAGAGAAAGGTTTAGATTTAGGTAAGACAGACATGCCAAATGGCATGTCTGAAGGAATGAGTCTGTTTTGATTGATATTATGTTATATTATAATGTTGATATTATGATATTATTTGTGAATTTGTCATGATGCAGGAATTTGTCTGTTTTGGTTGATATTATGACAAATAAAAATACACTGCGTAAAATAAATATAAAAATTAGTAATGCAGCAATCAAACTTTGGTTTTTATAAGGCTTATGGACGTTATCCCTTCTCCTTTTGTGGTAGCATCTGTTATTTTAAATTTTAACTTCATTATTCATTGGAATTTTTGTATCGTTTTGGTGTTATTTATTAGTTGATAGTTATTTCTGTTTTGTTTTTAGTTTGAATCATTATACAACTTCTTTTCAACCTGTCTTTGATTTAATGCAACCCTTTACCTTTCTTTGAAAAACTTCGTTTCCGGAAAACCAATACCTCTATCTTTTCTCTCTGCCCACTCTTTCCAATCCTCTTCCCAATAGTACCTATCCAATGCTTTATCTCACCCCTGTATTCTGAGCAAATTTATTTTTTCACTAATTTTACACTATTGGGTCGCCTGCCTGAGACTCTAGGCAGATGGGCAGCCCTAAACTTGTCGAAAATACTTCCCTCACTTTAGCACCTAGTGTCTTGCTAGACAAGTACACATGCTGTGACTAAACCAATGCTATTAACACCAATCAGGCCCAAGTGGAGTATTCCTAATGCCCACCTCCTTTGGTCTCCACTAGTATTCAAGTTTCTCTCTTCAGGATAGGCGGGGAGGGGGAACCTACTGTCTACAATCATTTTCTAAATATTACCAATTCTTTGCCTAACCCCAGTCTAGCAAGTTCAGCAAATTTCATTTTTTCTATAGTCACCCCCCACCCCTCATATAGCCCTTAGGAATATCATTATAGGTTCCACTTGCAAATTTTTAATTAATTACTACGCACAATTGACTGTCTTGGGTCGCTCTCCTGACATTCTAGGCGAGCAAGCCCCCCTATTTGACTTAGGTCACTTGTTGGCTTGCGAATTCCGGCGATTTTTCAGTCAACCAATAGTTCATTAATTGTTTGCTAATGCAACTGTCTGAGCTTGTGGATTGGGTCACTTGCCTGAAACTCTAGGCAGGCAACCCCCGCCCCCCTATTAGGCTCTGGACACGTTTTGTCTTGCAAGTTCAGGCAACTTGTCGGTCAACCAATATTTGATTAATTTTTTGTTAGCGCAACTGTCTGAGCTTATGAATTCGGGGCTAAATTTGGCCTGACACTCTAGGTGGGCGAGCCCTATTAGTCTTTGGACTGGACGCTTGTTTCCCTGTGATTCCAGGCGATTTAACGGTCATGTGTAAATTGTAAGACTTGGTCAGCCTACCTGAGACTCTGGGTTGGCGTGCCTCTCCAAAAACTAACACACAAGTATTTTTCTAATAACAGATTCATAGTTACACCCGCCGTTACCCATCAAAACACTTCGAAAACTATAGGTCTCCCCGTTCGCCTGCGAGTCTAGGGGACTTGACGGTCATGTGTCAATCCTAAAAAACACGGTAGTCCGCCTGAGACTCTAAGCGGACAAGCCTATTAGGCTTAGGCCACTTGTTCCCCTGTGAGTCCTCCATTTTGCATACAAGTCCAGTGGACATTGTTCGTCATGAGTCAACCCAAAAATCTCGATCATCCCTTAGTTCTATGGCTATTTACTTTAGTTCTGCCCTAGGATGGATGGATGAATGATAGAGTATCTATCAACAAGTAAAAATGACATCTGTTTTATACAATCTTGAAAAGGCTTATGCCAGCTTTGCCTCTCACTCAGACTATCTGTCTTGGCTTTTTCACCAATTAGCCGTGGCATGATGGCTTGATGGCAACATGATTTTAATTCAAACCCCCTAACTGTAAAAGTTGAAAACCTAATGCGTCATTGGCACTTTATTGAACTAACTGAAAAAAACAAGTTTTTTCAACTGAAAGTAAGGAGTAACATTAAAACTTAAAACCAACAGAAATTATTAAGTATGTGAGGGGCTTCGCCCCCTCGTCAATACCTCACTCTGTACCTTGCGCTAAAGTTTGAATTTTGTTCCAATTCTTTAAGAATAACCCCTTGAACCACAAAAGCCGTTTAATAAGAATAAATAGCTCTTTTGAAAGTTCTAAAAAGACTTTAGAGTAAATAGTGAGGCATCGATGAGGGGGCGAACCTACTCATATACGTAATTATTTCTGTTCGTTTTAAGTATAAATGTTGCTCCTTACTTTCAGATGAAACTAACTTGTTCTTTTTATTTAATTTCTGATCGTTTTTTTTAATAATTCTTGGAAATTCGGCGTCCCCGTCATGGAAAATTCCCTTCCCCCATGAAAAATTCCTCCATGAAAAGATCCTTCAACGTATCCCCCTACCCCTGACCCCCCACCAGAAAAAATCCCCTCTGAAAACGTCTGTATGTAATTATCAATACCATATGTAAACAATGGGCAAAGTTCACAACTTGCAGCATTCCCCCGGGGACTCTGGGGGATTAAGGCATTTTCAAGGACATAGTTATTAGATTTGTCGACTATGCTGAACAGAATGGCTATCTCAAAAATTTAGATCTTTTGACTTTGGGAAAAAATGAGCAGGGGAGGGAGCCTAGTTGCACACCAATTTTTAGGTCACTTAAAAAGGGCACTAGAACTTTTAATTTCCGTTTCAATGAGTCCTCTTGCGATGTTCTAGGACTACTGGGTCTATACGATCACCCCTGGGAATAAAAGAAAAAAAAATATAAACACGCATCCGTGATTTTTCATCTGGTAAAAAAATAGAAAATTCCACATTTTTGCAGATAAGAGCTTGAAATAAGTAAAACTAAACTTAATGAAACTTATATATTTCAAATCAGCTTAAAAATATGATTCTTTTGATGTATCTATTGGTATCAAAATTCCGTTTTGTAGAGTTTCGGTTACTATTGAGCAGGGTCGCTATTTACTTATTATTGGTTACCACGAACTGTTTGAAAATGATTTATATTACAAATATTTTCTTTAGTACTTATTACAACATTGAAAATAAAAATAAAAGTTTCATTTAAATTAAATTTTGAGTTTAATTTTATAAGTTCTTTCCAAGATTGTTCTAGACAAAAATATAGTTTCACTACAAACAAGAGTTCAGCCACTGCCCCCTTCCCTAAGCGTAAAAGTCTGAAGCCTACTGCCTTATTGGCGCTACACTGAAATCAAATTATATTACAAATACTTTTTGTTCCAGTTATTACAGCATTGAAAATAAAGATAAATATTAGAGTGAAATAAGAGCTTCAACTTCTGAGCTTTCAATATTTAATATCATTATATATCAAATATTCAGTTTGCTTTTGTTAGCTCTTTCAAACAGTTCATGGTAACCTCAATGGTAACCGAAACTCTAGAAAACGGGTTTTTGATACCAATAGATATATCAAAAGAATCAGATTTTAATGCTGAATTCAAATATATAACTTTCATCAAGTTTAGTCCCACCCATCAAAAGTTACGCCTGAGAAAATTTGGCTGATTTTTGAAAAAAGGGGGAAAGACCCCCTAAAAGTTCTAGAACCTTAATGAAAACCACACCATCGTATTCAGCGTATAAGAGAACCTTACTATAGAGGTTTCAAGCTCCTATCTACAAAAATGTGGAATTTTGCATTTTTTGCCAGAAGAAAGATCACGGATACGTGTTTATTTGTTTTTTTGTTGTTTTTTTTGTTTTTTTCCCAGGGTGATCGTATCAGCCCTGTGGTCCTAGAATATCATGGGAGGACTCATTAGAACTGGAATTAAAAGTTATAGTGCCCTTTTTAAGTGACGAAAAAAATGGAGGGAACTAGGCCCCCTCCGACGCTCATTTTTTTCCCAAAGTCACCTGATCGAAATTTAGAGATAGCCATTTTTTTCAGCATGGTTGAAAATATGATAACCATGTCCTTTAGGATGACTTAATCCCCCGAAGTCCCCGGGGGGAGGGCTGAAAGTTATGAAATTTACCCAATGTTAACATATAGTATTGGTTATTGAGAGATTAGATATGAGATATACAATTATTAAAAAAGAAAACAAACACTATTCGCCTTTCACCTGCCAAGAAAGGCAATAAGCTTGAAAGGGCAAGCGAGGTTATCACTCTCAGCTAATTAAAACAACATTCATACCTTGCTACTCAACACACAAGAAACTCATCTGATGAAGGAATAAAGGAAAAAAAGAGAGAAAGAGGAAAAGACAAGAAGTAGACAGAAGAAAAAAAATAACAGCAAAGTAAATCGGGGAAATTCCTTAAATAGAATGACAGCCTGGAGTGGGCTTGACACCAAATTCACTCACGAGATAAAAGCAACTTCTTTGCCCGTGACTTGAAAGCCGGAAGACTAAGCGCATTTTTCACACACTCGGGCAATATATTCCAAACATGGGGACCATAATGGCGAATCATTAAAGAAGCCCGAGTGGTGCTCCTAAACTCATGAGTTAAGTTATCAGCTTTTCTTGTATTATGATCATGACGGTCTCTATTAAAAGTAAAAATATTTTCAAAAGCAGTGGTGAGCAGCTGATTCAGATATTTATACGAGAAAATCGCGACTTGGTAATCTCGAATTTGGCATACATCCATTAACTTATTCTTTTTAAAATGTTCATGAGCAGGAACCCCATCAGAATCATCAAATTCAGATAATAGTTTTACAGCTCTATTCTGCATTTTTTGTACTCTTTTGAAACATGTTACAAAATCACTTGCCCATATAGAGCATCCGTAGCTAATATATGGGTAATATATAGAAAAATAAATCATTTTCAGGATCTGTTTTGGGACTAGATTTTTAATTCTTCGCATCACCCCAAGGCCTCTGCTTAATTTTTCAGCTATTGCCCTTGAATGGTTTTTCCACGACAGGTTTTCATCAATTAAAAACCCCAAATACTTCGTTTTTGCTACTCTCTTTATCACATTTTCTTGAACCGTGATATGGTCATTCCAGCACTAGACGAAAGTCTAGAAAATATCATGAAAAAAGTTTTAGAAAAGTTTAGGGTTAACATATTCTGCTGAGAAAAAGTTAGAAATTCAGAAACTGCATTATGAATTTGATTATATAAAACATCAAATGAAGGCACTGCCAGAAAGAGTAAAGTGTCATCAGCAACAGGATGACACCAGCCTCTGACAGGTATTGTTTCACTCGATCAATGAAAATAATGAAAAGTAAGGGTCCCAGGATTGACCCTTGGGGGATCCCGCACTTTATCTTCTTTTTTGAAGATAATAATGACCCATTCTGAACTATCTGATACCGATTGTGTAGATACGATGAAAACCACTCCAGGCTTGAACCTTTCACCCCAATCGAGTCAAGAGCTTGAATAAGCTCTGAGTGGTCCACCGCATCGAACGCTTTTTTCATATCCAAAAACACAGCTGCGGGTATGAGACCAGCTTCAAATCCATCACTAATCCAATCAACCAATTTCAGAGCTGCTATATTCGTAGATAGCCCTTTTCTGAACCCAAATTGATTTTCCATTAGAATTTTATTATTTTCAATATAATAATCTCATATATCTCATATTAGGAAGTATACAGACATTTTTAGGGAGGGGGGGGGGGGGGTTCTGGTAGTAGGGGGGTGGGTGGGTCGGAAGTTATGTGGGAAGATTTTTCCATGAAGTAATTTTTCATGGGGAAGGGACATTGCTATAAAAGGGGCACCGCATGTCCCAGCATTATTTAAAATAAAGATCAGAAATTAAGTATAAAAAAAAACAATTTTTCCAACTGAAAATAAGGAGTAACATCAAAACTTAAAACGAACAGAAAATATTACGTGTATGATTGGGTTCACCCCCTATTCAATACCTAGCTCTTTAAGCCAAAAATTTTTTAGTACCTTCATAAGAGCTATTTATTCTAAATAACGGCCGTTGTGATTATGGGGTCGTTTCTAAAGAATTGGAACAAAATTCGAACTTTAGCTTAAAGATCGAGGTATTGACTAAAGGGCGAGCCCCTTAATATACGTATTAAAAATATATGAATATAGAAGTTAGTTACGTAAGTTAATTCGTAAGTTACGTATATTTATTACTAATAAAAACGTTCATAAATAAAATTAAATAAGTTTAGAGAAAGCCATTTAACCAAATAAACGTAAAATTAATATACAAATTTTGTTTTAATTATTCATGTACGCTGAGCCAAAATCAAAACCTGTATTAATTCAAAAACGTTCAAAAATTCAATAAAAAAAAACAAGTTTTTTTTAACTGAAAGTAAGGAACGACGTTAAAACTTAAAACGAACAGAAATTATACCGTATATGAAAGGGGCTGTCCCTTCCTCAACGCCTCGCTCTTTACGCTAAAGTTTGACTTTCTCACAACTCTTATTTTTTTTAAACAATAAAAAACTTTAGCGTAAAGAGCGAGGCGTTGAAGAGGGGACAGCCCCTTTCATATATGGAATAATTTCTGTTCGTTTTAAGTTTTAACGTCGTTACTTACTTTCAGTTAGAAAAAACTTGTTTTTTTTATTTAATCCAAGACAATTCAAGACCTATATTGTTTTCAGTAAAGCGCCAATGACGCATTAGGTTTTAAACTTTTACAGTCAAGGAAAGAGGCAATACCCAAACTCTTGTTCGTAGTGATTTTTGTTCGTTTTCAGCTTGAGTTGCACATTTAATTTAAGTTTTACTCGTTTTAACATTTATTTATTCATTTATATTAGTAACTATTGTATGTTTGTTTGCAATGATTGTTTATTTAATTAGTGTTCGTTTTGGGCTTTATTTATGCTTCAATAGCAAAAGATTTTTATTCGTTTTGAGCTTGATTTATAAATTCAATTAAATTCACTCATTTTAAGATTTATTTATTCATTTATATTTGTACCTGTTGTATGTTTTTTTTTCTATGTTTTTTTATTTAATTTCTGTTCGTTTTGGGTTTCATTTATTCTTTATTAGTAATTTCTGGTCGTTTTCAGTTTGAGCTATTGTAGGTTTTTATTTCTTCTGATCTTAAGTTTATTATGGCTTTTACTTTTCTTTGAAAAATTTCTTTTTCGGACAGTTTTTTTAAATAATGCCAGTTAATGATAACAGATCTGCTATTTCAACCATTTGTGAAACCCTATGCTTGTACATCATTGATTCAATTATTTGTATAAATAGAGCTTCAACTGTTTTATGATTATAATATTTGACAATTTATTCTTTTACTACGATGTACCTTTCACTAATTTCTTTCCTTGATTATAGGAACAAGATCCAGCCCTTTGGGGAGAACCTCTCATTAGCAGTACTAAAGAAGCATTAATGATTCGATACACAATTCTACCCTATTTTTATACCCAATTTTACAATCATGTGATGTATGGTAACACAGTCGCAAGACCTTTATTTCATGAGTAAGTTTCAACTAGTTATAATCTGTAGAATTTGGATTCAAAGACATATCAGTGGTTGTACCTGAGATTGGAAAGCTCGGCTTACCAATCCAATGAAAATTGTGATAAGTTTAGGTAAAGTGAGTTTTTGAAGGAATATTCCCTATATTTGGGATATTTTTCTTATTTCTGTTGAATTCTAGATTCAAGCAGAAATCTGTGACCTACTCTGAGAGAGGCTAGAGTACCGGGGTTTCAGACAATTCAGACAAATTTGGGATTTACAGACCTAACAGAATTAAAACACATATTTTTTAAACAGGTTTTTCGAAGAAAAAGTGGCAATGTTGTATGTTTTTATTTTTAATACTATCTGGCCAGGTTGGTAGACTGAGCGATTAATCTATGACTACATTATTACAAAGCTTTCTCTAAGTTTCCTTGTTCTATGAATTTCGAGAAGCACTTTGTGTAGGGGACTGGGAAACTTTTAGCACCAACGCTTTGGAGATGGTCCTCTTCGATGGCAGGCCCCAGTCCTTCCATCAAACTCTACTTTAGAGATTTGGGATGGAGACCCCCATTAAATATTCTGTTGAATAATGGTTAGACAACATTCCGCTGAATAACTCTGTTTTGGGGAGTTGGGTTGGACCTATGTCGAGTGTGCCCCAGTCATTGAAGCTACTAGATCTGGATTGTCTACTGGACCGTCTGGGAAAATGAAAATAGTATTTTTTTTTAATACTCCGTGAAGGTAAGCAATACCATTAAGTTTTCGTAGTGACCTCGTTTCTAAGGCTACTAATTGTGTTGGTCCTCTTCTCTTAAGGTCTAAGTATCCACTTCCTACATTAATACCAGAACAACAAAAGGTGTTTGCAAGTTCAAAATTAGGGGGTTCCTTTTTCAAATCGAGTGCCGTGTCATGAAGCATAATGAGAAGAGCGCCAATTATCATTTGATGTTTTCAAAGAGTTGTTTATAGAAATCAGCTGGTCTCCTGGATGGATGAAGTGGTTAGTCATTTGGCCTTTTTGTAGGGCTATATTTATAGCTCATGTTGCTCTCATAGATTTCGTTTTGATTGTATTGATATTCATTTAAAACGAACTAGCTCCATCATTATTATCATGAGCATTTGTATGCAGTTTCTTGAATTGCTCGCTTAGCCAATTAATATCATCATTATATGGAAGCGTGTCAAAATGGCATCCACTAGGGTAAGCTAGGAGTATTTCCGTAAGCTTTTGGATCAGTGCAAGTATGGCATTCAATCATAAATGAGCAGAGTGGAGAAAAAGAATACCTGCTATTCTTGTGTAGTGGTAGAAAATTATTGAATAAAGGCTTCTTTTTTCTGGATCATGCATTTTTCTGTGCTGTATATACTCTTGGTAATGTCAAACATGTCTGTTTGCTTGCTGTAGTACGCCATAATGTTTTTCTTAAGGATTGTAGCTTGTTGGCAAGAAACTGAAGTGGGTCTACAGTTTTTATAGTAACCTGTTAGTTTGTTTTTTTTATCATGGAAAAAAATCGGATTTGTTTTTATATATGGGATGAGCCTAGTCTTGAATGAAATGTTATCCATGATTGACTCACGATTAAGACAGCTTAAGATAATTCTTTAAAGAGCTACAAACTCCTTACCAAGTTAGAGATATTAATTAACTTGTCAACGTTAATAAGTCAACTACTATCTCTAACTCTTTAATAGGTTATCTTCTGATATCTTAATCGTTACTCAATCATCTATAATATTTCCTGTTATGCCATGCTGATCTCATCTATGAAAACAAGCTCAATTCTTCTCCATCTGTGATATACTATTTCCAGGTAATAGCCATTTAATTGTGGCATAGCCGGTATAATAAAAGCATATTTTTTACAGGTAATTTAAGTAGACTGTGTAGAGTTGATTCACCTATATAGTGCTGACGCACCACTAGTTAAATCTCCAACTCGAAGAGCTTTGAAATACATTAACGGGTTAACTACTCTGCCTAATACAAAAAAAAACAGTCTTTCTTATTTTTTGATAAGGTTCTGAAAAATTAAAGCACCCTGTTCAAAAAACATATAGTTGTCAACAAAACGCAAATGACGCAATAGACGAGAAAATTTGCTGTTAGGACCGGAGGCTGTGGCCAAACTTCACTTTGCAGCCTTTTTTGTTTGTTTTAAGCTTGTTTGAACGTTCACTTTAATTTTTGCTTATTTCAAGATTTATTTATTCATCTATATGAGTATATGTTATCCTTATATTGGATGTAATTATTCATTTTAATTTGTATTTGTGTTGTTGTTTTTTCTTTTGGGGGGGGGGGGGAGAGTGAGTCCGTTAATTTATTGATAGTAAGTTCTGACCACTTTAAGTTTGAACTAATACACGACTTTATTTCTGCTCGTCTTAAGTTTTGATATGAATTTTTAATTTCCTTTTAAAAAACCTCTTCGGGAAAGTTATTTCCTTTTAATTACTAGCCTATAAAAAACGGACATGAGTGAAAACAGCAGTGGTTTAAGATGTGAAATCCTCTCACCTTAAATACATCCCTTAATAATACATTTCATGGAAACGAAATATAAGCTATTTCAACCTTTCTTATGAGAAACTAAAATAAAATTTTTACTAGAACAGCTTGAAATATTTGGAGGGACCAAAAATGCCTTTTTCGTAACCCTTGAGGATTTTCTGCCTGTGATTACTCTATCTAAGTATGTAAGAACCATAAGACTATCTTATAGACGTATTCTTAAAATTGCTACAACCTACTTATCTACTAAGTACCCAGAAGAAAAAAATTTAACGTTTTCAGTTTAATTAAAAATGACACAAAGTTTCGCTTTTTATCCACATTAATGTTTATCCACAGTTGAGTAATTTGAGCTAAGAAATATACTGGTTTGGAATAGATTCCTGAGTTAGTTAAATGAGTTACTATATTCATTCTTTTTTCCTAGGTTTCCAACTGACACAAATGCCTGGAACATTGACGAACAATTCCTAATTGGTCCTGCCTTTATGGTATCTCCTGTACTTTATAAGGTAAATTATCTAGGTTGCTACCCCTATTTCACAATAGACAAAAGATATTTCTAGAAATAGAGCACTAAAGGAGCCAGAAGAAAAACTAAGGTAAAAATCTGAATTTTATTTGCGAACCTCCTTTTGTTTTATATTTTGGTAAAAAATCAGTATCGTTGAGTTTATATTATTGTTTTTGAGAGAAGCATTTGTCTAAGATTAATTTTCATATCATCGAAATGGACCATACACTATAAAAAAAAATAAATGACACCTCAAAGCTATACGTGCTAAAATATTGACATTTCTAAAAAAAAAGACATTTCTAAAGAAAAATTTATATTTCTTAAATTACCAAATTTTCCGCCTTCCCATTATGTTTCCCACTATATAGGTTTAGATTTTCACCCTGATGTAACAGATGGTTTCCAAGCTCCATCTTGGGTCCATAATGTGGTTTCAAAAAATATGACTATTAGTATTTGCAATGTTGTGCTATATTGTTCAATGCATATGCAGACTATTGTATGGTTTTAAGTCCGAGGCTTCGACTGCTCTGTCCAGTAAAATTGCTTGTTAAGTTTAGGATAGCCTCTGCTCTCTCAAAAAGAAGCTTAAAATTGACTTAGACGTTTCCGACGTTGTCTGTAATGCACATATGAGTCATTTTGTGTCCCAGTAGGATTAATCTCTGCCTGAATTAATTCAGAAAATTGTTTTCACCATTTTTTTTTGTCAAAGCCTAGTAAATAACAAACCACGTCGTTAATATTGGCTTTGCTACCATAAAAATACACTTTTTGTCAAAAATTGTATCTATTTTTAGTGCTATCGCTTCCACCCAAGGTACTTTTTAAAGTGATGCCACCAAAATTTACACTCTATTTTCAAAAGTTTTAGCTTATTTTCCTTCTTTTACTTTTGATAAAGCCTCTCTTTAAAGTAATTCAAATTTTGGGGGGTTAAAAGTGACAAAAGTGAGTTAGAGTAGTATATATAAGACAAATGATTCAAGTTTCACGACAAATACCCTGAGTAATCTTTTACAAATACTCTGGTTAAGTTGTTTAAGACATACCTGGTTATCATCAAAATTTCTACTTTAAATCCATTTTTTTAGTTGCGTGCAAATTGTGACTTCTAGAAAATACTTATAGAGTTATGTAATTAGAATAAGAAATTATGGTAATAAAGATCTAGAATAATTAAACTTCCAGAAATAAAGATCATTAATATTTGAATGAAAAATTTTGGAAAAGGTAGGTTGGTATATCAGGTTGGTACCGTAGAAATAATGAAAGATGGTAGCCCAGGCATTGGGAATTTGGTGTGGGAAAATAAACTAGCAAAGGCTTGAAATAAGGTTGAAAAGCATTATTGAGATATTGTTGAAATAGTGTGTCAGTTGAAGCACAATTTCACAGTAACTATGGGTACATATGCAGCGGCAATTCTACGAGAAACATGGCGTATCAGAAGTTGTTGGGTGTGAGAGAGAATTGAACCGATTGGCAGGCCAGGATAGGTAATACTTTCAACTGGATGAACCATAGAGAGACCAAGAGTCACACATGGGACGGTACTATTTTCAAGCCAGTTAAAAACGAGGAACTCACTTCCCAGTGATAAATTTATGACCAAGGCTTAGGTTTTTAACTTTTAGGGTTTTAACTTAGGTTTTTGACAAGGATAATCATCAAGAATCAACACAATTGTATACGATGGACGGGGAACAGGAAAAACTGGAACTGGATTTTCAGAAGCAGCGCAAGCATGCTGTTGGTCCGTATAACCATCTAGTTTAGGTGACATTTCATTTATTTTGCAAGTCACTATAGCAGCAACAGCATCACCAATAGCAAGACTTTCACAGAATCAAAAATGACAAATTTTGGAATCATTTTCTTTTGTAACGAAAAGCCTTAACAGCGCAACAATTTACACCCCTTTTAGGAGCTAACAGGAGTATTGCCGCATGGATAAGAGAGTTAAAGGCTCGACTAACATCAAGTCCTCCAAAAAAACAGGGGAAAACCTTAAGCATGGGATTATAAGAGCAAGCTGGCAACAGCAGAAAATGCACCAGGACAACTTAATTCATGCTGAAAACCGAACTTATGAGGTGGAGCATACCACTTCAATACCAATACACAACTTCGGCTTCAGCCTTCTAATTGCTAATTCAACTACAGATGCCATAGAAACAATATCGTAAAATGAACACTGAGGCCTATTGAATAACTCTTCAAGGTCAGACTCAAATTTTGACTCAAGGAAGGGATTTGTTGAATAGAACTCAGCTGTACAATGATTATACCATTAACCACCAGGTGTGTCAGAAGCAGAAACTGATGGGGTGCTACCTAGTTTACAAATCCCCTTCCAGATAAAATTTGTATTTAAAGTAACTTTAGATAAAAACTCTGGAATGAAACGCCCCCGATAGATTGTTAATTTTCCGAATGAACTTTCTGTTAGTATTAAAGCAAACGAAATTAACGGCGCCATTACAAGGGCGGGCACATTGATTCTACAAGCTCAGCTAAAACTTTACAGAAGCACAAGCGTTCACAAGTGTCGGGTTGTCAGACCATTTTGGAGCAAGTTTCATATGAAACTGTCTGCTAGGCATGCAACCTTTTCTGCACATAGTAGAGCGTGACAAATTTCCATACAATAAATATCTATGAGGAGGCACTGTTCAAAAATTGAAATAGAAGGCTTACTCATCAGCAAAAGGATCGATGGAAGAATTTTACCCAGCAATTCCAATGAGCGAACAACGAGCTTCCATTTTTGCTGACTATGCTGTAGCTCCGTTATTTGATTGGTTGACTTCTTGCAAATCATGTGAATGAAGGATATACGATCAATTGAATTTGGAATGTCCGTACGGCAGTTTTTCAACACAATTGTATACGATGGACGTATGAAAAACTGGAACTGGATGTTCGAAAGCAGTGCAGGCCTGCTGTCGGTCCACAGAAACCCATCTAGTTTACGTGACATTTCATTAATTTGCAAGTCACTGTAGCAGTAACAGCATCACCAATAGCATGAGTTTCACACGGGTCGAAACTAATACATTTTGGAATCACTTTCTTTTCTTTGGCTGCCACAACTAGAATTCTAAACATTTCGGAAGCATTCTTTTCATCTTTCACGCCAAGTTGTTTTGTCAAACTCACGGAGTAAAGTCTTTTTTGCTGTATTTATCTTCTCATGGTTGAAGAATCTTAGTGCTTGCGATATAACACTGTCCGTTCGTGTTTCATCTCTCAACGTCTGCACGAGATAATTCTGAATGTCATTTAAAATTAGCTTCGGTTGGGCCATTTCAAAATGTAACACAGAGATACTTTGCTTAATTGTCGTAAAAGTTTTCTCTGTTGTCTTAGTAGTAGATGGCCTGCAAAGCAAGCCTAAGTTTTAGATGGCGTGAAGAAATCAAAATTGGAAGCAAAATAGATAGTATGACGATACTTTTAAAATACCTTTGAGGAGAGCAAAGGTCCTACAATGCTTGGTATCTAATGTGAACTTTAAAATAAAATTCACGGCAAAGGTCTTTAATATAGGTATAAATCACCATTGATAATGTCCTCATCCTTGCAAAATAACTGCATAAATTGGCTTGAGCAAACAATTTTTATTTAAGATGGCGTGCCTTTTAGTAATCTGAAGAATGTGTTAAACCGTAATACAACTTCAGGAAATGATATAAAAAAAAATGAAAAAGCTCGTGACAATTTGGAAGCGAAGGAAAATTTATTTGGCAAAGAAGACTTAGAGACAGCACTAAAATAATTAAAAGGTAATAAGGCCTCAGGTGCTGGTGGTGGTGTAAATCAGTTTTTGTTTTGAAGTTCGAGAAAATTAATTAAGATTTTGAAAAGGATTTTGGAATAGGGGAAATAACGAGCGATTTTAAGAAAATTTTAATTAACCCCTTTGTAAGAGAGATTATAGGAATAAGTGTGGTAATTATAAGTGTGGTAAATATTAAATATTTGTAGATAGGTGTTGCTTACATAAAGTGTGAAGTAATGACCAGGGAAGGGAGCATTCAAGAGGGGGATTTAAAACACTAGTTTAAGGGTTTTTAATCAAAGACCATTTTATTCGAGTCAGCTTTCGTCATCTACAACAAAATGTGACGAATTATATTTTCTAGTTATATTTTTGATTTGAGAAAAGTTAATCTGAATGGATTTGAGTTGCATCGATATTGAGTTGAGTAAGGACTGAGTTGCATCGAGGTTCAGTTGAATGAGGGTTCAGTTAGATGGAGGTTTAGACGTAAAAAAGCTCAGTTAAGTAGGGGTTGAGTTGCACGAGGTTCAGTTAAACGAGAGTTTAGTTGCACGATGGTTCAGTTAAATGAGGTTGACTAAACATCAGTGAGTTTAGTAGCAATAGTAGTATATAATAGCAGTTGTAGTAGTAGTATCGGGAAAATTCAGTTAATAATAATGTCAAACTTTATACTTTCATATTTTCATTAAACAACGTTTCCAGTTTCATACTTTTGACAAAATATATTATTTCAGTGAAGTCAAGGAAGACCTAATACATATAACGATGGACTTGCTATCCACTGAAGCCCTCTATGAGGCAAAAATTCAAAATTTTTAATTCTATTACTTCAAGTCAATGCTATTCTTATATTTTTCAAGTTAAAACTTTCTTGAATAAACATTGTCTTTTTCCTAGTTACTTTCATTATTCAATGACCAATGCTTCCCGATATCCATGTATATGCCAAAAATTCGTTCGCAGAAAAATCTATGACTTAAAAGGTCCTCTAATGGCTCATAAGGCTTTGATGATTACAGTTTTAAATCTTAATTACTAGGTTATTAAAACTTACTAGGACTAACTATTAAATAATTTGTCTCTACCACTGCTGTATTGTTTTAGCTCTAGACTTGATTTATTTTATAGATTTTTTGTACTGCTGCCTGATCTGTTTTTCATATATCTATGAATTTTAATTAGTAACACTAAAAGAATCTTAGAAGCATGAAAATGTTTAAAACATGTTATTATGTATAGAAGTGAACAATTCTACTTTCATATGGAAGAACCGTAGTTCTTCTAGAATTTCATGATGAAAGGATATAACGTGCTTCCCAGGATGAGGCACTCAAAGACTCAATATGTCACTGGAACTTTACTCAGTTTCATCATTTTACATAAAAAAAAAACAATTGCAAATTTGTTAAAAAAATTGGTATTCCATAAAATTTAAAGATTTACTTTGTATTTCAGGATACAACCGTTATTGAAGCTTATTTCCCAGATGCAAGATGGTATAACTACTATGATGTAAGTACCTATATTTAATTTTTGCCCTTTCTAAGTTTACATTTGATAATTTGAAATATTAATAGCATAAAACAATATTTTTGGTTTTTTTCTTATCTATCCCAGAAGCCTTATCGATAAACTCGTTTAGTTGTTTTTTTATACTGACACAGCTTTGTTTTCGAACATTCAAAAACTTTGGAGCAATCAAATACCATTATTACAAAGGGTTGCTTGGTGTATTTCACCAGGAATATCTCTCCTCACCAAATATCCCCAAAAAGTTTCCCTCTGTGGAAAATTTCTTCCAGAACATTGCTCCACACAGAATTCTTCTTGGAAAATTTCACCAACGAAAAATCCCTCCCGGAGAATTCAAGCCGTGTAAAATTCCCTCCCCGAGATAAATAACGTCCCACAGAAAACTAATCCCCCCCCCAAACATCCCCAAGGAAATTTCCCATCAAAAATTCCTCCCTGTGGGTAACACCACCCTCGACGGAATATTTACCCCACATGCAGAATTGAGCAGCCAAAGAAAAAGTATGACAAATAAAACTAATCCAGAAATGACTGAATTTTAGAATATTCTACTTATATTTCAAAATATAGTTGTTTTTTTCATTTAGTACCTACAGTTTTTATTTTTACATATTTATTTTTTTAAACTCTTTTTTTCGTGGGTTGACCTATCATAGCAGGGTATAATAAAATGTTTCAGGGGGTAGCTATTTACCGACTGTTTTGGATAATATTTCTATTGAAATTACTGCATTCTGTTTTTATCGATTGAGACTTATTTTCTTTCATTGATTTTACGTCATCTATCTCCATCAGCCTATTTACCTTAATAAAACAAAAATTAAGCCAGTAAAATACTGGTGCCAAGTGCCAGTATTTTAACTATTAAATTTATTTTAGCCGAGTGACTGAAAACATCAAGGAGGGCTTCCTCCTCCCATACATGATACCCCGGCCAATTAACATAGTAAATGATACCATTAAACTCCTTGCAGTCGAGAACAACTCCACTAGAAGTATATCAGAATATTTTTCCGTCTGAAGTGCCTTTGAGGGACTTTTTGTTTATTCGTTATTTATTTCCCTTGGATTAACTTCCCATGGAATGAACTATAGCACATAATACCAGTTCACCAGTTGCCATCAAGAACTCGTTCGCTAGATACAAATCAGAACGATTTACCGTCAGAAGTACCTTCAATGTTAATTTTTTATTACTTTTATTTAATAACAAGGAGTCAAATTCTTAAGTTGAGGTGCTAGAGGTATTCCGCACCCCCTAGCAAAAATATCCCCGAGAACTTATCCTAAAAAAATTCCCCCTCACAGAATTTCTACTGGTGTTGAATATTCTGCTGTATTTATTTTTATATTTTATTTACTTTATGCTTTTTTCGTTACAGACTTGGACTAGGAAGTACGAGCAGTTACTTTCAGTGGCTAGGTCGGACGCTGACCAGAGGAGTTATCATTCAAAATGTATAGGGGGAGGGGGTGGATTTCACCGACTTGCTGGTTATTTTTACAGACTAATTTGGGTGATGTTGCCGCTGAAATTAGCACATTTTTGTTGTTTTTACGGACTGAGAATGATCTTCTTTCATAAATTTTACCTAATATTTTTCCAAGAGTCCATTTATCTGAATGGAAAAAATTTGCGCCATAAAATAGTGGTACTTCGTGCTACTATTTTAACGACTTAAATATTTTATCTAACTGGTTTAAAACATTTAGGGGGGTATCACCCATCCTGCCATGTTGAAGCCTCTGCTTCAACATTGACAACGCCTCCACTAGGCATGCATCACAAAGTTTTCCCACCTGAAGTACCTATAAGTTTTCTTTTCTATTTGGTTTCACTAAAATGGGGTCAAGCTTCAAGTCAGAAACAAGAAAATTTAAGATGAACAGAATGTCTTATTTCAAATAAGGAAGCAAATTAATTTCTTTAACCATTTTCTTATCCTCCTCTGGTAACTCAACCCCCAACTCCCCAAAGAATAAAACAAGAGTTAAAAGAAATAAAATATTAAATTAAACCCTATAGGAGGAATTCGAAAATAGAAAACAAGTTTTTTCAACCGAAAGTAAGGAACAGCATTAAAACTTAGAACGGACAGAAATGATTCCGTATTTATTCCAATTGAACGGACAAAGGCCTAGCCTCATATACGGAATAGCTCTTGTTTGTTTTAAGTTTAATGTTGCTCCTTTCTTTTTGTGTATAAAACATGTTTTTCGTCATTTTATCAACATAAAAAGACAATTATTAGTAGAATGCGCCTTCTGGATTCTAACAGCCATATAGCAATTTCAACGTTATTTGCGTACGTCTCTACACCTTTTCAAAGAGAGTGAGTATCCTCTCACATGGCCTTATGCTTCTGTACCCTGTATAGCAATTTCTACGTTATTCTATCGCGCCTCTACACCTTTTCAAAGAGATTCAGAGCTCCCTCACATGGCCTTCTGGATTCTGTACCCTGTATAGCAATTTCTACGTTCTTCTATCGCGCCTCTACACCTTTTCAAAGAGATTCAGAGCTCCCTCACATGGCATTATACTTTGGGTAGACTATGTTCCTTCCTTTGCTATTTGGGATTACATTATATGTAAAATGATGTCTCATTTGCATTAAGCTAACTCAATTTGCGAAAAGGTATTCCATTTGCACAACTCTGCTCTGATTGAATTGTCGCCGACAATGGGTCGAAAATGACATGTAATCACTGCTAAGCCTTTTGTTATTGCTAGAGGATTACCCAATTCTTAGTGTTAACTGACAGAGTTCGAAATACGAACATTTTGAAAAGCAGACAGTTTTTTTTTGTTATTAAAATAATGGACACTATAATCAGAATTATTTGATTGACATTTAAAAAGGGGTAATGAGATTTGCAAATTGGAGTGTAGGATTTGCGAATTTGATCCTATTAAGGTGGAAAAAAAAGAAAAGGGTTTATAGGACCATGTTATTCTGACACCGCCATAGGACCATGTTATTCTGACACCGCCATAGGACCATGTTATTCTGAGACCTCCATAGGATCATGTTATTCTGAGCATGTTATTTGCTTGCCTGTATAGCAATCTCCATGTTATTTGCTTATTTTTTTTTATTAAAAAATTGAACACTATAATCAGAATTATTTGATTGTCATTTAAAAAGGGGTAATGAGATTCGCAAATTGGACACTATGAACGATATTAATTAATGTTCTGAATAATAGGAGTGTGAATGATTCTAATTAGTGATTGGATTGTATAAAGGTGGAGAAAAAAAGGATTAAACTGATTAGCAGTTAAGGTAACCCCGAAGGAGCTGTTAACTCAGGTAATTTGTTATCAATTTGAAACAACATCAGTCTATGAAAATGGCTAACGACGATAGAATGACATTGTGACTTGACCGAGCTTTACCTTTCCGATGTGGTCTGTATAATACACAAGTGATGTTTGATAAGTATTGTCAATTTAAAATAGGATCTAACGTTCCCTTCGTTCCCCCATTTCTGAGGGCAGGGGAGGGGGGGGGAGTCAATTTTGGAGGGAAAACCAAAAATACTCAGAATCGAAAATAAATGAGATCTGCCTCAAGGGGAAGGCTCAGAGGCCCTTCGTTCCCCCATTTCTGAGGGCAGGGGAGGGGAGGGGGGGAGTCAATTTTGGAGGGAAAACCAAAAATACTCAGAATCGAAAATAAAGCATGATCTGCCTCAAGGGGAAGGCCCAGAGGCCCTTCGTTCCCCCATTTCTGAGGGCAGGGGAGGGGGGTCAATTTTGGAGGGAAAAACAAAAATACTCAGAATCGAAAATAAACGGGATCTGCCTAAAGGGGAAGGCGCGTGAAACTATTGCAGTTTCTTTAATAATGAATGAATTTTAAAATCAAATTTAATTTTCATTGAATACTTTTCATTTAAACTTAAAATACACTAAAAGATGGTCCCCATGAAAACTATTGCAGTTTCTATAAATATGAACGAATTTCAAAATTAAACGGGATCTGCCAAAAGGGGAAGGCACGTGAAACTATTGCAGTTTCTATAATAATGAATGAATTTCAAAATCAAATTTAATTTTCATTGAATACTTTTCATTTAAACTTAAAATACACTAAAAGATGGTCCCCATGAAACTATTGCAGTTTCTATAAGAATGAACGAATTTCAAAATCAATTTAATTTTCATTGAATACTTTTCATTTAAGCTTACAATACGCTAAAAGATGGTTCCCATGAAACTATTGCAGTTTCTATAAAAATGAACGATTTTCAAAATCAAATTTAATTTTCATTGAATACTTTTCATTTAAACTTAAAATATGCTAAAAGATGGTTCTCGCGAAACTATTGCAGTTTCTATAAAAATGAACGATTTTCAAAATCAAATTTAATTTTCATTGAATACTTTTCATTTAAGCTTAAATTACGCTAAAAGATGGTTCCCATGAAACTATTGCAGTTTCTATAAAAATGAACGATTTCCAAAATCAAATTTAATTTTCATTGAATACTTTTCATTTAAACTTAAATTACGCTAAAAGATGGTTCTCGTGAAACTATTGCAGTTTCTTTAAAAATGAATGAATTTCAAAATCAAATTTAATTTTCATTGAATACTTTTCATTTAAACTTAAAATACGCTAAAAGATGGTCAAAATCAATTTAATTTTCATTGAAACCTTTTCATTTCACACTTAAAAAGTTCTATTAAGAGCTATTTTTATGGAAATGGTTAATTTTTGAATCGAAACTATGCTTTTCTGACTGAAGACACACATTTGAATCAGAAAAAGGGAAAATGTACACAATTGAAACAGAGAAGTGTGTTTTGAC